>VXAK01015720.1:0-221075 GCA_013399435.1 Arenaria interpres
GGGGAAGCGGCCGTGTGCGCGCGCGCCCGCCCTCCCGCGTGTCCCCTCCGGCGGCCCGTTCCCCCGTAACGCGCCCTCGCTCTCTCCTCCCTGTGTCTCTCTCTCTCTCTCCGGTCTCGCACAGAGATGCCCTCGGCTACCAACAGCACTATGGCGAGCAGCAGCAGCGGGAAAGCGGGCCCGGGCGGCGAGGCAGCCCCGGCGGCAGCGGCGGCCGCCCCGCAGGCATCGGGCGGCAGCATCACCTCGGTGCAAACCGAGGCCATGAAGCAGATCCTGGGCGTGATCGACAAAAAGCTGCGCAACCTGGAGAAGAAAAAGGTGCGCTCTCCTCTCCCCGGCGGACGCGGGGTGACCGGTCCCCTCTTCCCCTCCCAGCCCCGAGGGTGGGCTCCGGGCCCCTCGGTCGCCCACCTTCCGCACCCCGGGAGGCCCCCGCTTTCTGGCCAGCCCTGGCCCCCGGTGTAGAGCCGCCTGAAAGGACGTTGAACCGCCCCCATCTTATTTTCCTTTCTCTTCCTTGTGCCGGCCAGCCGGCCGGTCCCCTCGGCCGTGCCCTCCTGCTCCCTGGGCGAAGGAGCCTGCGGCCTTGCGCGGGTTGTTCCCGCCGTCGCCCCCAGGGGCCGCCCGCTGGAAGGTTCCAGAAGGGCGAGCGCCTCCGTCCCGGCCTTTTTCCCTTCCCCTTTCGGGGGTCCCGCGACCCCTTTTGTCGGCCGCCCTCTCCCTCCACCCCGGGAGCCAGCCGGGCGCCCCGCTCCCTCCCGCTGCAGCAGGGGCGGAGGGTAGAGGCCTGAGGGGTCGTGGCTGCCCCCCCGGTTCAGCCCCACGGCCCCCTCCAGGCTCCCGGCGAGACCCCCTCGGCGGCGCGGCTCCCTCCCCCCCCCTTCCGCCTTTTGTTTCCCTCGGCGGGGCCTTGCCCAGCCCCGCTCTCCCCTCGCCGCGGGGAACGGCACCTCCATTTCCCTGCTTCAGCCCCCCCCCGCCATCCAACAACCCTAGAGCGGGAGCGTTCCCCCTTCCCCGCCCCGGAGGGGTGAGCCGAGGTGGGGGGCAGAGGCTGCGGGGCGGCGGGCTCCCCTCAGAGCCCGTGCACATGGAGGCGGGAGCTAACATGGCGGC
Source organism: Arenaria interpres (assembly GCA_013399435.1). Taxonomy (NCBI): domain Eukaryota; kingdom Metazoa; phylum Chordata; class Aves; order Charadriiformes; family Scolopacidae; genus Arenaria; species Arenaria interpres. The sequence goes on from VXAK01015720.1 coordinate 1,120, forward strand.
GGCGGAGGCAGCCCCAGCCTCTCCGGCGGAACTGCATTGTGCCAGCAGCCCGCACAAAGCCGGGGGCCGCCGGCCACCCCACCCAGGGCTTTCTCATCTCTCCTTTTTTTTCATCGCCTTAAGCTCGCTTCCCCTCTTTGGGAGCCTTAGGTCAGCTGGAAGCGGCCTTTAAGGTGTTATTTTTAGAAATAACAAGCTGCTAAATCCCGTGGTCCGTGGACGGTTTGAGTTGTGACAGAAGAGGGGGGGAAAAAATGGGTGTTTGTGGTTGCTTACGGTTTATGTGGCACCCACCCCGTGCTCGGTGTTGCTGGATTAAATAAGTCTCAGAGGGCTTTCCGACCTGCAGAGCATGAGGTGTCCGTCAGAAAAAATATACTAACGTGTAGCCTAAAGACTTGCTTCAAAACACTATATATTACAAAGCTAAAATTAGGGAATACTAAAAATTAATGTTATGCCTGCGTTGAAGCTCTAAATCTGTTCTTTTCTTGGGAGTAAATAAGCACAATTGCTCTTTGTTTTTTTAACTACCACTTCAGATCGCAGTAGTCTAGTTTAGTATTCTATATTTGCAGGAGGTGGAACTATTAGCAGTAAATTAGTCTGTACAGGTGAGTTGCAAATAAAACAAGCTGTGTGTTACCTGGTAATATAGGCAAAGCCTAGTTTCCCACTTCAAAAATGGGTGTTGGGTTTTCCTGGTTTTTAAAAACAAAATGACAGAAGGCAGCAAGGCAGGAACTTTTAAAACAAGTTTTATAATTGGTATATAGATAGAGACAAAATGTCTGTCTGGAACTTGTTATCAATACATATGACTGCACACACACAAAAACACCCGTCATCAGCTTGAGAAAGAATGCAGATCTTTGTGTTCATCTCTAGTTGCTTCAGTAAAGTAGGATGGTTTGAAATAATGGTTGTATCTAACATACACAAAATTCCCCTAAAAATATTTGTCTATGGTGTTTAAAATCTATATTATAAATCCTAGAATTATCTGATCTATTGCATACTTTGAAGTAATAAAAGAGGATGAGCACACTCCTGTTAGTGTGCAGGTCAGCTTTCCTTTCTAGTAGCGTTTTTATTTACCTATTAAAATAAATAATTTACACCTAATTTACACTTGGCTTAGCCATTCCATTCTATTTGAATGGACTTTTGGTCGACTTTCATAGAACCTTAAGTTGGAAGGATATGTGGGAGGCTGTTATTCTCGCAGGAGAGAGTGAAAATTAGTGATGCTGGTCTCAGGAAGGCCCTAAGTTTTGGGGTGGTTTTTTTTTGTTTGTATCCGTGGCTGCTGTCACAGCTTTTTGTAACTGGTGTCATGGCAAGTGAATACAGGGGACAAAGTGCTTTTTTTGTTTTTCTGGAAATGAGAAAATGAGAGTTATTCCATTAAAATTAGAGTATATCTTTTGGGGGTACTCAGTGCTAGGAAGTGTGGGCTTAAAAAAGGCAAAGGCTAGGTCTTGAAAAGCTGGGTGTGTTCTCACACAGATAAATTAAAATTCAAAATTTCTGTAGGTCTTAACAGGCTGAAGAAGTTCTGAAAGTTGCTAAAGTAGGATTTTCATGTAAATGCTATAGAAGTCATGATATATTGTTCTTGGTATATGAAAGCAGAATTTGTGGGCTTGAGGCTCTACCTTGGTGGGGGAATCAACAGTTCTTCAGTTAATCTGCATTCTGTAATGAAGAGAACATTGTGTGCTTAGGGTCCTGAAAACAAAGCTTACTGTACACATGGGCATCAGTATTTTTGTTTTATTACCTGATAAGTTTACTGAACTACACAAATTAATGGATTTTTCCTATATTTTAATCTTTTGATGAGAATTTTCTATTTTTTTTTTTAACCATCCAGAAAGTAAAATGGTACTGGATACTGCACAGACAGGAGTGAGTGAAAAATCCAATAAATTTCACTGAAAACTTCTGCTTAGCAGGACATTTAATCCTTTCTTTGTCAGCAGCTGATAACAAAGGGCGGTAGAGATGATTTTGAGAGCTTTGTATTTGAGAACAAATACAAAAATATTATTGACTTAGACACATGCTTCTGAAGAATGAAAAGTAATTGCACCGTAAAGAGGTACCATCTTGGGTTTTAAATGGTATGTGCAGCTCTTAGTTGAGGAAAGGTCATTCTTGACGAAGAAATTAGAAATTTTGAAGTAAATTATTTAGTGTCATGCTTCTTTCTGAACTCTGAGGATAAGATGATGTGACCATCAAAATACAGTACACATTTTCAAATAAAAGTATTTATAATTTAGTTCTATGCTATTTTGAATGTTTCTATATAAACTAGAAGTACTAGATTGTTAATTGTGCTTTCATTTTCTCTTCCTGGAAGTGACCTCGTTATTTGAAAGAATGAGTCTAGTTTTTGTTAGAAGGGATTAGGATAAATTGAGTTGCTGTTCATAAACATATGTGAAAACATGGCCTGAAAATGTCTGTGTTCTCTTCATCTCTTTGTATTTGGAAATGATAGGAATGCTCTCCTGTTCTCTTCCTCTGTTCTTAGATGACTAGATATTTGCGTGTGCGTGGGAGGGGGTAATTGAAGGGGTATTTTCTCTGCAAGACCTTCAGACAGACTTGAGTATATGTTGACAAGCTTCATTTGAAAGTTACATGAGCTCCTCTAGGTTTCTGTTAGGCATCTGAGGTTAGAATCCTACTAACTCTCCAGGTTCCTTAGGAGAAAATATTTCAGTAAAGACCTGCATTTTCTTCTCCCTGCCCCTACCCCTTCTGCTTCTTGTTTTTTAGAGAGAACTTTTCAAATAAGCCAATTGAATGGAGATCAAATTCATGTCTTGGTACAATGACGACTGAGAAAGCTATTTTTGCTTTCAACTTGTGTAATATGGCATGAACCGTGGAAAAACAGTTGTTACCAAATGTTCTGTAAGAGGGACAAGATCTTTCATTTGCTAACACATGGTTTGATGTATGGGCAGGTGATCCAAAAGGTGATTATTCTTGGATAACTAAATATGAAGTAAGCATGTTAACTTAAACTACTTGACATCACCTGAGCTTGGCGTTAGACAGTTAAAAAGATGGTGCGTTTTAACTGTAACTGGTAACAAGATGCTGTAGCTTTATCAGCCCGTCTCTGAATTTCTGAATAAGCATAATCCTGACTAGGTTGAAAAATAAATACTTAAAAAGTGCCTCTGTCATTAGCGTACAAGAATTTTCACTGGAACAGGAGATGGATGTGTCAGGTTAATCTGACTTGGTTGACTAAAATGTTGAATTTCTCATAGGAAACAGTTACCAACCTATAGGAAAAGCTGAGATCAGCTTTCTGTTCAGGTAGGTGCAGTTAATGAAAGCAGGGAAGCGCTGCGCTTCAAGTTGCCCATCAGTAGCTGCGCTCTTAAGTGCTTTTGCACCATTATTTGGGCCACTTGGATGTTCAAAGCTTGTCAGTGTCTTCCAGAAGCTCTCCTTCTGAAGCTTGGTTTCTAATTTTTGGAGATTAGATGTGATTTTTTTAAACCAAGAAATTGTAAAATTAATTTGAAACTATGTATTGAAAGCCCAGATCTTTTTTTGAAACCTCTTTTGATAGCAGTTTTGGATAACCAAGCTTTGTATCTTAAAAACCAGGCAGGTTTATCTGTGAAATTATTTGGTGTTTGGTATTTTCTGGTTTCAGCTTGCTCTGTTTTGTTTATAACTGTTTTATGTAGTACAGGGATTATTTCTCAAGGAAGTTCTGTTAACTGGATACATGATGACTTGTACAAGCTGTGAAAGATTTTCTAGTTATTTAAGTTTTTTTCAGATGTTGCTTTGATGCTTTGTTGATGCTTTTTCTGTTCTTTCAGAAGAAAAAGATCCACAGAATGTGTTGGGTAAACCCAGTTTATGTTGTAGAATTCACTTGCTGTTGCAAAAGTACCTCATTTTGGACATAAATTATGTGTAGAAGAAAATCTAGGTCTCTTCTCAGTGTACTGAACTTACCTGTAGATTCATAGGGTTTCCATAGGAAATACTGCGTGGTGATTTGGGAGGAGAACATACATACGCAGCCACCAAAACTTTTAGGAGTTCCACTCATCTGTGGCTTAACTTAGTTTCAGGTTATGGAAGAAGAAGGTTTTTTTCTCTGTAGTCAACTCACTGGAGTTTTAAAAGGTTTACGTTTTGAAGTTTGCACCCACCCGTCGCTTCTGTGTTTCTTTGAGAAGGAGAGGGTCCCTTGTGTGTCCCTGTCGCTGTGTGTTCAGTGGGCTCAGGCTCCTGCCCCAGCTGCCAGCCGGGCCATATGGCTGTTCCTGCTGGCGTGGGGGCAGCAGGAGAATATCCCTTTGTCATCAGTCCCTTTGAGACTGCACTCTCAGACCTGGTATGTCTTTATCGCTTGCTTAAAAACTAATAAAGAGATTTTTTTCTAAACCGTCAAACTTACCTGACTTCTTGGGGAAAAAAACCACAAGAATATTTACAACTGTTATTTAAAAAAATAATTCAGTTTAAACAGAAGACCTGTAAGTGTTTTGTGTTCTGGAGTATTGGTGTAAATTCTTCATTACATCTTCTTGGTTGTAACTCAGGACTGAAACAGCTTTTTGGGACTTCTTAGGTGTGCAGATAGGAGAGAAAGTGCACCCAGACAGCGAACGTGAGAACTGTGAGGTTTTTTGAGAGGTTCTGAACATCCATGTTTCATTCCTAATACAGTTTAAGTGCTTTACCTTTTTGGTATTTTTTTTTCTGCCTGTTTTTTCTGAGGAAACAGGAAGACTGGTTATATTTTTTTTGTAATTTTTCTTTTTTAATAATTTCTGGGCAGTCTTTGTTAAGTTAAACTGATGAATGAGTGTGGAGGTGATGGTGGAGGGGTGGATAAATTACAATGTACAAATGTAAACCAGGTTGTTAAACTTCTGTTTTCTAGCTTGGTTTTTCTTTTGCTTCAGGGGGAAGTGTATAATGCAGTGGTTTTAAATTTTGGATTATCTTAATTGCTTAATGATGTTTGAAAAAAAAAAATCATGGTTTTTTTGAGAGATCTCATAATATAGAATTGAAATAGTCTCTTTCATCTTTCCTTGTAGTGAAATGTGCATTACAAAATGTTTACTTGAGCTGCTTGAAGAGGTTACCTTCTCCCCTTCCACCTTGCAGCTTGTCATATACACTTGTGCCTCTGTAACTGGTATAAAACATACCATTGAAATTATCTGGTTAAATATAGCACCTCCCTCCTGCTCCTGGCCCCCTTTTTTAAGGGTTATTTTTAATCAGATCATTCCAGTGATCCACTTTATAGCCCAGCACTGTAAATGACTGTAACAGCACAGCTGAGTGTCAGGCATTTTAAAACCAGCATTGTTTTTGAAGCTAGTGTCATGTAACTACATTTATTTTTTTCCAGTTTGGGATGACATTTTTGAGGCAATTCAGAGAAGGTAATGAGAACTGGAGTGTGAGGGGAAGGTAGCTGTTACCATAAAGTAATTCAATTTTGAATTCTTATCAAAATGAAATCTAGGGCATACTTAAGCAATGAACACCACCACCGTCACCCTGTCTCCCCCCCCAGTAGCCTGTGTTTAGTGCTTTTCTCCCAGGGAACTCCAAAATACTTCAGGTATCTTGGTGGAAAAAGAAATGAAGCCCGGTGGCTTGCTCTCTGCAGAGCTGGGGTCTGCTGACTCATGAGCTGTTTAATAGACAATTTCTGTGCTCACTTTGCCACTTGATTATTGGAGGGGTTTTTTTCTGCTGGCCTGGCTTTTATGCTTCAAGACGTATATCCATGATGAGTGAGGGTGAAGTTGGGTAAGGGGGGGGTAAAATTAAGAAGATCTTTACTTCTTGCGGACACTGCAGTAGGTTGCTAAGCAGGAATTTTACTGCATTTTTTTTACTGCACTAATGCTGCTCTTAGATTGTTTTCAGTTGATGGTACAGATTGAAAACAAAGCATTTTGCTTCCTTAATATTTTTGTGTAATGCAGCATTTGGATTTTACGGTGTCTTTGGGATGATAGAAAAATACTTGCTTGGCATTTGGAATCTTTGTGATAACGTGTAACTAAACGCACATCTGCTTGTCCTCTGCATTGCAGCTGAAAGGCTTTTCCTTCTTTGGCTTTTACCTTTCTGATACGAATGTTTTTAAGGAAGAAAAAGTGAGCAGAAGTAATTTTTCTTCTATTCCTAACAGTTAGAAATAGACGTATTCCCCTTTGGTTTTTAGTTGCTAAATTGCTGAATAAAAATGAACAAAGCATTTACATTAGACCTAAGAATATCTGACCATTTAAGAAAAACTTATTCACCGTTAAAATATATTATTGCAATATGCTTAATCTGAAGATACCAGCTGTGCTGAAAGAAGGCTGCACGCAAGAACTATGCAGAAACAGTTGTAGTTATTTAGGGTATTTTTGTCTCTTCCCTCCCTTATGCCCTTAGCCACCAAAATGGATTATGTGAGTGTTTTGCAGCATAATTTTGCAATATATGTTTACTTCAACAGAGTTGATCTAAATAGTGTTCTCCTAGAATTTGGTGTTCTATCCTGTTTGTCCTACTGTTGTTATTGTTTATGGGTTTGTGCTGGAAACTGCATCACGCAAATTGGTGGGGTTTTTTTAAATGCATGTTTGTAGGCACTGTTTAAACTGGCTCATATTAGCAGGCTATTTACTGCGCGGCCTCCCAAACAATTGCATCAGTGTGACCAAGGGAATTGTAATCTGCAGGATGAGAGTAAGTGGCTTGAGCAAGCAGGAACTTCTGAAAATTTCTTTGTCTGCAAAGCCACTTCGTTGTAGGATTTAAGCTACATTAAGCAGCGAAGGCTTCAGTTAACCTGGCTGGCTTCGTACTGGGCTCTTTACCCTCCTTTTTAGATCTCACAGCTCAGCTACAATCTCTTAAATCATGAAAACTGTGTTTGTGATTGTCCAAACATGTCATTGTCTATTCTAAAACCAGTATGTAGAGGAGTAAAATGACCTCATTTCCGGTTGTGGTAGGTTTCCAATATGCCAAATACTCTTCAGGTGTATTTTTTTGATGTATTACCAGCTGTGTGGCTGCTGCATTTGACAACTATTACTCTGCTTGTGTCTGTCTCCAGCATGTAATTCCCTGTAATATATATTTGGAGCTCAGGAAGCTCTTCTTTGACTTCTCCTAGGCCATTACTAGCTGTGATATACTGAAATATGAACTAGTTAGGTGTTAAATCTAACCTGTAGGATTTCCAAAGAAAGAAACCGTTGGCGCCAGGAGACATCAAAAAGACCACCCTAAGAGTGGTTATGTGTTCCAGTAAGTAACGCTGGGCATCAAATACTTTGTAAGAGGAGCTTTCTTGTTAAACTGGTTCATAGACTTTGATCTTTCCAAAAGGTCTGAGATGGAGCATAGAAGTTGAATTAGCTAGAGAAATATCAGTAAAATATTTTAACTGAAATGTCCTGAAACAAAATAGTAAAAAATCCCAAAACCACCACAACCAAAACCCCCTGTCATTCTGTGGCAACTATAAACTCTGAATCAGTGGTTGCATCAGGGCTTGAATTATTTTACATTCAAAATGAAGTGTTTCTGTTTGCTTTCTTGTTGTTATGCTAGATTGGGAAGATAATTCTTAAAAGGTTTGTTTTAATGGCTTTTTTTAATAAGACCAAGGCAAATTTCATAAAATAGAAGAATGTGTGGTAATACGTAAATGCTGAAAGCTTAGAGCTTAATAGTTATGTTACTCTTCTAGATTTAACCTGTAGGTTCTTTGTCACTTCTGGCATGTATAAGTTTTACCTGCTTTTGGCTAATGTCAGTGTTTTGTAGGGTTTTGTATTTAAGCAGATTAGAGAACTGTTCCTGCTGCAAATTAACCTAATGATTCCTCTTTCAGTTTCTCTCCATGAAAAAGAAATCTTAATGCTCTTGAACAAAAATATTTTAGAGCTATTAATATGAATTGTGTTGGTGGGCATTCTTGCATAAAGGATTAGAAACTGTTTTAAATTCTTTAAAACTATCTTAACTGATGCAAGTACAGAGAATTACAGTTCTGAATCTTATTAGCACTGACAGTGGTTTTTTTGCAGTCATGTTTTTGGTATTGTAGTGATACAGAAGAAATAAGCTCTGATTCAAAATGAGTTCATCTCTCTATTATTTGAACTGACTGAAATGTGCATTGAGAGTGCTCTCCCCATTAGGAGGAATCTACATTTTCTCAGAAATTAAGACTAGTTGTGAAGATGTATCGCGATAGGAAATAACATTAAAATATTTGTCCCTTGGGGGGAAGTATTTACATTTTTCTAACCCAGAAGACAAGTTTTCTTGGGTGCTATTTCTACATAACAGTCGCATGCTTGTGTAATGTGTTACAGTCTGTGTTGACTGTAATATTACAGTACCTAATTTTGTTAGCACAAGTAGAAAATAGCGGTAACCTGATTTTGGCTTCTCGTAATAGCATTTTTCTTTCTTTTCAGAGCAAACTTGATGATTACCAGGAACGAATGAACAAAGGAGAACGTCTGAATCAAGATCAACTGGTAAAAGAAAGAAAAAAAAATTACTAACCAGATCTATTAAATTGTTTCGTGATCTTTTTGGGGAAGGAAGGGATGAATTTCACTTCCTTTTTCCCCTTGTTAAAAGCTAGATTTTTCCGAGCTCTGACTTGGCCTCAGGTTTGTTTTTTTTTGTTGCCTAGAACATCTCAATTTTTCTGTTCAGAAACTGAAGGAATGGGTAGACGAATGTGTTGTAATGCTTTGTATTTGATGAGGTTAGGTTGTAAATAAGCTGTGGTGAAAACTGGCACGTGTTATGACGTAGGACTGTTGAAAGAGGTAAATATGATACCTTTGAGGTTCTCTGGACATCATCCTTTTCTTTGCAGAAAGTGTGCCCGGGGAGAACTTCAGGAGCTTAGTCACTTGGCAGCTTGTAAATATTGTGCCATCTTGTTAGAGATGTAGCTTAGACCTGGTTCTCAAGGGCTCTGAAAATAAACTAAATCCACATGTATGTCACAGCTATCAGTGCAGCAGATATGATGCTCTGGATAAGCTGGACTTACTGAATGAATTCTGCTTGTCTCCTTGTTGGGGCTGGTTCTTAAAGTATGTTATTGAAGCGCTTGACTCAACAGCAGTTTTCCAGTTGTAGTAAATGTAAAGCAATTATCAATTTAAATTCAGTTGTATGATGCAAACATGCATATTGATACTTGGAGAGATTACCAGATGCTCAGTAATCAACAATATTTTGATGATGATTTATAACATTGAAAAGAGTGAAGGAAAAGAAAATGTACACTGCAACTATTGCAGCTGTTCACAATTAAAAGAATTAGCTGCTTCCCTTGGTCCATGTGGTCTTCTCATCTGTTCGGGCTTTGCTTTGGTTGTTCTGTGCAACCGAAAACTGAAATATCACTGATCTGTATATTTTTAGTTTTTAATGGTGTATTTTGAAAATAAACCATGAGAAGTTTTCTGTTTGAGCAAGGAAGAAACTGAAATCTCATATTGAGGAGGGAAGCTCATGAATTAAGTTTCATGAAGACCACAGCCTGACTACCACAGTTCATAAAGAGAAAATCTTTTTTGACTAGAGAAATACTGAAAGCGTTTGTTATTTTCACTTATGTATTCTGCTTCTACAAATCAGCTAAGGATGATTAATATTGTAAATCACCTAATGTGTATGTGTAATATGTAGTATGTGCATATGTGTAAGTATCTTAGCTATATTACAAATGGAAATACTTACATAAAAAAAAGCGAATACATTTCATGTCCCTTGCTTTTCAAAGAAAGCAGGACCTTACCTTCTTGCTGGCTCAATTGTTCTTACCAAGAACGTGCCCGTTACTGATTTTGTCACAGCAGGAGTGTAAATGTCTCAGCTGTGTTGTTTTTTGTTTGTTTTTTTTTCCTCTCAGAGCTGACTCTGTAATTTCTCAGCACTGCAAAGTTGGTTAAGGAGTTTGGATTGCTTTAGTGCAAATCAGAATATTAGATTTAAGAAAATAGCAAATAATACGGATTTTTTGGAGAAGGGAATGTTGTGGTCTGTGTAGAGTTTTGATTTTTGCCTCTGACTCAAGATAACAGTGCATTAATTCTCAAACATGTATCTTTTGAGCAGTTTTGAGGTGCCACATCACTCTTCTCCTCCATTTTTCCCCCAGCCTGCCAGTTAATTTTTATCAGAAACTAGCTAAAATATTAAAATACTATGTCATGCATGTGAGCCTATATATGAATGTGCTGTAGCATATTTATTTAAGAAACTAAAGGTCCTAAAGACACACACAAGTCTTTTCAACATTTTAGCCAGTGAAAATCAAAATTTGACTTAACGTTGTTGCGGGCAGCCTCATTCCAGGATGCTGTGTCTCACTTAGGAACTGAAAATGTGGGAATTTTTTTGTTGGAAGTATGTATTCTATTTGTGATGATTTACTTTTGTGTTCTCTTTCTTTTCATAAGGATGCGGTGTCAAAATACCAGGAAGTGACAAATAATCTGGAATTTGCTAAAGAACTGCAGAGGAGTTTTATGGCTCTAAGCCAAGATGTAAGTAAAGAGCAAGTGGTGCAATGTGGGCCATCAGCTGCAATACCAAACACTGAGGCTTTAAACTCTTTTTCACTAATAGGAGATGCAGTAGGCACCTCTAGTTACAGAGATGAAATGCTCATGATTTCTTGTATGTTTTACTGTTTCCTTTTACTCTGTGTATTAGTTTGTGTCAGGTTTTCTGAAGACTCTCTGAAATGTTTAAAAGAAAATGGAGGTTACGCAGGCCGTCTCCTCTCTTTGGCAAGTGGCTGAGGGTTTTCGTTTCTTTGTATTAGCATAGGATATCAAATCTCAGCACCTGAAAGCATTGCAGTTCCTTTTTCAAGATTCTGTCTTGTTAATTGCAAATACAGTCTGCAACTGCAGGATGGGACAAGATTAGTACTACTTTCATGAAGGATATGTTAGCTGAATACTAGTAAAACAGGTAATCTCTTGGGTTATGTTTTATCCAGGATTTAAAGTAACAGTGTGGTCAAGAAGGAGTTCTAAAACTTGATTAGACAGTTCCAGTTATATAAACAGCTTTGCTTTATTTCTTGTGCCAAGGGCTGCAAACAAAAAGATGCACTTTAGACCTTTGCAGTATCATTGCAAGGAAGAATTAATTCTGGGGAAGCTGAAAGCGTAACCTCTTCTCCAGGGCTGGAAGATTGTAAATGCGGTAGTAGAGTTAGGGTTAATGAGTTCGGAGAGAGCAGCAACACTGGTAGAATTCATTGTGTGGTGGATGTTAGTGCAGCAGACTGGTCTAATGAGCATATTAAGTTTGTGAATGGACTATGTGATAATTTGAAGGGCATCAGCATCCTCGCATTATAAACTGCTTTCCACGTTTAACGTGGCTGTTAGTTTCTAGGTCTCTAAGCCAAGCTGTGCCTTTGCTTTTCTTGCATCAGGGTTCCATCTATGCTTATGGAATCTTAGTAATGAAGAACTTTTACTGAAATATTTCCCCAGTCAGCTGACTGCTACAAGAATCAAGTGAATCCAGGAGTGATAAATTGGTGCTCTGCTTTCAAACTTGGTAGCATTTTTGCTTGGTTGGAGTTAGTTCTCATACAGAATCACAGAATGCTATAGGGTTGGAAGGGACCTCTGGAGATCATCTAGTCCAACCCCCTGCCAGAGCACATCCACCTTGAGCAGGTCCCACAGGAATGTGTCCAGGCGGGTTTTGAGTGTCTCCAGAGATGGAGACTCCACCACCTCTGTGGGCAGCCTCTTCCAGGGTTCTGCCACGCTCGTAGTGAAGAAGTTCCTCCTCATGTTTAGATGGAACTTCTGTTCAAGTTTGTCCCCATTTCCTCTTGTTCTGTCACTGGGCACCACTCAAAAAAGCCTGGCCCCTTCCTCTTGACACCCACCCTTTTAAGTATTACAGTTGATGTTATATACTGTATATAGAGTTGATGTTAAGATAGGTCTTTGATTTTAAAAAAAATATGCTTCAGATGGAGAAAGTTACTGTCATGAGTTAAATTTTTCTGAAAAGAAAGATTAAAGATTTGTATAGTTATAAAGTGAGCAAGCTGAATTTTGAATGCTAGATGCTTGGATTAAAAGTAAGAATGGAAGAATCGTCCTGTCGGTTTGGACTAGTGATGCGATTAGACCAGTGTTACAGCAGCAGTTGTAGAAGGTTCTATGTAGAGCACAAGGCTGATGAGTATCTGTCATCCATTCCAGCATCTGGGATCCTCAGACTGAGAATGTTAAAGAGTAGATGTTTTCCTGTTCCCTTTAGTGTCCGTGGAGCTCATGTCCAAGAATTTATTCAAATCTTTTTTTCAACTTGCTGATAGTGTCTATCTCACCAGCCTTTCATGGCAAAACATTCTGTGAGTTCTCTCCCAGGGTGTGTAAGAAACAAGAGCACTTTTGTTTTGGTTATCTGTTTTTAAGCTGATCTCCTAGTAGTTTCATTGAACGCCTCCTACTACCACGGGATATGGTGAATAACTGCTCTGTTCATGTTATCTGCCGGCCTTTATGAAAAAGCTGGATCACCCTTACTCCTCCAAATTGAAGAACCCAAGTCTTAGACTCTGCTCATAAGGCAACTGCTCTGTCCCCTTAATCATTTGGGTTGCCCTTCTCTGTACCTTTTCTAGTTGCTGTAAGTTCTCCTTGAGTTAAGGAAACCAGAAGTTGTAAATAGCCACGGTATTTGTCTAAAAGGTAGTTAATTTTGTACATTTTTGCCACTTTCCTCGAGATTAACGTCACTTAGAGTTTACAGAATAATTAATAAAGGAAGCAGATAACAGCAAGCTGGGCCTGCTAGAAGTAACGCGTTCATGTCTGAACCTTTAGACATGGTAACTGCAGGTACAGAACTGCTTGTAAATCATGAAGTACAGACTTAGAGTAAGAATGTGATCAAGATCTGGTATGATCCAAGGTTTGTGGCATTGATTTTAAAGTTTGTTTTACTTTGCAGGGTTTTGACTCTGCTTATTCTTCAAATCTCACAGATTATTCTGCTTTAATATTAGATTGATAAGTGGCGGTTCAACACCAACATCCATCTCATCAATAGAAGACATTTCAAATATATTTTTTTTCCCCGACTTCACTGCAGAATCTAAGTTTAAGCAATTTAAAATCTCTTCTCATTTTAAACAGATCCAGAAAACAATAAAAAAGACAGCTCGCAGGGAGCAACTGATGCGAGAAGAAGCTGAGCAGAAACGTTTAAAGACTGTACTAGAGCTACAGTTTATTTTGGACAAGTTGGGCGATGACGAAGTACGCAATGACTTGAAACAAGGCTCAAATGGAGTGCCAGTACTGACAGAGGAGGAACTGACAATGCTGGATGAATTTTACAAGCTAGTTTACCCTGAACGGGACATGAGCATGAGGTAGGCTTCTGGTAAAGTCCTTTTCTTTATAATTGTCAGTTAGTTAAGGATATATTTGTCCTGGGGCAATTTGAAGACTTGATAAGAAATTAACCCTTATTAATTATTTTTTTTAAGGTTGAGTGAGCAGTACGAGCAAGCATCTGTTCACCTGTGGGACTTACTGGAAGGGAAGGAAAAACCAGTTTGTGGAACAACCTGTAAGTATAGTCTCTGTGTTAAGAGATAGCGCTCTGAATTTGCTTGAACTAAAATACAGTGTTTGATCTAAGAGAACTTTGGCAGTTAATTATCTTCTGAGTTTTTAGAGCAGGTACTTTTTTTTCAGACCTTAGCTGGACTGTAACAAAAGAACTTCCTAAAGTGTGAGCCTACCGTGTGGTGTATTTTATTTACTGATGCAGCATTACTCAGTATTTTTAGCTTAGTCTGTTCCTGCGGTTTCAGCAGTATTCTGCCACTAGTGGTGCTTAGCAGCAGTTCTTTTTTTTTCTGGAAACATGTCCGTGAACAATAGTAAGGCCATGCCAGTTTATATACTAGGTCGTATTCAGTGTGATGTCCTGCCCCTTCTTGTCTCCTGCAAAGAGCTTTCTGGTTTTGCCCTATTTTGATTGATTAACATGGTAAATCAGGGTGTAATCATGCAAATAGACTGCTTTCTTGCAGAAATGTTAATTTTCACAGTGTTTGTCCTGCAAGAACTCAGGTTTGAAATGGTTGTGATGTTAGATATTGGTGAGAGCCCAAAGTTAAGTGCCCCAGGCTTTTTTGAAGAGGTGGAGGAAGGAGAAGGTATGAGGATAGTTTCCAGGAGGGAGCTGATGTATGCTTGGGGACCTAGTCATTTCCTTATTGGGTAAAGCTCTGCTGGGTATTGTGTCTGGATCCTGGGATGAGCTTTTACTGCCATCATTGGCAGTCGTTGCTGGTTTGCTTTGTCTTATCATCAGGATAAATGTTAATGTATTTCTTTGCTTGTGTATATGTACTGATTCATACAGGGAACATCACTGGCCAGAGGTGCATTGTGAATCTTCCATTCTGAGTCTGTTTTTGTTTGTGTTGGCCAAGACAGTCAGAAGTGCTGCCTTGCCAACAGCTGATTTGGTTTGGGTTAAGACACCACAGGATTGATCCGAGGCAAGGACTGCAAGCTTGTGCTTGTTACTCTTACAAAGGCTGTTCTGAGCCACTTCACCTCAGGGGAAGAACCTTCTTGAATTACTTGTGTAAATGTGTTTGTATGACAGTTGTTTTGTAAGAAACTGACTTACAGTAAAGGGTTTTTTTTTTTATTAGGAAATTACAAATAAATCGGTTACAGTCTAAACTTCAGTTCATAAAACTTTCCAAAATGAAAACTAAGCAACCAGACATTTTTGAAATAGCAGGAATAAAAGCACGGCAATTAAATTCATAAACCTTGCTTCACTTTAAAGTGTTTCACAAACCTTCTGAAGGTTATTGCATACGCTTCAGGTTCTCCTTGCCCATTAGATATTTCTGTACGTAAGTTGATTATTTATTGGTTTATTTAATATTACCTAGTAAGAAGAAATTCTGTAACAGTAGTGTCCATGGATTAGCTTGGCCCAGCAACATCTTCCCAGCAAAAGAGTAATAACATTTATGTGGGAACTTTGGGAAGGAAGGAAAATATTATTAGGATTGAATTACTGTTAATCTTTTAACTTCTTGCATTTTCCCAGATAAAGCGCTAAAGGAGATTGTTGAACGTATTCTTCAAACTAGTTACTTTGATAGCACCCACAACCATCAGAATGGACTATGTGAGGAAGAAGAGGCAACACCCGCACCTGCAGTAGAAGACACTGTAGCAGAAGCTGGTAAGAATATGAAGATCCTGCATGACTGACATATTTGTGCTGTACTGTCTTGTCTCTTTGGATTTGTCAGAATAATCGCAAATGCAGTTTTAAGCACAAAAATCACCCGTCTCTGAATTCTTCAGGTGTACAGGTGCTTTGAATAAAAATGTCATTTCTTGATAATTGGCTATAAATGTGGCCAGGTACCATGTATAGGGGCAGTTGTTTAGCCCTGTCACAGAATCACAGAATGATGTGGGGTTGGAAGGGACCTCTGGAGATCATCTACTCCAACCCTCTGCCAAATCGGGGTCACCCAGAGCAGGTCCCACANCTCAGCCTTTCCTCGTGAGAGAGATGCTCCAGGCCCCTCATCTCATCTTCTTCATAGTCCTCTGCTGTACCTTCTCCGGCAGTTCCCTGCCCTGACCCATGGGGAAGGAGAAACAGAGCTGTGCTCATGTTTATATACTTAAAACTTGTGAATATGGTACCAGACTTGAAGAAAAGATTCGTGTTGAATCTTTTGCGTTCCCTTTTGAATATTTTGTGGAGAGATTGGAATTTGGGATAACTAAACATATCTCTTCATAGCAAGAATTTAATGTGTTTGGTTTCTTTTTTTTTAATTTTACTTCAAAACTCTGAAAATCCTTGTTACTGCTTAATTCTCTGTTAGTTTCCTGTTATTATTGTCTTTGTTCTGAGACACAAGTTTCCTTATCTGCCTTGTAACGATAGGTTTGTTTCTGAACCCAGCAGCTACTTAACTGTACAAGTCAGCAATATTGAGGCTCTAATTTCAGATCTAATCAAAATCCCATCCCCTTGAAGATGTCTGACAAGGCGACTCATTCCTTAACACATAGCAAGCTTCTAATATTAGGTATTCATGTCACTCTGGAGTAGAAGTGTGTCCGTTAATTCTTATACTTAGCTGTACTTCCTGTGTAGTAGTAGTCTATCGCACTTCTTTAAATAAATACTTTTGATAAATAACGAGTACAGAAATGCATCACGATTCAAAATTCCACTTTTTTGGGGCGAGATTTTCTCATCTAACCTTCTGTCTTCTAGGTCTGTAACATGATGTTTGGTTTGCTTTATTTTTTCACATATATAATACATTTTTCTTACAGAACCTGATCCAGCGGAAGAATTTACTGAACCAGCTGAAGTTGAATCAACTGAGGTATTATTCACTGGAAAGACTGTCATTTTGTATACCTTTAATGCCACTTACTTTTACTTTCATACCCTTTCTTATTTTTATTTTAGTATGTAAACAGACAATTCATGGCAGAGACTCAGTTCAGCAGTAGTGAGAAGGAACAGGTAGATGAGTGGACAGTTGAAACGGTTGAGGTAAGATCTTGTGTACTGCAGGTAAAATTGCAATCCCTGTTTCCGCTGACTCACAACTCCTAGGTTTTAGTATTGCATCCCTTCTCCCCTAATATATACAAAACTACGTATATTTAAGTAGGCTTGGACTCACTACTCAGTCTTCAATTATATATTTAGCTCAGGAGTACTGAAAATAGAAGCTACGCAGTCTGGCTGAGTTTGTGGAGAACTTGCTTTGTTCAGTAGTGGCTTGCTTGGGAAAACGGGACTTAAGTCTTAGGCTGAAAGAGACTTTTTTTTGTAAAGGCTTTTAGGCTTTTTATTTTTTTTTTTAAGAGAACATTGCTGCAAACGTAGAACTTAAGTTTATCTACTGAGCTGCTGGCAGCATGGCATAGTTGTGCGTGTCATTGCGTGGTGCCATGGAGAGGGAGCTGAAAATTAGTATCTCAACTAACATCTACTCCAGATTGAATATGCACGTAATTTGATGTTAAAATGTGCCTGCCTGTGTGTCTCTGCTTTAAAGAGCTATAGTTCAAGTGTTCAACTTGTTACTACTTTGCCATTGAGTGGTTTTTCACTTGTGATGTTTGTGGTCTATTGCTATTGGGATCCAATCCCAGTTTGGTAATTTAGATTCTAGACTTAGCTCTATGTACAAGTCCATTTTATTACACTAGAATTTGTGCTCTACACGTACTGGAAAGGACAAGTCACACGGAGTCAATCAAATGTTTGATGTATTGGAACTTGGGTTGTGTCCCATCTGTTAGGAACAGGTACGAGCAGCATTTTCCAGGTGCTGGAGACTTAATTTTTCAGTCACTTTAAACTTTTGTAGCAACAAATTACAGATGGTCAATTTTTTCAACTCTTCCATGCTTTTAATTGTAGGAGTGGAGGAAGTGTTCATCATGTATTCAGGTGGTGAAAAAGAGAGGAGCCATTTTGATACTATTATCTAATTTGCCTAATTTTTACATTCAGTCTGATTGAAATTCCTATTTCACGGTGTTGAAAACCACTAAGAGATGTAATAATACTTAAGATGGATATGAAGCTCCTGTACCTAACTAAGCAACTTTGCCATGTGTACACGAATGATTTTGGTCATATCTGGTCATAGTATTCCATTCCCTTAAAAAACCTTAAAATATCATTATTAAATGTGATATAAGGAATCTCTTAACAAACCTAAGAAACCCTCCAAAACCACGCAGGTTGAAGTCATGCTTGATGTATTTTAAGGTTAATGCTTGAATGGCTTCAGTCTATCTTGAAATACACCCAAATTAAATCTGTGTTTATACCAAGTGTCCAGAGTAGCCTAGAGGTTTAGTTTTCTGTCGTTTTTAATGTCAGTAATACAGAAGAGACATGAGAATACGGACCTTACGATTGAAGCCTGTTCCGCTTCCCTCTGCTCTGAAACTGTAAGACTCTGTATTGCACAGCTGGAAACTCAGATGCTACTTGGTGAGAATAATAATAGTAATATGCACTAATATGGTAAAAGGATTCAGGTTGTAGTTTTGTATCAGATTGATTTCAGAAACTCCTAGTTTTCCACGTGTCTTTACTAGTCAGCTAAATCTGCATTATATCAGCTTTGTTTTCGTAGAACAACACAAATGATGAATATTTCAGTTTGCCTTTGTCCCCCAGTTTCTTGGAGTATGTACAAATAAGCAATTTGAAGACTGCTTCTTCATAATTAAGACCCTTGTTTTCTCAGATTCAACGCAAAAAAGGGGAAATTGAGAATAACTGTGTCTGAAATGACTCTTGCTGGCACTGAAACCCCTTTTCTCCTGGGAATGCAACTGAGTTATCCTTAGGGAAGATGATAGGTATTGTATAGAGCCTCAGTGCTCTTCAGCTCGAGGTAGTTGTGGCATTAGTATAGTGGGAGCTATGAACAAGAGCTGTTAACTTTTGGCAGCTGGTAGCATTGTGAAAGAGAACATTTATGTAGATTTCCATAGTTGTTTATGAAGAGGAAGGCTATCACAAACTGGCCTGTTTTCCAGTAACCATTGAGCAGATGTGATAACGTTCAGGATTCTTGTGGTATGTTTATAGTTTGAGAAGTGACGCTGTCTCACAATGACATTCCTTGATGGGCCTTCCATAAGTTTTAAACCGAAGAATTTGCTTGTGAATTCTCAGAAATGTATTTGCATTTTGATTGTATGATGTTTTAATTTTGGTGAAGATGTCTTTTAGCGGTAATAGAGGGGGGGTGTTTGTGGGTTGTTATCTTGTTGTTTTGGGGCTACTTCTTGTTGAGGTTTGTTTGTTTGATTTTTATTTTAACTGCGGCATTTGTGATAAGTAGCTGAATCTGCTTCTATAGAAAGTTCTGTGTCTTAGATTATGGAACTTGGGTTGGATGGATGTGTGTGTATTTTTTTTGTAGAGCTGGAAACTGTTCTGTGCCTGCCAGAATACAGGTTCATTCTGGTTGGTTTGTGGTTTCATTAAACTCCTGTTTTTACTACTTCTTCCCTCTTCCTTTGCCCCTTGGCTGCCTCAACCCTGTTGTTCTCCTCTGACTGTGTCTGGGCTACCCTGCCTGCCGAGGAGGTGGAGGGGCAGGGTGGCAGGAGGGGGGAGTGTGCAATTTCTGCTATTGTGCAGAAAAAGTTTCACCTTGCTGCTGTGCTCCCGAGATGAATGGAGATCTGTGGTGGGGTAATCATTTGCTTTTTGAATAATGATCCTTATATTTAATTATTCTCTACACCTTTTTCATGCAGCAGGCTGTTAGAAAGCTCTTAATTGTAGAACCAGAGCCTATTCATTGGAAAGTCAGTATGCAAAACTAGAATATATTTATATTTTTTTTGTAGTTTCATCCTACTATGATTATAATAGGTCAAAGTACCTGGTAGTGATAGTAAGACTAAAGGAATAAGCTCTAAACAGTTCCTTTGACATTAAAAAAAGAGGCTCTAGACAGAGACAATATAAAATGTTAAGCACCATCTGAAGGTAGTGCTGTACTATTTGTGAAAAAGTAAAACATTTGATAAAATTTTGTCCCTGTTGTGTATTCTCAATTATTCCATCAGCTTGTTTTTTCTTGAAGATACTGAATTGTTATGAATGACTTGGACTTCCCAAGTTGGGTGATAGTACTCAGATAACTGAGAATATTTTTGGTAATAGTTATGGAGGAGATGAGTAGCTACTGGCTTTACCTTTCATGTTTCACCTAGTTATCTGGCTTCCTTTTTTCCCCCTTTACTTCCATTTTAAAGCTTTGTAATGTGCAAGAGGTCTATATATACATGTACTGAATAACATCTTCAAAAAGGTGTTTTTTCTGCTCACAGGGGTTTAATTCTTAATTTGGAAAGAGTCCATAATGTGTGATACGGCAGAGTGGTTGTGGTTGTTTCCCAGTGTGGGAAACATGGGAATTGTTACATTGCTTCCCGTTGGGTTTCTCCTAGTGGGAGATTTGGATCTTGAGGAATGTGGGTTGTAGTCGTTTTTTAGTTTAGTTTAGAGATATTTTTATTTTATTTTCTACTACAGGTGGCTAGGGATTTGGTCAAGGAAAGAGTCATTGGAGTTTGTGAGTTTGCAGAATGTCACATACAAATGACGTTTGTATATCTGAGCAAGGAGTAGGCATCCTGGGAGATGCTGTAGGTTTCTTTGAGAAGTTTAGAAGAAATTTACAGGCTTTGAGGGTGGATAAGAGGGAGCTCAGCTTTGAAGTTCAGACGCTACTATAGAACTGGTCTAAACTAGGACTGTTTTGTCACTTCTTGTGACTGCTGTACAAAAATCTGCTCTGCAGTTCTAGGAAACCAAATAATTTACATAAATATTTTGAACTTTAAAGTGCAATAATTTATAATAATAATTCGTAACTAATTTATATCCTGTGCAACTGTAAGTTTAAGGCTTATCTGTTTATCTGGAAGATTATTAATGATGAAAAGCTCATGGGAATAGAGAAGCAAGAGACAACTTACTGACAATGATCCTCTTTTTTTAAAGAACAGTTGTTGACATGAATGCAAATTGAAAATGGCACTTCTGTGGTACAGGAGTTGCCTAAAGAGCAAAACCTGTTAGGAATGTGAAAGTGCTACTTTATGCAGGTCAATTGTCCTTGTAACCATCTGTTTTCAAGATGTTTGGTGATGGTTGTTACTGGATGCTCATGTTCAGCTTTCCTGATTGCTCTGCTGTCCTTGATAAGGTGGTATTTGAAAGCATGTTGCTGTTTGTACCTTTGTTTATGTGCACCGTATTGGAATATGTCTAGTAAATCGGAGCTTTTTTGCCCGCTCTAAGTTGTGCTTCTGCTTCTGGTGTCCCCCCACGGTGCTCTCTGCAATCGTCCCATCGTGCAGTGCTGCCTGTTGTTCTCTGAGACCATAAATCAGTTAGCTGGGATTACACTTGAGAACTTGGGCCTCGACCTGGCTATGAAAACTTAGACTTCTGAAGTCTTAAGATAGACCAAAAAATTCTGACTCTGCTTACGTTACCAAAAAAGGTATAAGAAAAGAATTGTTCTCCAAGCATGCGTATTTCTGAAACTTATTTTCCCTAACTTTAAATATCCAAACGTTGATAAACTGTTGTCTCAAATCCTACTCTGAAAAAGTCTCTTTAATATTGAACATATTTTTTTTGTTAGTGCTGGTCTTAGCAGGGAATAGAGTAGATGGAAAGCAAATAGAGCACAGTCTCTAGACTCTTTCATCTTGTCAAGTGCTTAGGTCGGTAGCTGGCCACCAGTACTGGCATGACTTGGAGGATGTAGTATTTTTCTTCAAGAACGTTATAGTAATTACGACTACAACGAATGAGGCAATAGCCATAAATTTCAAGAACTACTGAGTCACTCCTGTGCGGTGTTATCTTAAGCTGAAACTTCAGTCGGTTGCTTTTTTCTCATTAGGTTGTAAACTCGCTGCAGCAACAGACACAAGCTACGTCTCCTCCGGTTCCTGAACCTCACACGCTCACTACCGTGGCTCAAGCAGATCCTCTCGTTAGAAGACAGCGAGTACAGGACCTTATGGCGCAGATGCAGGGCCCATATAACTTCATGCAGGTATGATGAACCCATCGTGGTACTGTGGAGCTGCAATCAAACAAAACAGCACTTCTTGGTTTTTAGTCATGATTTAAAGAGCCTGCTGTAGTTTATTTGAAAAATACGATGGTCTTGGAAACAATATAGTGCTGTGTAGCAAGCTCTCATCCAAAGCCCTCAAACCTCTATGCTGCCAAAGTACAACGAGAGTGTTATTAATAAGCTTTTCCTTATTTGTACGAAATGCACCAAGAAGGCAGAAAGTGGTGCAGCACAGGGTGCCACGGTGTGTATTCTGCTGAAGCGAGACCAGAGGTAAAATAACTCTTCTATAAGCTAGTTCTAAATTTTGTGTTACGAAAAACTTCTACAAGTGGAGAGAGTACTTTAGAGGTGCTTCTGGAAGGCTCTCTTTAATCTGTTAAGTTAGAACCAACTAGGAATACGCTGAGAGATAACAGAATACATCAGAAAAAGCCTCTCCTCTTCCTACCAAAAAGAAGACACCTTGGTAACAAATGAGGAATGCACTTCTTAGGTTCCTTTTTTTGTTTCTTCCTACAAATTGCTAATTTAGGATGAAGAATAAAGAGTAGATTACCGCCTATTCTGTCAGGCTACTGAAATCTTCCTCCAGTTATCTTTTTGTCAGATGAGCTGGAATTTGTGTACACGGACTGAATTTTTATTGTAATAAATACATTTTGGAATTTTGATTACCTGCATTGATTTAAAACGTATGTAAACCCAGCAATTGTTTAACTTTGGACTGAGCTTCCTTTATTGTAACCTGATCATATCTCTACTCTGAACGTTAATATTTTTAAAACACGGTAAATTGGATTTGATCATATCGTTTTTATTTTTTCTCAGGACTCTATGCTGGAGTTCGAGAACCAAACACTGGATCCTGCTATTGTATCTGCACAGCCCATGAATCCAGCACAGAATTTGGACATGCCACAAATGGTTTGCCCTCCAGGTTTGTAATGGTAAATCCTAAACATAAATATTGGGGAAGTCTGCAAATCATCTATTAGAAATGCTTCAGTTACTGCTACGTAGTAAAGAGGCCATCACAAATGATGTTAAAGTGTGTTTTTCTCACAAACGTGATTGTACTTTTGAAGCATCCTATTTTGTAGACTTCAGATTCTCAGTTGCTTCTACATTTTGCTTGGAAATGTGGAACATTTTAAACTTCAATAAATGAAGAAAATAGAGTTTTGCGGAACCTTTGGGAAATTGCTGGATTATTTTAGACAATTAGAAAAACCTTACCTTGCATGGAAATAGTAATTGGTATTTTGAGTGTAGCTTTGCCACGCCAAAGGCATAATCATCTTTATGATGATGAGCTCTCAAGTAACAATGGATAAGATGGTAATGCTCTTCTGGCAACGGTTTGATTGTATGATGTAATAAATGAATTTATTTTCCTTCAGTTCATGCTGAGTCAAGACTTGCCCAGCCCAATCAAGTTCCTGTGCAACCAGAAGCTACACAGGTAACGTATTTAGTAAATTGTATTTTAAATTATTTTAGGTTTGATGCTACAATAAGACTTCATTCCTAACTGTATGAAAAACTCCAAGAAAAAGCTGCAGCTCTCATTTTGGGAAATCTGTTATGTCTGTTATATCTGAAGCATTACTATATATAGTTTTTGTGCTATGCAGACATGGCATATTTTCTGTAATGGAGTCTTATCAGATATTACCCTGTTTGGAAAACTGTTGGGTTCAAGGTTGAAGTACGAGTTTATTGA
The DNA here is from genome assembly GCA_013399435.1 of Arenaria interpres. Classification (NCBI taxonomy): domain Eukaryota; kingdom Metazoa; phylum Chordata; class Aves; order Charadriiformes; family Scolopacidae; genus Arenaria; species Arenaria interpres. The sequence continues at coordinate 24,612 of VXAK01015720.1, forward strand.
GGAAATTGCATTACTAATTAGAGGCCTCTTAAACTGAAGGGCACAAGCCTGGAAGCAGTTGAGGTTCGCACTGCTCATTGCAATGGCCCAGCGTTGACTTCTGGGCAGTTCTTAGTTTCTGTGTGATGGTGCTGAATTTTAAGTGCTTTGGTTTTTTTTCATGATTCAGAGGAGGGACTTTGTTTGGAATGCTGCTTTCAGTTGAGCTTTCCTGAAATTCCTGTTTAAGTAGGATCTCTTAAATGTTCTTCTGCAGTGTGTAAATGGAGTGTTCACCTTTTCATTAAGATGTGCCAGGTTTTTTGTGCCAATTCAGCAATTTCTTACTGAATTGTCTAGTGATTAAAGAACTTCCTGATTTTTTTAATTAAGCATTTTATTAAGCAACTCATCTCTGAAGGACTCTACTGATCTCAAGTAATGAATCTGATCCCTCTAGGTGTTTAATCTGAGTGATGGTAGTATAAATTGCTTGCTTTATCTTGTCCAGATTAGATCTGCAAATTTTAAGTCACTTATTTATATATAACATGAATGTGGTTCTTTTTGTTGAGTTTCCTTTGTATTTACCTGCGGAATTGCTGGTACTCTCAGCAGTTTTGTTGTTTTGTAGGTGTAGAATAATTTTTTTGTCAGAGTTGTCTCAGCACAAGCTCTTACTTTACTGTTAAATGATGGCTGTGACTTCAGTGGATTTTTTTCTTACTTTCCTTACCTCTGCCAATGCTGCCAATGATTCCCTTGGGGATCTTGCAAGCAGTAGCTAAACTTACCTCTTTCCTTTTTAATGTGCAACGGTGTGATGTGAACACACTTATCAGTTGTTACCAGTTGCCTCTTAACGTCCCCAGTAGCTTTAAATGCAAAGCCCTCTGCTTTGTTGGCCAGAGTTTTCCGTGGACTCTGTAGGGAAGCAGGGGCTGTAAAATGAGCAAATTCGGTCCATTGAAAACCAGCGCTTCTCTATTTCTGTGTGAGCTTGGAGTTCTCTCATTTAAACTTCTCAGTATTTCTCTTTCTCTCTGTCTTTCCCTAGCTTTATTGTAATGGTAGTATAAGGAAATAAGGAGGAGGATGTTCTTCAGTAAAAGCAAATATGTGTCCAGATGATTAGGAAATATCCACAGAATACAGTCTGGCGGGTTACGTGTTTAAAAATTACTTAATTTTTAAGGGTTGTCAAAATTTTCTGGAAATACATACTTTTACTAGAGAGTTCCATTCATTCCAGAGTTTTGTGATACTTTTTCTAAATCTGTGTGTGAGCATCAGCTGACTTTTGGGGGCTTTGGGGTTTATTTTGTCAGGTTCCCTTGGTTTCTTCTACAAGTGAGGGATATTCAGCCTCCCAACCCATGTATCAGCCTTCTCACACAACAGAGCAACGGCCACAGAAAGAATCAATTGACCAGATTCAGGCAAGTCAGATTTCACAGGGGTGGGAAGGACTCTGCTTGTAGGTGTGATCAAGTGTTAGTTCTGTGTTTCTTTGTCAACAAAATTTTGTCATTTTTAGTTACCTGTTGATAAGGCCACTTCAGTTCTGTTTAAATTTCAAAATTCTGAGCCTGTTTGTGACCAGTAAGTCCTTCGTAGTAAGAATATTAGCTTAATAGTTTGTCTATTTAGTTAAAAGTAACATGCCAACGTCAGCACATGAGCATCAGCGGTGTTGGGTTAGGAAATGTAGGGTTTTTTTCCCGTTGTGTTTCAAGTTAATGAGGGAGAAGACTGCTAGGTTTTTTGTCTCCCGTTATGCCATCGTGAATGTGGCTGTTCAGCTGCAGGAGAAAATACTCATGTGTTGAGGTGAACCTGAGGCGTTGTCACTCTTTTTTAAAAAGTGAAGTTTTTAAGTTAAATTCTTGATAGTATTCAAAAGCTGCTAAAACTTTGGTGTTTTTTTTTAATCATTAGGCTTCAATGTCACTGAATTCTGTCACTGACCAGACCCCGTCATCTTCATCGCTTCCCACCGCATCCCAGCCTCAGGTGTTCCAGGCTGGATCTAGCAAACCTTTGCATAGCAGCGGAATCAATGTTAACGCAGCTCCATTCCAATCCATGCAAACAGTAAGTAGTAAATTAATATCGAATCCCTTTGTTTTGGAAGTCATTCCATATGTTCTTATGCAAACGGTGGAATCAGTTGTGATTATGTAAAAAAAAGTCTTTGGTTATTCACATTTCTCAGACTCGCATACTTCTTTACGTGATGCAATGAGGAATTGTAAAAAATAAATTGGACCAGAGAACTATTTTTCTGACATTATAGGTATTCAACATGAATGCACCCGTTCCTCCTGTTAATGAGCCAGAAACCCTTAAGCAGCAAAACCAGTACCAGGCCAGTTACAACCAGAGTTTCTCCAATCAACCTCACCAAGTAGAACAATCAGATCTTCAGCAAGAACAACTCCAGACAGGTAAACTTATTTTAGCAAAAACTAAAATGGCAATAGCTTGAGTAGAGCAGATGATTGGGCTGTGAAGTCCTAGATGTGTAGTAAAGCATGTCACATGTTGTCAAATGCAGCAGCAGCAGGGGTATGGGGAATGGGGGTTGCGGTCAGTTCATCACACGTTTCTGCTGCTCCTTCCTCCTCACGTTCTTCTTCTGCTCCAGTGTGGAGTCCCTTCCATGGGAGACAGTCCTCCACGAACTTCTGCAGTGTGAGTCCTTCCACAGGCTGCAGTTCGTCATGAACTGCTGAAGTGTGGGCCCTTTCCATGGGGTGCAGTCCTTCAGGAACAGACTGCTCCAGCGTGGATCTCCCATGGGGTCACAAGTCCTGGAAGTAAACGTGCTCCAGCGTGGGCCTCTTTCTCCGTGAGGCCACTGGTCCTTGGGCAGCAGGGGGACAGCCTGCTTTACCATGGTCTTCACCACGGGCTGCAGGGGAATCTCCGCTCCAGTGCCTGCAGCACCTCCTCCTCCTTCTGCACTGACCTTGGTGTCTGCAGGGCTGTTTGTCTCACATATTCTCACTCCTCTCTTCAGCTGCAGTTCTGCAGGTTTTTCCCCTCCTTTTTAAGATACATCATCCCAGAGGCGCTACTGCCGTCACTGATGGCCTTGGCCAGTGGGGAGTACTTGCTCTGTTGATGTTAAAGTTGGATGATCCTTAAATTTGCTTTAAAAAAAAAAAAAGTTCTACTACTTGATGACATTCTAAAAAGGAAATAGTAAGCTAGGATTGAGAGCAAATATGAACTTTTCACAGATGATGTAGGGTTCATGAAGATCTAGAACCTTTTGCTAAAATGACTTAGATGTAGTTCGAGTACAGCAGGCAAAATGCTTTCCAAGTTAGCAACTTCAAAAAAAAGTAACAAAGTCGATGTACAAAGCTGCTGTTCTCCCTGCTCTCTCCTCACTTTCCACTGAGATAAAATTTGCACATGCAGAGAGGCATTTTGAGTGAAGGACACCGGGCAGGAGATGACAAGGGCAAGGTGCTAACAACTAGTGGAGACAGACTAAGGAAAAAGAGCCTGATCCTTTTTCTCTATAACTGATCCTGAGCTTGAATTTTGTCTTCCTTGCAAGCAGGGTACTGGGGTGGGCGGATGAGAAGAGGGAGAACCAAGTTTTCCTTGTCTACCTGTATGGTTTTTGAACCATAGACAGCACACGGCAGAAGAACAATCTGGGGAATGCTGGTGTTGAAGGTGGATCATCCAATATTAAATGCTTAACTTAATATAACAGCTAAGTACATGTAAGAGAAAATACAGTGGCCTTAGAACAGAACCTGCATGCTAATTAATCAAAAGGATGATCACTTCATGCATTTCAAGAGAATCGATGAGAAGTTGAGGAGAAGGGAGGATCTATTCCATAGCGCTCTGTGGCTGAGTGAAGTAGACATGAAGTTATGCTCACTGATGGATGATGCAGAAATCTTCCTGAGGGGCTTTCCCACAGAAAATTTCTTAGTGATATCTTGCTTCAGCCTTTGTTACCAGGCTAAATTTTAAAGCTGTTTTGCTCTTACATACAGAATTCCATCTTTTATTAATTTTAATGAGCCTACGGCCTTCAAATTATTTTTGTAATCCACTTCATTCATGCCAATTCCTGTGAATTGAAGCTGTTGTGGTGTACCTTACTGCAAAGATGCAGGTAGCCTCAAGCTGTCTGCTCTGCTCTTGCCTTTGATTTACACGTCCTGTATAGAGAAAGGATGCCCCAGCCCGTACAGTCAAAACAGCAGCTCTGTTAAAATGTCCCATCAATCTCATCCAAGCACAGCAACACTTAATGGAGAAGATCTAGGGAAAGCAAAGATTTCTTGGTGGCTTTTTGCCAGTTCAGAGGGGAGGAAGTTACAGAAGTGGGTTAACTTACTCATACTGCTTCTTCCAGAGCGTGTGTTGCTGATTTTTAAAGGATTTGAAGTAGCACAGGAGAGTTGTACCTGCATCAGGAATACCTCTTGCTGAGCTTGCACCATTTCTGGGTTGTTCTAATATTGTGAGATATTAGATATACCTGACTACTGTACTTTCTACTTAAATCTGCAGGTTATTTTTCTTTGAATGGGTGAGCATTTATTGATGTGTCCAATGGTAATTCAAAGCTTTGAATGTTGAATTTGTAGAGGGTATATATTAGAACATAAATAAAGAAGAGCTGACTTTTAGAGTTCATTTTTTCTCCCTGCTCCCAATACAGTGGTTGGTACTTACCATGGTTCCCCGGACCAGACCCATCAAGTTGCGGGTAATCACCAGCAACCTCCTCAACAGAATACTGGATTTCCACGTAACAGTCAGCCTTATTACAACAGTCGAGGAGTGTCTCGTGGTGGATCACGTGGGGCTCGTGGCTTAATGAATGGTTACAGGGGACCGGCAAATGGATTTAGAGGTAAAAAAAAGCTTTATTTAATACTCTCATTAGACTTTTACTGACTTCTTTCTGGAACCACCATCTTAAGATACCAAGTGTTAAGCTGACCTGCTGTTGGTTTTATACTGCAGTATAAAATATATATCTCTGTAAGATATATAAACTTGTAGTAAAAGTTCCGTTAGCTTTAGCTAACTTAAGCAACTTCAATTTTAGATGTTTTGTTAGGCTTCCTATATTGCAAGTGTAAGCAAACGCAGAAATACCCAATGGAATTTCACAACCATCAAGTAAGGGATTCAGATGCCAATTGGTATTTCAAAAATGGTTTTTGTTTCCAGTCGTGGTAGAAGCAGTGTTTTTTAAGGCATTCTGTGTTTAACCGTATTGGGAATAGGATGGATAATGTACGTAGCTATCAATGTTACAAAGACTTGCATGTTAGAGTAGGGGAGAGACCGTTTCCTTGCCAGGTGTTCTGCATTAGACTAATGGATACAGTACGGTGTGCTTTTGCCATACTGTCGTCTTCTTGTGTGGGTGGAGAGTGGAGGAGAAACCTGTATAACTAAAATACAACTGATTGTAGCAGGGAACACTGGGATCTCTACTTGTCTGCTTAAAACTGATCTGGATTCCAGGTGTTAGACCCTTGGGACTGGAGCTGGCTTTTGACATGGTTCCCAGCGCTCAGGAGGGTCTGCTCAAGAGCAGCTTCTTGCTTGAGTTAGCTGCTGTGGCCTTGCAGGTCTTAGCTTTACATTCAGATCCTAGTATTATGTTTAGCTCTGGATTGGATATTGGGTAAATCAAGCTTCAAATGACTAGAGAAATGCAGTGAATTGCTGTGCCCTCTCAGTTCTTCTTAGGTCTTCGTTCTTGTTTCTTGTAGTAGTATTAGCATTGATGTTGCAAACATTTGCTTGACTTACCTGGTAGCATAAAGTAATAGGCTATCATTTCTAAGTGAAAGACTTGTACCCTCTCCCCTAGGAGGATACGATGGCTACCGTCCTTCCTTTTCCAACACTCCAAACAGTGGTTACACGCAGCCCCAATTTAATGCTCCTCGGGATTATTCAAACTACCAGCGGGTAAGCCACCCTTCTGCTGTGACAGTCTAGAAATAGAAGGGAAAAAAAGTACCTGTCAACAAAAGCACTTGAATAAATCTATTAGTGAAAACTTTTCTGATAACTTTTTTTGTTGTTAATGAAGACAGAAGTTTCAGGTAGTAACCAGATACTTGGAAATAGCAGAATATTAAATGGCTGAGTATAATTGGGAAATGTGTTCCTTTTGACTGTTTGATCTATAAAGGAATTAGTCTAGTAACTAGAGCAAAGTTGGGTGAGTCATAAAGAACTCTTCCTTAAATGTAGTTATTTTCACAGCTTTGAGAAAGAAACTTAAAGGAGAACGTAAATCCATTGAAATCAAATTTTCAAACTTGTTTGGGATTGCTTGTTCTTCTGCAATGCTGGTATGTTACTCTGAGGTTTGTGCAGGATTTTGTTGTTCTGAGGGAATTATGCTCAGTTTGCTCGAAGTTTAGACTGACTGGAAAATGTCTGGCTCTGCATATCCCTAAACAAGTACAAGCAAATGAGATCACAGATTTTGATCCTGCCGTTAAAATGTGGCTTCATTTATTGACTGGCTCTTCAGCAAATTAATCTGTTGAACCTCTGTGTAGTTCAAAATATTTGTATGCTAAATATATCTATTTACATTTCTTATTTATATTGAGCAATATGTCCTGTAACTGGAGAGAGAATTTATCATTGTATGTTTTATTATACCTACTGGGTACCAATAGGAGTAAGGTTTTTGTAAGATTTTTCTAGGATTAAGTTAAACTAACAAAATGGTGTATGTTGAAGTCACGTGAGTTTTATCAGTATATATTGGTAATATATACTGGCATATATATACACTTTATTTTATTGGTAATTAATACCTTCCTGAAACATAACAAAATGCCCAGGTTTTATTTCGTAACTCTCTTAATTTCTTTGCTTCAGGATGGATATCAACAGAATTTCAAACGTGGCTCTGGACAAAGTGGACCTCGGGGAGCTCCTAGAGGTAATTCCTGAGTAGTGAATAATTGATTTGGGCTGAATGGACATTTTTTTTGATCCACCTTCTATTAAAGAGCCACCTCACTCCTTATTCAGCAGGTCACAATTGAAGAGTAAACTTACTTTCCTCTGACCTCATAGTTGACCCTGCTTTTGAGTAGAGGTTGAACTTCGAGAACCTCTTGGATCCCTGCAGACTTGAATTATACTGTGATCCTTTGAACTTGTGGTGGAAGTTTAGTTGGCCATTGAATGAGAAATTCTTTGAAAAGAAGTTAAAACAATTGCTTTTGATACTTCAAACGTTACAGAACTTTTTAGTTCCCGTTTATTAATGAAAGCCTTAGGAAAGTGAGATAATTTTTTGGTGAAGTTTATCATGACTTAAGATCTGCTTAGCAGGTGTGTTGGTAGTTTACAGGTAAGACGTTTATAAAGCAGACACAGGGCCTGAGCTGGCTGTCAGCCTTCAAAATTGTGTGCTACTCTGTAGCACTAAAAGATGTCCTACTGCATCTGTTGTGGAGGTCTCTTGATCTGAGAATACAAAACTTATCTCCATGTTCATCTGTTCCATGATCTTCTAGAACTGTTGCTTTTAGCTTCTGGAGGGGTGTTGTCTTGTAGCTTCATAAGAGCGTTTGCCAGGTGTTAATGTGAGAAAACAGAAGTTCCACATACACAGTGAGGCTGTAGTTGAACTTAAAAATTTTATTTTCAACACTATTTCCACATTTTGGGTTTTTTTTTTTAGTAGATTTTTGGTGATGAGACTCTTCTGTCTCACTACAGGCATTTCCATGAGAATCTTGAGTTCTCACCAAAGCCTTGTCAGCGAGGGCAGCTCAAAGCTGTACGTTGCACTGCCCGTGAAACCACAGTTCTGTGTGGTAGTTTGGTTTTGAAGAGTTCTGTCCTTGACTGTCTGGGTACTGACAGCACTACGGCGTGGAACTGTGGCCTGAAATTCAGCGTAGAATTAGGCTGTGGTGAAACTGGGAGCCCATTTTAGGAAGCACAACTATAGCAAAGAAATGTCTTGAGTGTCATTGTCGGGCATCTGTAGGCAAATGTGGGGGGATTCCCCAAGTGACCTGCAATTCTTATATACTGAGAACGTGACCTACGGGCAGTCTCTTAACTTCCATTCTTTTACTCCTTCATTAAAACATGATTAGTTAGCTCATGGTGCTTATATTTAAAATACAGTAAACCAATTACTCCTTATGTTGCTGCAAAAATTTTTATATTAATCTTATGTTTGTATCTTCATGACTTGGTGTGTCCCCCCCCCGTTTTTACTTGAAGTGTTTTTCCCCAGAACTTTGTAGTTCTGGGGAAAAAAGTCTTGGGATAAAGCTGAAAACTGTAAAGACAGGTTACATGGTGTTGAGTTTTGATTTGAAGGAGCTTTTAGAACCACATAGAGCCCAAATAAAAATCTGGGAATTCTTACAAGTTTAGACCAGTGCTTTTAGGATTATTTTTTTTTTAAATACCCTGACTTCATGCCTAATTCCAGTGCCTTTTTGTATTTTCTAGGTCGTGGTGGGCCCCCAAGACCAAACAGAGGGATGCCTCAAATGAATGCTCAGCAAGTGAATTAAAGAAATTCACAGGATTACATTAAACGCCAAAAACACACTGGCCAGTGTACTATACATGTTACCAGAAGAGTTATTATCTATTTGTTCTCCCTTACAGGAAGTTTGTTGTAAAGGGACTATTTTCATTACCCATAATGACAGGACTACAGTTGCCAGCTTTATATTACCTGGATATGGAAAGGAACGAAACAACGTTTACTCTGCATGTTCTGTCCTAAGCATCATCTTGAGCCTTGCACATGAGATTCAGATTCCTCACCCTTGCTAAGAGTAAAGCAAAAAAAGGCAATTTTCAGGGTGATCCAATCTCCATGGTTAACTGAAGTGGCAGGAAAAAAAAAAACAAAGACTCACTTCTGACATTTAAAAGCGATGTAACAAATTTGGATAAAATCTGCAAATTCGTAAAGATTTACTGTGGTGGCAGTTGGCAAAACTTAAATGTTCCCATGAAAGGATGGAAAAGGTGAAGTGTGGCTTGGTAGAGCAACTGCATTTCAGCTTTTTCTTATTAAATTGAAGCATTCAACAGTTCAAGATGCGTAGTGATGCATATTTCCCTAAATAGACAAATAGGCTTCTAGCCAGTTTTTTAACAAAGAAGAAGCACCCTTAGCTACAGCACTCCTCATCACCAGGGCCCTGTTTCCTGTGGCTAAGGATTTAAGATCGCTTGCATAACTGCTAATGTAACTGTGTAATTTTTATTATTTTTTTTTTTTAAAGAAGAATGGAAAAAAAAAACCAGCTTTGATTTGGCACTTCAAAAAAATTTTGCAACAAATGTGAGATATAATCCGGATGGCCACTGTATATTTGATGTGAAGTATTTAGATATCTCTTTGAAACACAATTTTAAGTTTCTTTGATAGCAATGACTTTTGTAAGGATTGGTATTTCTCTATCATTCCTTATGACTTGCACATTGTCTGTCACTAATACTTGACCTTGCTGTATTATCACCTAAATAACTGATGCCGGTACTGATGAAAATCTCTAATGGATAATCATAACACTTTTGGTCACATGTCCTTTTGTCTTTCCTGCAGCCTTGAAGGTTTTAAGAAATCTCAAATGCCCGCTGCTGCTGCCCTTTTAATTGCTATCTTTTGAAAAGCACCAGTATGTGTTTGAATTGATTTCCCCTTTTAAGGGAAATGACAGCCAGCAGTTACAGTTCTAATGGTATAAGTAAGACAAATAAAACATGTTTATAAAAATTGTATCCTGGAACACTGGTTTTCAACGACTGAAACAAATTTAATGTAACGGGGTGACATTTCATAAGGTTGTTTTTTTGTTTCGGTTTTTTTTCCCCTCCCTGATAGATTCTCTTTTTCCTGAATAGCTGTAAACCTTCCTGTTTTTCCTGATTTTATTCTAATAGCTGTGACTTCTTCTGGGAAACTTGCTTTCCTTTTAATGGACTTTCCTTTTCATCAAGGCAGCAATGTATAAAAGAAATGGCATAAGACTAGGAGCTGGAAAATACCGAGTCTTATTCAAGTTTTACTGCATACTTGTGGTATAATCTTTGGAAAATCACTTGTGCCTACCTTTTGCGCACATGCACTCTCTCTGCAGTGGGGAGAATATATTGATAGCTGCCTCCATAGAGGTGTCGGTAGTTCTGTTGCGTTCTATAGCACCTGCAAGAAGAAAAAAGTGCTATATGTGTTAAGTCTCGCTCATCAAATAATTCCCACCTGTGGAAAGGTGACATTAGGAAGAGCTACATATTGTTTAACTGTTATATACAAAACTGAAGGTTGTTTTCGCTCAGAGGGTCATTTCTACTTTGTATCGCAACTGAACTTTCAGAACTTGTAGTCAGGTGTTTTGACTTCGTTGTGAAATGATCGGAAACTCCATACAAACAGGTGGTAATATCGCTTTTCCATCTTCTGTGTGAAGAGCACAAATGAGAGATGTTTTCACTGAGAGAAGTGATAAGCTTGTGAAGAAGATACTACACACCAGACATCTTGAAACGATACTGATGGCCAGAAGCAGCAGTTTTAGTCAAGGCCTAGAAACATTCCGTACCGGTATAAGGATAGAAACTGCAGTCTGGTGAGAAGTTGCTGTTCTGTGTCTTTTTTTAGGAAGCTATTACCAAGATAATAGTCCCGACTGTTTTTTAACTGGAAAAAAAATAAAAAGACAAACCTTTTAATGTTGAACTGATGTAGGAAAACAGTGAATTCTTTTTATTTTATTTTTTTGTGCATCAGCTTACTTTTTAAATGGTTGGTAGAACACAAGCTGTTCAGCTTTTTCCATTGCACACCAAATGCTTCTTTAATAGCTAATTGTAGTTTGACAATAAACTTGCAGCATACTAAATTAAAGACCGCTGAATGGATCACAACATTCCATTTAAGGTTTTGGGGGTTGGTTGTTGTTTTTTGGTTTTTTTTTTTAACTTAAATTTATTAATAAAACATTGGGTAGTTGAGAGGCCTCTTAATTGAGATACAACTTTGTAAGCCTTTTCATGTATGAAAATGGTCTTTAGAGTAGCTGCTCTGCTGTATGCTGATAGAGGGAGATGTGTTATAATAATAACCATAAAACAAGTACTTAAGATGTGTTTAATCTGGGAATTTGCACTGACTCCTTTAATCTCAATACATGCGTCTAATAAACAGTGTACTGAAACGTTGGCTTGAGTCACAGTACGGCACACGGATCCACTCACTGGTTTTCTGGCCTGTTCAGGGCAGCTTTTAAGTATCTTCACTCCGTAACGTATCTCTAGATCTGAGTTACATCCAGATCACAAGCACTGCTAGATACGGTTCTTTTGAAAGAGGTCGTCTTTTGAACAAAGACCTTGGTAAGAAGTGATCGTATTGAGGCTGAACGGTGGCAGTTCTGGGCTGGTTCTGTTGCAGAGCCCTTCTAGGATGCCTGGATTCTAGTTGGGTGCTGCGGTGGGATAACTCCGGCCTGGCGCCTGTGGTTGGACAGCGTGAGTGAGCGGAACAAAGTGCTACTTCTGAGCCTCTATGTAGACACATCAGTTGTGCTCTTTGGTGCTTTTACTTGATTTTCCTGTGAAATGGTCTTCTGGGAGCATAACAGACTAGTTATGACTGCCTTGCATAGACAGCTGCTATGAGGAGAGAGATATTTTTATTTTGGCAGGGGATTAATTATCTAATATTGGTAGGCTCTGATAGCGTGCAGTGGTATGTGCTCGAGAGCAAACCTCTAGCTTCAGTGTCTGTTTTCCTCTTGGCTGTAATACAAGGATTCTTGAGTAAATTATTAAGTCACTCGACTTTCCGGATGTTTCTACCTAATGTTACTGTGTCTGGGAAACTTGTATCGTTCCTAGAAGTCCTACAAGTTAAATATTTAACTTGGAAATCGTGAGCTATTGTCTCACACTTAAGGTCAATTTGTCGTATGTTTTACTTCTCTGTTCTTCCTGTACACGCGCTGTCTTTTTAGGAGCAGTTCACCAATGTGGCTTCCAGGTTTTGCTGTGGAAGGAGTTCTAGACTTCACTTAATGCCTATTTTATTTCCAAGATACTGTCTTTGTGTATAGCAGTCTCTAAAGCATAACCTCCAGAGTAGCTGGAAGAGTAACGCTGGCTTCTCATTAATAGCCAGTTAATGTATTCTGCTGGGATTTTGAAACTCTCAGAGAACTTTGTGACCTTAAAAATGTGTTTTCTCAAAATATCCTGCTGACCTTAGTTGTTAGACAGGCGGATTCTTAGATTGGGTTCCAGGCTGCCTTTGTGAGTGTCTTGGGAGAATGGATTGAGCTTCCTTCTCTCAAATGCCACTTGAGAGAAGAATTATTGAAAGGGCTTTAACTCTGGACAAACGCTGGGAAGATGATAAAAGATGATGTAAAAGTGGTTAAACTTAATCTGATTAAAAGCAAATAGGGCAAAACCTTTGTAGTCCAAAAGAATAAGATACAAAAGCAATTGGTCATAAAAATCTTACTCTTCCTATTCTTTTGCTGAAGCTCTGGCATTGCCCAAGCTGAGTAGTTGGCCTTTCTTACCTCTTCTTTGCAAGAACCGTTCATTATAAATGCACATCTGAGAGACAAGTCTTGGGGCTTAGTGGACAAAATTGTGCTGTGTTCTTAAGTTTTCTCCCATCTTGAGTCTCTTGTGGATAACAAAGGGGATGTGAGAACACAGCTCGTTAACCAGCCCCATTAATGAGACTGTTAGTCGCATCTTGACGAAGATCATCCTCCTTGCTCATGGGAAATTGTTCTTGAATAAAATGAATGCAAAGTATCAAAACAGGCAACTGAAGATACAAATTCATATTTGACTTTGAAGTTTGCGACCATATGAAGTAAACTATATTTTAGTCTTTCAAATCTCTGCACCCATTTTTACAGAATTTCTTCCAGCTGCACTGAATGTGGATGAGACTGGAAAGGTTTTTTAGTTGCTTGAGCTGGCACCAACAAAAATTCTACAGGTGGGGTGGGTAGGGGTTCTTCACGGATTGACCTAAAAATCAGTGCCTCAGTGCAGGAAAGGATCCTGAACAATAAAATTTTCCTTTTGGACTTCCTTATTTAAATTTGGGTTTAAATATAGTTACGATTATTGTTGGGAACTTTACTGGAAACTCAAACATTGCAAAATTGTGTAGGTTCCTCCTAGTTGTGTTTTTCTCTAAATGACAAAATTTGTTAAAATTCTGAGTGTTCCATCTCAACATCGGCATCTGAGCGTTTGGTCTCATACAGATCTTGGCTGTCTTATATTCAGTGGCAGAACTTAACAGATGGAGCTTTGACATTGAACTTTGGGGCAAAATAACCCATATTTAACATCAGATTAGCATGCCTCATAGTCAAGAACGCGGCTGATTTCTTAAATTCTAATGTGTTTCTCTTTGGCCAATTTGTTTTTCCGGAGGGAGAGAGAGCGGGAAGGTCCTTCAAACTTCCCAGTTTGAAAAAACCGCTTGCTTTTGCATTCAGATGTTTGTCATCCCGGTCAGTACGTTTTCCATGAGGGAAGGTTCCATGGTTTTGAGAACCGCTGCACCTCGGCTGTTTAGGATTTGAGGTTGCATTCAGATCGTCTTAACGTCAAAGGGAAAGAAAACATCTACGCTGTAGTAGACTTTTAAAGAAATGTCATGTCTCTTTCTTTATGTGAAAGCAAGGCCTTGACCCTCATGCTTCTATGAAAACTTAAAAGCAGCATCTTGGATTTGTGTCTATTCCTGCAAGGTTTCAGACGCTGGCTGGTGGTGAATTTTTGGTGTGGGATGGCAGAGCCTCTGATGAGAAACTTAATTTTCTAAACTCTTTGTCTAAGGGAAGAGGTGCTATTCTATTAACCGCTTTCTTAGGCTTTTTGAATATAATGCAACTGGAAATGATTTGTGGCTCCGTAGATCCAGCCTTAATGGAAGGAAGGGAATCTCTTTTCCAAAATCCACATCCTAAAGCCAGTTTGAGTGGCGTTTAAGAGAACGGTGTTAGGAAACTTTGGCCTAACGTGGCATATTGTTCTGAATTAAATTTATTGTTGTTAGCTCTTGCTGCAGTTACTAACCCATTAATTTTAAAAGCTAGGTTTTGTTCCTTCCCCACTTTTTAATGTTCGTCAATCAATCAGATGGGTGTAATTAGCTCAGTTCCAACTACGGTGGCCAATTTCTCCTTTCTATAAAATGTGCTCAGATACCCAATAGTGGATCCTAGAGTACACCTGAAATCCTGGTATCAAGATAAATTTTAGTAATTGCGCATTAGGCTTTTATTAAATGAAAATGTATTTCCTTTTTTGAAGCTATTAAATTTTAGAATAAGTTTTAGTAATGCATCTAGCATATAAAATAAGTCTTCAGAATTTCACTTTAGTTAATTGTCAGATTTAAATTTTCTGATGGCCTTAAACATACCTGTATATATGTCTTTGCAGTTCTTTGACTCAACATTTAAAACAAATTGGTCCATGGCTTATGTAAACACTTGAAAAATAAATCTATTTAAAATGTTTTATGTCCTTCCCTTTTAAGCAAATATTTCATACCTATACCTTAAGGTACACTTCTGTTGCGTTGGTGGTTTGGTCTTAATAATTGGGTTTACCTGGGTTCACCTCCTCAAAAAATACTGTTCTACAGCCTTTGTGATTATTAATTCAGCAATTTTATCATATTTTTGCTTTGTTTTCAAACTTACATATTTTATCCCAAAACACATCCAGTGCTATTAAACACATTTTTCCTATGATGTTACCTGGCTTAAATACTTCATTGTTCAAATGTTCAAGTTCAAAACTTCTTTTTTTTTTTTTTTGGCAGTATTAAAAGCTAAGAATAAATATATCTATGCAAATAGCTTGGCTCAACTTTGGTATTGAAAAGTTAATGTTACAGGATGTTAGGTTATTGGGAATAGTTTTGCTGTCGGTTTGAGAATAAATTTTCTGCTTCTGAATCACTAGAATTTAAACCAAGTGAGATTGATAAATTGTTTTCCTGTTGCAGCTCCACAGTTGTGCATCTTGGGATTTTGTATAGAAGACTTAGTAGTATAGACTTAGTAGTATTTTGTATAGAAGACTTAATAGCTGTAGTTTTATTAAATAGTGGAGCTGACATGTTACAAGCTAACTAGTTTTATTGAGAAGCAAGGCTCCTAAGGTTTCATGGCATTGTGTAATTTAGTATCCAATAACAATGTATTCTAATGATTTGTTAGTTTTCTGTACTTGTGCTCAGTACTGTGTATCCAAATGCCTGTTTTTTTTCCCCTCTCTCAACAGTACCCAAGGACACCCAGTGACGTAGAGTGTAAAAGAGCAGTAGGTGGAAATGGAGCATCTTTATAAAATCATTAAGAGGCATGGTGTTGACTCCAACAGGCCCACGTTCTGCAAGCAAGATCTATTCAGAACAAAGGCGTTTTAAAAAAATAAAATCGGTGTTGTCATTGCGGTTTGGTTTATCCCCTTTTTACAGCCAGTTACCCTAAAGTCACTGAACTAAACCCAGGCAAGATGTGGAAATTCCTGGCCCCCCTCACGGGCCTGGGCTTGATCTCAGGGTTTTTGAGAGTTGGGGTTATCTCCAGGTGTGAAATCATAATTCAGGATACATAGGTATATACTACTCCTCGTTATTTAAGCGATTAACTTCCTGTTTCTTTGGTCCTTGGTGCTGCTGGTGCCAGGTTCTCCCTCAGGGCTGGGCCATGGCTTCCCTCCACCTTCTCCTCAGGGCACAGGTACCTCCTCTCCGTGGCTCTGGAGGCCGAGGGCGTCGAGGCTCTGACCAAGGCGTGGAAAAGTAGCTTAAATTCTGCTTTTAAAAAAAAAAAATAAAAAATAAAAAAAAATAAATATACATTTACGGCGCGCAGGCGAACGGCGAGGGCAGCCTCGGGGCCCTGCTGTGGTGCGCGGCGCGCGCGCCCCGTCCCGCGCCGCTCCCACGTGGTGTGCTGTGGCCGCGAGACGCCGGCCCCATCGCTGCCGCCTGAGGGAGGGGGGGGGTGCTCC
Source organism: Arenaria interpres (assembly GCA_013399435.1). Classification (NCBI taxonomy): domain Eukaryota; kingdom Metazoa; phylum Chordata; class Aves; order Charadriiformes; family Scolopacidae; genus Arenaria; species Arenaria interpres. Next base: position 40,668 of record VXAK01015720.1, read on the forward strand.
CTGCAGCGGCTCTCCTCAGGGCGGCAGTCGGGTCTTGGGGGGACAAGGTCCCAGCGCCCCGCAGCCATGCAGCGCCGGAAGGTGGACAACCGCATTAGGGTGCTGATCGAGAATGGGGTGGCGGAGCGGCAGCGGGCCCTCTTCGTGGTGGTCGGCGACCGCGGCAAGGACCAGGTAAACCTCTCCCGGCGGGCAGAGGGACTCGCCCTTCCTGCGGGCCCTGTGTGTGTTAATTTTGAACCCAGACTTTGAAGAAGGGCTGATCTGCCGTCCCCCGGTACCGGCTTTCTCCTCTGTAAAGTGCTAAACCCCTCACAGAATGAGGCAGAGCAATGGCGTGCCTCAGCCTGCGTGAGGTAACTCACCGCCAAGGAGGGTTAGAAGTGGCTTGGGAGGCTTGCCCTTAAACGCCTGCTGTTTGAGAAGCTCATGAACTTTAATTAAAAGCAAGTACAGGCAAATCAGAATATTTCTTTTAAACTGAGACAAAAATTATTTAATTTTCTGGCTATCAGGGGCTTCTTTCCTATCTCAGTGCTGTTGTGAGATGTTACGGTTTCGCTCTCAAGCCGTGTTTCATGCACTGAGTCAACTTGCAGATGTCACCACACCAGAACTTGGACTGGACCTTCCTGGTAAAGTTGTGTGGAAGAAATTGACCACTAAGCTTGTTTCTTTTCAGAGACTCTGAAGTTTTTCGACTGGAAAGGGGGAGAACAGCATGGCAAAACCGTAGTATTTTCAGATAAGTCAGTTCGGTGAGCTCCGGTTCCTGAAGAAAGTAAAATAAATTAGTTATAAAAAATCATGGAAAATAATGACTTGATCAGGTGGCAGTAGAAGAAAGTTGTCACTAATTTATTGCTAAAACAGACATGTGAGCTCTGGTGGGGCATATCTTGAATGGTTGTGTTCAGGATTTTCACTGATGAATTGGATTCCAGAGCAGGAAGCGGGCTTACCCAATATGCAGGCTACATAGCAGCGAGGTGGGTTCCCCAAACCTGCTAGAGGATTCAAATTCAAAAGGAAATCCTGGTAAAATATAGAAGTCTGAAATACATTGTGTGAAATTTACTAAGAGACAAATATCAGGAACTGTATTTAGCCTGGAATAACCTCCTTCTGTTTGTGTAGTTGTTAGCAGTTCTGCCAAAGGAGAGTGCTAAGGAAGAAACAGTAGGAAGAATTCAGTGTCTTCAATGTCACGTAGCCCTGGAGAAGGCACAGACAGACAGGGCTGCATAAGAAGGAATGTAAACTTCACATCATGTCAAGGGGCCCTTCTGTTTTGAACTGGGCTGCTCAGTAGAAAGCACAGCTGTAACATCAAGTATAGAGAAATATTTTGCTCTTTAATGTTAGCTTATGAGTACAGTTGTTCATGAATATTTCTGTGTCTTGGCAGGTGGTTATACTTCATCACATGTTGTCTAAAGCAACTGTAAAGGCTAGACCCTCTGTCCTATGGTGTTACAAAAAGGAGCTGGGCTTTAGCAGGTAAGATACCTCTTGTATCTTGTGCTGCAGTCACTGCTCTGTGTGAAGCAGAAGCTCCATGACTGGAGCGTGGGTTGCACGATTTGGTTTTAAGGAGAAACAGGATTAGTTCTTTGAGGAGCTAGAGGAAGTTTGGTCTTCCAGAACGAAAATTTGGCTTCCCTAACATAGTTGACATCAGCGCTAGATACTTCTGGTTTCTCTCTGTAGCTCTAATGCTAACTCCGCTGGCTATCTCTCCCTCACCTTTTTTACCTCAAAAGGCCAAAAGTCTTAATTCCTCAGCTTTTTAGCTTCAGTAATGCCAAGGACTGAACACAGATTAAGAATTAAGAATTTCATTTTGAAAAAGCATTTAAGATTTTGATTCTTAGATTTGTGTGTGTACTTGGTATCTGCATGCATAGTCAGGGAGGAAGGGTTACCTGAAACCCCATGATTCCAACTGAGTGGTTTCATGCAAAAACGGCCGGTTCTGTGTGATATCCCCCACTTTGGGCTGAAGGCACATGGGAACATGTTGCGAAAGCAGCAATTGTGATCCAAGATTTTTTTCCTTGGAGGCTCGTCTCACTTCCAAGTAGACTTGAACATAAACCTGAATGCACTTTTCTCAAACCTTTTTCCAAGAAAACTTCTGTATAATTTTGTTCTCCAGCCACCGGAAGAAAAGGATGAGACAGCTACAGAAGAAGATTAAAAGTGGAACTTTAAACATAAAGGATGATGATCCTTTTGAGTTATTTATAGCAGCCACAAACATTCGCTACTGCTATTACAATGAAACTCATAAGATTCTTGGTAACACTTTTGGCATGTGCGTACTTCAGGTAAGGAGTTAAACTCTTGACTTAAGAAGGACATTGCGCTAGTATCGATTGCTTTCAGTTTATATTGCTGCAGGAATAGTATTTGTTGCTTCTGTTATTTCAATTACGGTGGCCTTATGTATCTTTTACAAGTTTTGTGAGGGTGAAATAGCCTTGTTGGCAGAATTTTAATGGGATATTGGGTAATGCAAATGTTAAGTGTGAATTAAACTTTGAGAAATAATATTTTTAGGCTTTCTGTTCTTTTTATGAGGTCCCAGTTGCATTGACAGGCAGCTTTGAAGTTTTCTTTATTTCCTAGGATTTTGAAGCCTTGACTCCAAACCTGCTAGCTAGAACTGTTGAAACAGTAGAAGGTGGTGGAATTGTGGTGATTCTCCTGAGAACTATGAACTCACTGAAGCAGCTGTATACAATGACCATGGTATGTTCAATGTAATATGTCTGTTTCGTATAAGCAGATACATTGTGGTGATGCTAAGTAGTTATTTTTTGCTTTTGATAATGGCTACGATCTTCCTTCCATCATCTTTTCTGATCCTTCGTTCATCTGTGATTGAATGTGTCTTATGCTTAGGTAGTTCTCCTGACCTGTGTGTCTTGAAAAGCTGCTAGGTTCCAAGAAAGAAACACCTCACATTCACAAATGTAACTGCTCCTTTGTTTTACAAAAGTTTTGGAAAGTATTTATGCTATCTGCCCATATAACAGAAAATTAAGTAAAAAATAGGCCTTTTGAGTGTTTTGTGACCTGTTGCTAGGTGAGATCAGCTTCACTACTACTATATATTTCTATATATGACCTATTCACATTGAGTATACTTACCTTTAGACCAAAACCTGTTTCCATTAGTATTAATACCAGTAGGTGAAGTGTTAGACTATTTTTACTTAGCATCCCTGAGGTGTTTGAAATGTTGTGTACCTGGCAGAATTGACCTTTAAGTCAGGCAAGAATAAGTAAGACCACTGTGGAAACTGGTGGGAAAAGTACATTTTAACAAGTATTTGGAAAACGTGCATGTTTAACAACAAACAGGAAATCAGAATATCAGAATCCTGTCTGGGATGCAGTGTTGATGCAAAGGGAGGCTGTCATCCATGTGAGTGGAGAAGGAGATGGATTGTCCCATGAGTAACAATCTTGTAAATGTCACTATTGCTGCTGCTCATTCTCCTGATTGACTTTTTCTTTTTGTTTCAGGATGTACACTCTCGATACAGAACAGAGGCACACCAGGACGTGGTAGGACGGTTTAATGAGAGGTAAATTATTAAGAGTGTAAAGGATCTAGGCTGTATGCCCAAGAAGAACATCTGAAACAACATCATGTATTCATGTTAGGAAAGCATCCTGTAGGTTTGCATTGGAATAGGGCTTCTTCAGTGAAGTTTTCATGCACTGTTGTGGAAATTAATACAGTTTGTTGTTGGAGGAATTATGTACAAAATTCTAGCATGTGTTACAAGAGATATGCAAATAGGGCCAAATTTGCTAACTTTTCTGAGTCCCTTTCTTGAAACATTCTGTGGAAACGTGTGCTCCAGATGCACAGAAATTCAGATACTTATTGCACTGCTGTAAAACGTAAAGCTGCTTAGTGTGGCCTGTTCTCTGTAGTTTCAGAAGTGTCTTGTAAAGGTATTTTCTCTGCTTTTGTTGTTTAGAATGAGCAGCTGTTATTGAGTGACTGAGCCCTAGCTCTAGCCATAGGAAAATCGCAGAATTTGTTCTTTAGCATGCAGGTGGTTATATGATGTCAGAAATTCAAATGCAATTGCGTCGCTAGTGTTTTTACTGAGTTGTCTTTGCTTGGCTGCTCAGGTTCATTCTGTCTCTGGCCTCATGCAAGAATTGCATGGTGATTGATGATCAGCTGAATATCCTGCCCATCTCCAGTCACATTGCAAACATCACACCAGTTCCACCACAGTCGCAGGTCAGTGAGCAACGTCAGCCGCTTTTCCTTGGGAGAAATCGGTCTGGGATTACCACGGTGTGTTTAAGATTTAATAAAAAAGAGGAAGCTTTTCTTTCACCCTAATTTATATCAAATAATTGTCTTGCAGACAGGAATTAGAATGTTCTGCAAAAATTACACCTGGTATAGGTGAAGTGTGGGAAGCTGTGGTGGCTTTCCTCCACGGGTTTTTTTCTGTCACAGCTTTTGTTTTGTGCTTGCCTGTCTTTATCGATTTTACTGTATTGCTGTTTAACCTAGCAAGGCGAAGCTTAATTGCTGTGGTTGCTGTTTGAGAAGTACATAGAGAGATTTAAAGCTGATGGACAGTTGGAACGAGAGAAATAAAAAAATCTTTCGAGGGTTGGAGGGTGGGCAATTGCTTTGGAAATGAGCCTGTTACAAGCTCAGGAGACACCTGGTGGCTGGAAGCTGTGGAAGTTGTTTCAGTTTCTGAGTTTGCATGCCACATCTCGAGAAACATTCACTGAATACAAGCCAGACATAAAGCTCACACTGTTAGAAATGTAGCATTTTGTCACTTTTCATTGTAGACTAAAGTAAAATGGAACCAATTTTAAATAGAACTCTTTATGTTCTTGAAATGTTTTGTTTGGCCTAAGAAATGCCAACATAGGTTATGGCCAAGATGGTGAAAACATTTTAACAGAGCGCTTATTTCAAAAAAAACCCAAACAAACCAAATCCCCTCTTAGCGTTATAACAACATTGACAGCAGCACAAATGCTTATCTGTTGAATGGATAGACTGTTGCTTTTGGAATTTTAAGTGACAATTAGGAAAATCAGAATTAATTCCTATTTAAAATTGATTCCTTTTGCGTCCAAGTTTGTTTGGCTTTCAAAATATTGATATTGGTTTGAAAACTGATCTATTGCTGCTTAGTAGTTTTTCCCCCTACATGGCAGTATGTACATCTTGTATCACAGGTATAACAAAGATCATAAGATTTTGGAATAGCCTAAAGACTGAAAAATGAATTAAGTTCTTCAGAAAATTTGTTAATGGTTCTTTCTTCCTAGCAACGCCATTCTCCAGTTACTATGTACTGAAAAATCCTTTCCTTTTTTCCTCCAAGCTAGGGGAAGCCAGGATACCCACCTCTTGTGTAACCATTCTCCTGATAATGCATGAAAATTGAAGTGTTAAACCTCTGTCCATTTAAATTTTTCTAGTTTTAGCGAGTATATTCAATATGTGGTAGCATTTCCCTTCAGATGTCTTTCTGTGCCTGATGAAAGATATCAGAAGGCATCACAAAGGTATAATTGTGCTGAAGTGTCCTTTACTAATCCTGTTACGGTAAATCCTGTGCTTATAGGAAGATCGCCTCCGGCCGCAGGACCTGGAGCTGAAAGAACTGAAGGAGAGCTTGCAGGATACACAGCCTGTCGGAGTTTTGGTGGATGGCTGCAAAACCCTGGATCAGGTTGGTGTGGTGTTTAAATCTGAGATGCTCTGTGCTTGACAGGTCACCTTAGGTACTGATGTTTGTGTCTTATCTTGTGTGTAATCACATCTGAGTGTGCACACTGATGGGTGTGATCTTAGAGAATTTCCTCGAGAAACCGATTGGATGTGGTAGCTCAATGACAGTATCGGTGATTTTCTTCATGAAGTTGAAAATAAGTGGAAGGGCTAGAATGGAGACAGGAAGCTGATCTGGAGAAGCTCACATTGAAAAAGATGATAATTTTAAGGGTTTGAAATAAGGAGGAAAGTTAACCTGAAGTTTCTTCTCAGTTTAGTTCTGAATAGAAGTTGAAAATCCGTATCGTGTTTTAATACACCCTTATTCCTGCCTCCCTAACACTTTTTTCACTCTAATTTGAGAATCACTGCTTAGTGCAAATTGAGACTCTACTGCAGTTGTCTTTCCTGCTTCAGAGTATCCACTGAGATGTTGCAGTTCAGCCTGGTGGCTCCCAGAGCAGTGCACTGCTTAAGCCCTTTCACAGTAGGCTTCCTCACTGCCAAGATGTGTTCATCTTCCACCCCTGAGTCTCTTCCCATCTCGCTGAATATACTTTGTGGTCAGTGGCATGGAGGTAGTAATTGAGAATTGCTCTGTGTTTTGACCTGAATAATTTCAAGAACTCAGTGGGTCAAGATTACCACTTCTTGCACGTTATTTGTCTGGGTTTTGACGTTCAGCTCTCCTGTCTTGTCTTTCTCTTCCTTTTTCCTGTTCTATGAATGAAGACATGTACTAGTGGTAAAAGCAATTTAAACGCAGCTGATTTTTGTCTTCCTTTCTTTTGTTTCTGAATATCAGGCAAAAGCAGTCTTAAAATTTATTGAAGCCATTTCTGAGAAGACTCTACGGAGCACTGTGGCATTAACAGCAGCCAGAGGACGTGGTAAATCTGCTGCTTTAGGACTGGCTATTGCTGGAGCAGTAGCGTTTGGGTGAGTGATACTCCCCATCTCCCAGGCTTTATTTGTGTCCATGAGTTTAAAAAAAATATGAAAATAATAGGTGAAAGGATCTGAATATATTTGTAATTTCCAGTCCTGCGTCCTTCCTTTTTATTATTCTTGTATCTTTTGATTGCTGCATACCTGCATAAACTGATACTCAAGTTTTTCTATTTTATAGTAATAAGAAAACCTCAGTCTTTAAAAATCAAAATGATCACACATAAAGTGAGATTAACGTCTAAAGGAATCTGCTGTGTTTTGGTTATTAGGTGAAATCAACCCCTTGTATGAAGAAAATATTCTACTTAGTATGCATATGTAAAACCTGTTAGAAAAAGAGTTAAACTCTTTTTTATTTTTCTGTGCAGTTACTCCAATATCTTTGTCACGTCTCCAAGCCCTGATAACCTTCACACTCTTTTTGAGTTCATATTTAAAGGCTTTGATGCGCTGCAGTATCAGGTAAGGAGAGCAGACTGTTTTACAGTACTTTCATGGGGTTCCTGTTTCGGAGGGGGTTTTACATCTCATCTGTGATTTTTTTCTTTAGCTACCAGCTTTTGCCACTACCAGCCCTTTCAATAATGTTCTGCAAAAGTCAGTCATAGTACAGTAACGTTTCCTTCTCTATTTTAAACTTGGGAAAATCAGTTTCTTTGTGAAACAGTTTTAAATATAAGTGCATAATTCCTCAGTTCTTGGGCCTCTGAAGCTTTTGTTATAAGAGTTTTTAACTAGAATCTGAAACAACAGTGAACTTATTTTGGTGATAATGGTAAATGATATTTTTCTTAGATCTTGGTTTGTTCATGCTCTTTAACAATGTCGTCCTTCAGGAACATCTGGATTATGAGATAGTTCAGTCTTTAAATCCGGAGTTTAACAAGGCTGTTGTCAGAGTGAATGTGTTCAAGGAGCACAGACAAACGATTCAGGTAACTGGCCTCTTTTCCACTCTGGCCTTTCTGCTTTTTCTTTATGACTGTTGGCTTTACTGATGCTGTAGTTGTTCTGTAGTTGATTTTAAGCATGTTCATTTTATGTGATGTGTAACTGTCCTGATTGATTTTGCTTTAAGGCGGATCTTTTTATTCTGGTGAGTGACTTTCACAAAATACCTTCTTTCTATGAGTATCCTTGTAGATTACAAAGCTCCCTTGGTAATTACTGGAGGGTTTCTTCCTGAAACAAAGGCAAAAGGTGAAAGAAACAGTGAAGGAAGAGCATATGTTTCTGGTGATTAGATTTTCATTCTTTTCATGATCTCTGCTTGTGTGGAAATGTGCAAGCGAGATGTGTGACCCAGTCCTTGTTAGGATAATGTGAACCCTCTCCCAACGTTTGTTTTCATGTCTCAGTCTCTTGCTTGATGGTCGTGAGAACAGAGACAACAAACAGTGTTTCAGGGCTCCAGCTTTGCCAGCTCTGACTTTTCCTTAATTCCCAAACAAGCTGTTGTTGACAATGGCTTTGTCCTCTCATTCCTTGCAGTACATACACCCTGCCGATTCTGTGAAACTGGGGCAAGCTGAGCTGCTTGTGATTGATGAAGCTGCTGCCATTCCTCTGCCCCTGGTGAAAAACCTGCTAGGCCCTTACCTTGTTTTCATGGCTTCTACAATCAACGGGTAAGGCTTGAGCAGCAACTGTCTACCAGGAAAAGCAGTTGTGCAAGTGGACTCTTTCTTATCTACAGTACTTTTTTTTATTACACACTATGATATCAAGTCATGCTAATTCTTGATCTGTCATGGAACTGCTCCTTAAAATAACCAAGAGTCAGTACTTGAACTGGCTGCTTTCCTTTGGTTCCACTGTGGATTCATTAAGTGTTTGACTTGCACCTTTTCTGGTTTGCTACAAGGAGCAAATATATCAACAGGATTCTGCAGTCTGTTAGGTTGAGAGGGAAGAGTGACATCTTCCTTCCAATATGGTGCGACTAAGACATTGACAGGGTAGGCTGCCCTGTCCTACATGAACAAGAACATCAAAAGGCAGTGATTCTCACAGATGGTTGGGGCCCTCAGAGGCCTCAGAATGACATTTTGCTCTAGATGGCAGCCTACTTCTGTGTTGGAGCTTCCCCATGGCTCAGGATTTCTGTTTGGTTATTTGTTTCAGACTTTTGTCTTCTGCTTTTCAGGTATGAGGGTACCGGTCGATCACTATCTCTGAAGCTCATTCAGCAGCTCCGTCAACAGAGCGCACAAACCCAAGTCACCATGACAGCAGAGAACAAATCTACAGCTACAGCTAAACTGGCCTCAGGTACTCCATGTGTTCTGGACTGGTGTGTAACCATGATCTCCAGCGCTTCTGACTCACAAGCCCTGTTGGTATCCCCATGTGTCCATGTAACTTGTAGCTGTAGGAAGGTGGTGATACGGGAAAGTGAAGGAACTCTCTGGGTTTGTCCTCATGATTTTCAAATATAAAGGCTTTTATTGGAGGAAGCTATGCGAGTAATGATCTTCTAATCTCCTGGGAGTCCTTCAAAGGACACTGATCCCATTGCATTCTTTGTTAGCTGTAATTTCCAACACTAACTGTTCTTCTTAAATCTGTTTGCAGCTCGTACGTTGCATGAAGTCTCTCTCCATGAGTCAATCAGATATGCCCCTGGTGACCCCGTTGAAAAGTGGCTAAATGATCTGTTGTGTTTGGACTGTCTCAGCATCACCAGAATTATCTCTGGCTGCCCGCTGCCCGAAACCTGTGACCTGTATCCTTCCCCAAATGTTGTGCTCTGGTCAAAATATATTGCTTTAGGTGAAGGAGGCTTTTTCAAGCTGATTAATAGTGGATTCTCCAGTCGAGTTAATAACCTCAGCACATGATCTTTTGGCAAAAGTCTATTAAAGACCTCACTTCTGGAGTTAAGCTCTTATTATTGCCTTATAAGATTAGTGGTGTGTGTTACCAAACTCCAGTTTTATTGCAGAGACAATCCTAAGGAAGGGTTGAATGAGGGAAAGTTCTTTTTGGAGTTATAAAAAGTTTAGCTTTACAGATCAAGGGTGTGAAAGCTATGAACACTGCCCAAACTCATTCATTCTTGTAGATAGAGCTGTAGGGTCCAAGGACATAAGCCAGCTTGTAGTCCAAGGCTGTATTGAAGAAATGACTCCCAAACCAACAAGGAACTTCTTCCTTGTTTCCAAGGAGTTGTTTCCTTCACCCCTGTGTTAAGATACTACGTAAATAGAGACACACTTTTTTGTTACCACAGAGCATCAGAAGTTTTTCTGCAGAGACTGATGGCCCTCTATGTGGCTTCACACTACAAGGTAAAGCCTTTGCTACTTCTATCGAAATTTCAGCTAGGAATTCTGTGGAGGGAGCAATGCTTGTTACAACAATCTAATTTAATTGGCTTAGCTGAGGTTTCTGAAGAGCTTCTTGTTGTATACGGATCCGTATTCTCCTTTCTCTGAGCAGATCTCTGCCCTGGTTTTGGCTGAATATACTGGATTTACAATTACCTGGAATATATGTGTTTTGAGAAACTCTGGACACTAAATTCTAGATGAATAGTATCAGTTCCTCTTTTGCAGTTCTCTTTACCATATTCTGGCAGCCTCAAGTTAACCATAAGAGTAGTACCATTGTACTACTGAAAAGAGTAATAATTCATCTCAGAGTTTCAAGACCCCTGGTGACTAGTAATGTGAGTAGTGAAGTCCATAAGTATTGAATGGTAGAAATCCGACACTTAAAAAAAAAAATTAAGGTTTTGTGGATTAAGAGATAAGTAGCTATATAAAAATAGAAAGTTCAGTTCCGTACATATTAGAGCAAGAGATTTCGCTTGGGAAGAAACGGGTGTCGTCTGGTAGTATAGCAGCCATAAACTGGCCTGTGAGCTTCTTCATCCGTCAGTATTGTCCTAGTTTCTTAATAGCCCTAAATTCAGAAAATGGAGGGTTCTTCAGAAGACGGCTACTAACATTACAGTGGACTTTGAAGCTCTTCTTATGGAATAATCCAACTTTCTGATATGTCTTTACCCTCCAGAACTCGCCCAATGACCTCCAGATGCTCTCTGATGCACCTGCCCATCATCTTTTTTGCCTTTTGCCCCCTGTTCCACCTACCCAGAACTCATTACCAGAAGTACTTGCTGTGGTTCAGGTAAGAGAGCAGCACATACCTGTGACGTGCTCTGCTGTGAGGCAGTCATCACTGTGCCATGACAGCAGTGTACTATCCAGGAGTAGATGGTAGCTTAGGGCTGTGGTTTTGTGTGTTAAAACGGTGTATTAAGGCTGTTTTTCCCCCTCCACTTTCTTTCGTTAACGCTAATTGCTGTATAAGTACATGGTGATGCTGATCCTTTCACATAGACCTCCCAGTCTCCACAATGTGCTTGTGCTGAGAAGCCTTCTGAGGAGCTGAACTACTGCTTCTGGAGATGGCTTTGTCCTCCCATTTCAACATCCTGCAAGGAGAGTTGGTTCACTCTGCTTATCCCATGTTTCTAGTGTTCTTTTTTGCAGTAGAACTGCAAAAATGCAACCTCCTCAGATGTATGTGCTTAGGGATGTAGAAATATTTCAGCCCTGTTGGGTATGTGACCATATTTTTCCTTCCTTAAGAACACAGATTCTTAATTATCTCTGTTCAACACAGCTAACTAAATCTGCTGCTTCTTAAAAGAAAAAGCCCCATTTATGTGAAAAATATATGACATTTAAAGAGAAATATTGGTGGGACAAGCCTTGATGTTGCTGTTGATGGGCTACAGAAAATGCATAGAGCACTTTCTGTGCTTTTAATCTCTTCAGGCTTCTGTTGCACCGTAGTGTGATGCCTGCTGCCTCAGCTGTACCTGCCTGGCCCACTGGTGCGCTTTTTGAGGCAAGGCTTTTAGGGTCAGGGCCTGTTTGTTCATCGTGTTGCATAGCAGGGATCCCATGAAATGTCAATACTGTGTAATGGACTCAGAAACTGACTATAAATTTTGGTTCTGCTGTAGTGGAGTGATTTGGGAGTATGTGCTTTTTGCTCCATTAATGGTCTTCCACCTTTCCTGCCAGGTGTGCATGGAGGGAGAGATCTCTCGCCAGTCTATCATGAACAGCCTTTCCAGGGGAAAGAAAGCTTCTGGTGATCTTATTCCCTGGACCATTTCAGAGCAGGTGAATAATTTGGCTGCATACTCACACCCAAGATGTATTTCAGATGTATTTTCTTATTTCCAGAGTACCCGTCTGTGTTCTTTAAACTGACTTTTGTCTCCTGTGCAGTTCCAAGATCCGGACTTTGGGGGCCTCTCCGGTGGGCGTATTGTTCGTATCGCAGTTCATCCGGATTATCAGGGGGTAAAGTATTTTGGAACCCAGCTATTGTGACTAGTCAGCAGTGGTGCCATGAGAATGGCTGTACAGGCAGAATTCAAGAACAGGGCAAACACTTCAATCGCTCCAGTTTTCAGCATTTTAAGCTTGGGGACCGAGCCAGTGGCAGTAATAGAGTGAAGGTGGGTAGCAAACCAGTGCTCCTGTCATTACTAGGCAGCTTTGTAGCATACTGACATCCCAAAGATACAATCAGGATCCAGTGATCTTTATTATGAGATTGCCAAATGTTCGTGCCGGTGTTTGGCATTTTCTGGGTGCCAGAGTTAAGCGCCAAGAATTATTACACAGCCCTGAACTGCCAGCTGGGCTCTCATTGTGATTTTGGACATCCAGGTTATGTGGTGTCCTTTCTGGAGTGCTGTGTAGCAAAGAAAATGCAATTTTGCAGTGACTGAGTGATCTCTGCACTGATGATTGTTATTAGGTTTGTAAGGGGAGAATGTTGTTGCCCTGTCTTAAAAACTAGATACATCTTTTTGCTTATAGTGTGTTGTACCTACTCCACAGATGGGCTATGGCAGCAGAGCTCTGACGTTACTGCAGATGTACTATGAAGGCAAATTTCCATGTTTGGACGAAAAAACAATTCAAAAACCAAAAGAAATTGCAACTGTGAGCAGTGAGGTATGGAGCTCAGTGCCTTTCTTGTATTTTCTGCTGTGCTAAGCTGTTTTGGTTTTCACTGTTAAGTCTCAATGATGGTTTCTCTGTTTAAGGAGGAAATACACTTCTTTTTAAATACAGAATAATCTAATTTGCAGATTTCTGTGAGCATTGCTACTATCTCATTTCCTCTTTCTCTTTCAGACTGTTAGTTTATTAGAAGAGGTTGTGACACCTCGGAAGGACTTGCCTCCTTTGCTTCTCAAACTGAGTGAGAGACAAGCTGAAAACCTGGACTATCTCGGGGTATCTTATGGCCTAACACCAAGATTACTCAAGTGAGACATTACTCTGTTTTCTAGTTACATCCAGTGCAAAAATACAACTACATAAATAATGTATATTAAAATAAGAGATATTATATATAATATATAAAACCAATACAATGTATATAGATACAGATGTAGATATTTTAGCCCTTGGACATTCTCTTTATCTCTGTGTGCTTCACTTGGTTTGTAAAGCTGGGAAAGGTCTGAGCCCACTTCTCCTGTAGGAGCTTTTCTTGATGTACAGTAGGGCTGATCCTAAGTGCATCCTTCAGGGTAGTTTTTCCTCAGACTGCTTCTGAGGGAAAACCTATTCCCTTCTTCGTTGTCTCAGTGACCCTTCTAAACAGTTAACCAGCTTTAATTGCTCAGTTTTTACAGGCTCGAGAAGCAAGAGCAGCCTGTCATAAGTAGGGAAAAGTTAAACACTACTTCCTGTGACCTGGAGAACCTTGTGCTGCTGCTGCTGATCTTTAAGGTCCCTTCCAACTCTAACCATTCTATGATTTCAAAGCCAGTTGTTAGTTCCCTGACTAACATCAATGGTTTTCACCAGTAACTGCAGCTGCTTCTTGCTTTTCTTACCATGGAGGAACTGAGTTGCACCAGCAGTAAAACTTTAATAATTTTTCTGAAGTTTTATCTCCACTTTACAACATAGTTTTATATAAAAACATACCATTTCAGAATAGAATAGAACAGACTATTTCAGTTGGAAGGAACCTACAATGATATTTAGTCCAACTGCCTGACCAATTCAGTTATTTTATAATAAATGCTAACTTCTTTAATATTATAAAATTCTATAAAATATCTAGGTTCCTGAGACTTTCTCAGCCATAGTGTAGCAAGCAGTGAATCCATAGTTTGGGACACGGTTTCAAAATAATGCAGAATTCTTCCTATTGCTAGCCTGAAGGCAAAATAGAAGAAAGAAGACCAGTTTGTGGGTGACCCAGTCAGAACAGTGTTAGCTACATGCAATTTAGCATTTCTGACAGAGACTGTAGCCTGTTTTGTTCCACAGCAAACATGCTGCAAAATTCATGCCAAAATGTGATGGTGGATTGTTTAGCTGTCCAGGAGAGCATCAGAACGGAATGATTATTGTGAAATAGGCTTAATCTTTGCAAATTATCAAGCCAATGGTTCAGATGTCTGTCTTTATTTGAACGATCCCCTCTCAGGCAGACTTTAACTGTGGTGGGGTAGATAAAAAAAATGAATAGTGTGATGGGGTACGCTGGGGTGCACATGTAGGGCTTCCTGCTGAAATTTTGCAACGTCCTGCACAGCTGATGAGTAGCCATCCCAACCCCCATGGAGGTAGGTTGCCAGCGACAGTTTCTCTGGGGCCTGGCTTCTTTCTTTTGTCTGGGATGCCATATGTTTGGTCTCAGCAGGTCTTTTTATACTAGCCCTCCTTTTACTGGGCAGAATGAATTGTAGGATCAGTTTATAACTAAGATATGAGAAGGGACGTGAGAATGGAAAGGGATGTCAGCGGGACTTTGCTGATCAGTCTGGGATTCTCTCTGGCCCACAAGTGATTATTTGAAACCTGGGAGTTGCCAGGGAAAACGAACATTCATTGGAAAAGAGCAGAGTATCTGAAGTAAACTGCAAATCCTCGTCCCCTCCCCAGGGGAGACCCCTTAGGAGTCTGATGCCTGTTTTTAAGGGAGGTCCTGGAAGCATGTAACTCTTATATCACGTCTCTCAGTCTTCCAAAGTTTGTTCATTTTTTGATACGACAATCATCATCTTTCACTCCTCTAGGTTAGTTTGATTGCTGTTATTATTTTCTGTCAGTGCTCATTTTCACTACGTGGTGGGGTGGCTTACAGACTTTTGCCTAATTTTCAACAGTTGTTCTTGTACAGCAGACAGATTGCATTTAACCACAAGTATTACTGTAGAATCAACAGCTCTGTAATTCTCAGTGTGTTTTTTCACTTTCCCCAGGTTTTGGAAGCGTGCTGGGTTTGTGCCAGTTTATCTAAGGCAGACACCGGTAAGTAGCAAACTGTTTCTGACTGAAACCCAGCCCTATTGAAATCACTGGGCATCTTTCCATTAGCTTCTGTGAGATGGGATTTGGGCAGGAAAGTTTTCTGAGACTACATTTGGGGTTTGTTTTAGGTTTGGTTTTGTTCTTTGGGTCTATAGTTAGCTAAAGGTAAGTTTTCGCATCGTGAATGTGGTCTTCTAATTAGTTTGCACTTAAAAATTAGAGCAAAGGTGCAGGTGTTGAGGGTTATTAATGTGGTCATTGGTAAAATATGCAAGTGGTCCTTGAACTGACTGCTCTCGTTTTTCAAGGTGTTTACAAAAAATAGCACTAGCCGTTATAGTACTTTTGGAGAGAATAATTTGTCCCATGTCACTGCATTTTTTCTGGCTCTTGAGCTGTACCTGGAATTTGCAATACTGGTGACTGCTGGTTACCTCAAGAAGCCAAAAATCCCTCAGCACTGGGATTTACCAGATTCTAGAAGTTCATGGGTTTTACAGTAGGTAGTGGTGATCAGCAGCAGTTGATACATGAGTTGTTGTTGATGTAGAAGACCTTTGCCTTCTTCAGTTGAGCACAGAGTGCAGAAGGTTCATGGGGATGATGGGAAATAATATCTTATTTATTAGAATGACCTGACTGGTGAGCATTCGTGCATCATGCTGAAGATGCTGAACGAAGAAGACACTGAACAGGAGCCTTGGCTTACTGCCTTCTGGAAAGGTAACTGATTTTGCTGATGCTAGGGGAATCTTCTGGGTTATTTATTCTAGTGGTCCACAGAAATAATTTATTTTATCATCTTGCCCCATAGATTTTAGGAGGCGGTTCCTTTCTCTGCTTTCCTACCAGTTCAGCACATTCTCTCCCTCATTGGCATTGAATATTCTACAGAACAAAAATATCAAACAGCAGCCACAACCACGTGAGTGCCCTGGTTCACAGTGTTCAATTAGATTGCAGTTTAAACTCTATGTATGTTTTTCAGAGTTCTCAAATCCATGCATGATATGATCTCTCTGTTGTAAATTGCCGTGATTACTCTTGGTTTGTTTCTGTGTTTTGTGCCTATTATCCAGAAAAATGCTTGTATTTCTAAGTAAAAGCTAAGAGGACATTTTCTGCCACTGAAAATGGGTAGTGGTGGTTTTTTTGGTGTGGTTTTTTTTTTTCCTGCTTTTTTGATCGAAGACCTAACTCAAAATTAGAGTGCTCTTGACTGTAACAGCTAAATGCATGACAAAACATGGATGGATACTGACACCTGCCAAATCCAGTATGGAATTAAAAGGGAAGCCTCGAATAGCAAGGGTCAGTAAGCAGAGCAGCTTGCTTAGGATCTTGGGATGAACGTTGTCATTAGGAATTTGGAAACTGGAATGTGATGTCTTTCTAAGAGAGAGGCTTTAGTTCAACTGCATGTTACTGGGCTCAGTGCAGCACTTGTTGGGGGAAACACACGAGCAGTACAAAAAAAAACGGGCCAGACAAGACAATTCTAACAGTCACTTCTGGCTTAAAAGCAAATTGCTGTTTTCTCAATATGCCTAATAGAGAGGAGTCTTCAAGAACTTGGTAGTTTGTGTCTTGGGGATTTTAAGTATCTGTCTTGGTGAAAGAGTCGTAGGGGCTGCTACGAGGGAACAAAGCTCTTGAACAGCAAAACCAGTGTAAGATACTTAAAGACTGGGCAACCTGTGTGTCTCAGCCTTCACTGTTTCCAGTTTCTCTGGCATTTCTAAGTTGATATGCTGGTCTGTTTTGACAGTTGCAATGTTTTTCATATGGAAGTATGTCTGAAAAAAACTTGGAATACCCAAGCCAGTCTGAAGAGCAGTACTATACCTACTATGTTGAATTCTGAAGTGTGTTGGGATGTGAACCCGTGGGGTAGCAGTTGGCCTTTACCCACTGATATGAGACAGAACATGTTAAATACTGAGATCCTGGATAGCTTTGAAGACCGGTCTTGACATTGTTGTGTTTTCATTGTACCCATCAGTCATCAGCCGTGCTGAATTAGAATCGCTTTTCATCCCGTATGACCTGAAGAGATTAGAGATGTACTCTCGCAACATGGTGGACTATCATCTCATCATGGATATGGTACCTACCATCGCCAGGATGTTTTTTCTCAACCAGATGGGTGATATCTCTCTCTCTGCCGCGCAGTCGGTACGTATCGCTGTCAGAACAAGCCATGCTTCATCTCTCTTTGTATGTATATTTGGAATAGTTTCCTGATTCATGTCATCTTTAAAAAAAGACTTTGCTTCAGTTAATTGCTCCTTTTGTAGCCGCCTTCATGATTTCTCCTGCTTGCAGTGTTCTTCCACCTTTAGTGTTCGCTTTGAATAAAATTTGCAACACGGTGTAAACTGTGGCTTAAAAACCCCTCAAAATCCTCTGGCTCTTGAACTGTGCTTCAGGAGAAAGGTGTTCATCTGTGCTAAGGCGCCTGCCATCTACAGAATAATTTAGGGGTATTCCCGTTCAGCTCATACCAGAGAAGCCTTGTGTAGGGAGTTAGAGGGTATTATGGATTTGTATTTGCTCCAAAAGCCTTTGTAACCGAAATCCATGTCATTTCCTCAGGCCCTTTTTCTAGGGATTGGCCTACAGCATAAATCTCTGGACCAACTGGAGAAGGAGGTGGAACTGCCCAGCTCTCAGTTGATGGGCCTCTTCAACAGAATCGTCCGCAAAGTAGTTCAGGTAATAGTGACATGACGAGCTTTGCCTGGGTTGTCTCAGACCAAAGTGTGATTCCAGGGCTGAGCCTGGCACTAACAGAAAGGTGAATCACAGAATGATATGGGGTTGGAAGGGATGTCTGGAGATCATCTAGTCCAACCCCCTGCCAGAGCAGGTTGCACAGTAAAGAACAGGTTGCACAGGAAATCAGAATCAGACCTGCATGTCTTCAACATGTCCCAAATAACTGACTGTAACTTTTTTGTGAGAGGGGAAAATCCCAGTAGAAAAAGCTGGTATTTATGGCATTGATTTATATAGTGTTTTCCCTGATAAGAGTGTTTATTTTATGGGTTTAAATGTCAAAATGTCCTGTCCAAAATGCTGAGCACAACCCGTGTTGGCAGCTGAGCCCGAGCCGTTTGTTTATGATTATTCACTGCATTGGTGGCATCTCAACTTTTCTGGAAAAAAAACCTTTTCCAGTCTTATTTAGAGGTAGACTTGAAGTCCAGTGAAATAATCGGAAAGGTTTAGATCTGGCTTTTTTTTTCCTCTCTAATGCCTGCGATAAAGTGAGTAACATGATGAGTTATCAGATGGTGAGACGGAGAGAATACTTGCCAACTGCTTGCTGAGTCTGGGGCCTCTGGTTCTCAAGGATCAGGATACGGTACTAGAGCTTCTGCAGTCGGGCATAGGTTGTTCATTGGAGAGATGATTTGCTCAGCATAACACCCTTATAATTAGCTTGAAGAAAATAACATACAAAAAACATAAATCTGCAGCTTTTAGCTGCCAGTGTTAATCAAATGATGCTTTATTAATGAATTGTGTTATAAACTACAAGTTGTGTACATTTACACGAGTGACACTGAGTGCTGACTGATTTTAGTTTTATACTTTCTATAAAAGCTGTGTATCATTCTGCCTTTTAGAAGCAGCCCTGAGCTTTTTATTTCAGTATGATGGAGTGTATGCATCTGAAATAAACAACTACCTGATAACATTGTCAAGGTTAGAAGAGTTTCATGGGGACAGACAGTATTTCTTATTTATTTTAAAGCAATAACCTAGAAGAAACATCAGCAAGTCTTACATGTGTTGGCTTATTTCATTTACAGTTGTTCAACACAGTCCAGGAAAAAGCTGTGGAGGAGCAGATGGTGGCAACAAAGGATATTGTAATGGAGCCGACGCTGAAATCTTTAAATGACGATTTGGTAATTACGAACTTTCTTCTTCATACATATGTAAACTCTTCAGGGGGTTCCCTTGGGTGTAGAAGCCTTGTAATCTACATTTTCTTGGATGGAAAGAATTCTATGTCAGGTCTGTCACTTGATGGTAGTTAAAACCTGACAGCTTTGTGTTAAATGCTTCTAGTCATGCTTTGTTAATCAGCAATAAAGATTTTTGCAAAGCCTACTGAGATATTCTTGCAGTTATATGTATACAGATAACACACAAATACAATTGTATAATAGAGAGATGCTTTTCAGGATCATCTGGCATTTGTTGACGGGAATGTACTTCTCTTTCAGTGGGAAAGGCGTTTTCCTTCCGTTACACGGTCACTGTTGCACTTAGAACTTAATGCATCTGTTGTGCTGTCGTGTTGCAGGAAGAAGCCGCAAAGGAATTCCAAGAGAAACACAAGCGAGAAGTGGGGAAGCTGAAGGAAATGGACCTTACACAGTAAGAATTTATCTGTATGAGTCTCCAACCCAGTTTTCCCCTGATAGCTGTTTGAATGCCAGGTCAGTAGCGCATCTCGCGGAGACTTGTGCACAAGGCTGCAGTTGCAGTATCGCAATCTCAAACCATCAATAAATGGGAAATAACAGTGGGTGTTTTCCACGGCGTGCAGGTAAGATACGCACGTGCTGCTACCCTAACGAAAGCTTTGGGTATTGTGTGCCTGACGGCCAGTAACTTAGGCTTTATCAGCCCTGTTGCAGCTGCTTTGTTTCACACTCAAAACATTCTTTCCAGTATGAATTAAATTCAGTAACGACTGCTGTTCAAGGGCATTCACCTGTTTCTCTCAGCACCCGAATTCATTGCCAGAGAAGTGTGTCGTACTCCCAAGCCTGAACTCGCCGACTTCCCTTCTTTTGCTGGTATTTTGAACAAAAAGCGGGAGGTTGTGAGTTAGCAGATCAGCACTGAGATCTGTCTCTCCGTGGAACCGGAGAGCTGAGTTGTTGTTAGAGTTGTTACAGTACTGGAAACAGGAGGTGTGCTGTGAATGGGGATGCTGGATCAGTTCTCAGCTCTGTCCCAGTGCCTCTGGTGTGAGCTTGAGTGCACTCTTTTTACCTCTGTTCTCTTTTGTCACTTAAATGCTAAATTATTCATGGCAGTAGCTCTTACTATGTGTCAGTCTGGATCCTGGCTGTGTACAGTGTCTATATTACACATTTATAAGTTATACAGTTCTATAATATAGAGTAATAAAACAAGCTGCCTGGCTGTGGACTGTTTCTAATTTTATAGTTTCCCATGGTTCTAGGAATAGTCATTGGTTTCCTCAAACCGGGATACCCGGCTCTGCTCTCCAGCTTAGCTGTGTGTGCAGCTCAAGTGAAAATAGTACCTGGCTAATTTTAATATTCCCTTCTTTAACCAAAAAAACCCCACAACCCTATCAAAAACCCAAACCAAGAGAAAAATAACAACCAACCAGATCTTTTACTAACTACAATGAGCGCAGATGCCTTTTAACTGCTGTAGAGATGGGCAATTTGTAGGATACTGAGTTGCTGAACCAGCAGTTTGCTTGAAGTGTCAGCAGATGTCTCTTTTTCTGGACCAACAGGAATTACACATGACACTGGTTCTCTCCTCCTCCCACTTTTTGTCTTATAAATCCTGGTTAGTAAACTGACATCCCAGAAAAGTTGTCTGTTTTGGCTCTAGATTAATCTCTGTTAAATCTGAGAAAAGGAATAAAAGCTTCCTTGAATCTTTGATTCTCTGGTTTGAGGGAAGGACAGAAAATGGATGTGATTTGAAGTGACTTGCAAGTCAATCACACGAGGAAAACAATGTAACTAGAATTTTTTAAAAGTTTTTTAGAGTTGATAGTGTTACATGTCTGTTTGTCATTTTGGACCAATGTCCCCCCTTTTTTTTCCCCCCCCCAGAAATAGATTTCTGTTCTCCTCCATGAGGAAAGAGAAACAAAAATCTATTTTAAACACTTTTCAATACGGGTTATAGAACACTAATAGAAGAAAAAGAGCTGTTTGATGTGAAAAGGCTTTGCCCAGTATTGTTCAGCCTTGTATGAACAAAGGCTACACAATTCTAAATCTCTAAGAACATGAGATGGAGAGCGACCACTCAATTTGCTACACGACTGCTTTGCCTAGTTAAATTCGTATGTAATTGCCAGGGTACTTGAACAACCAGAGAAGGGGCACAGAACACGAGCTTATTTGAATAGCAATTGTTGTCCTAGTTTCTCTTTTCAAAAGAAAGCTGCACGTCTTCAGTTTTTCCTGGATTGATGCAGAAAAACTGTATCATTCCAGCTTACTGCTGGTCTCGGACCAGCTGCTAATTCAGCTGACTTTCTGTTAAAAGCCATTATTTTTTGTGTCCTTTACCATCACAACCATTCTTCTTCTCAAAAAAAAAAAAAAAAAAAGCCCTCAAGCTTTTATAAAGAAATCTATATAGTGAGTATAGATCTGATTGTGGTTGTAAGGCTTAAAGTGATTGAAGGTCTATGTTTCAAGAAATCTAGTGGGCAAAGTAGAGGTATACGCTGCTGCTATGGAAAGTAAAACCTTTGTGGCCTAATTTTTTGCTTTCGTACCGGCTGTTCTGTACTCAGCACTCTGCTTTTCCATGAGAGGCTTTCACAGAACAGGTTTGTGATGTTTAAAATAGGGGCTCCTGAGAGAACTTCATTCGACGTTGACCAGCTCTGGATGGGGGCAGTTGTTGCTTGCTATTGACCTAGTTTGGGCTGAGTCTGCTGACAGAGTCGTGACAAGCCACTGGATCCCTTTGCCAGTAGAGTTTTCTGTGGGTTTCCACATACTGATTTCATTGGGTGCTGACGCCATGGCTTTGTTTGTAGAATAGTGTGTGTCTGTCAATTTAATCGCCTTATTTTTTTTTACTTTGTGCTAGCGATTTTACTTGGATTTTCCTTTACCTTTTTCACTTAGATATATTATCCGGGGTGACGACGAAGAATGGAATGAGGTGCTGAGCAAAGCAGGCCAGAACGCTTCCGTCGTCAGTTTGAAAAGGTTAAGGAAGTTGAAATAATCCACAGAGGTCTCTCTGCCCTTTCCCGCTGGCTTTATGATAGCGTTTGTCAAAAGAGTGAAGCTGAAGTGCTAAATGCAGATAAAATGAACTTCGCATCCTTCATAGACTCTCGGTTTTCCTGGAGGAATTGGGGTGTGAGCACCTGAGAGCTCTGCTGGGCACTCAGTGGTTCCTCTGATGGTGACCCTGCTGCCCTGAATTCTGTGTTGCTCTATAGTCCTGTCTTCATGTAATTTAGTTGCTTATTGGATCTTTTATCTGTTGACATGGTTAAGTCTTGATCCTGATCGTGCACAGGAGTTGGCACTATTTCTCCCTTGGGTCACTTTTAAAGAAAGAACCCATTCCACATAACTGTCCCATTTGCTTTGGGAGACAGCACTGGTTGGGAGCCCATGATATTCCCGTTGGAGATGGTGCAAATTCAGGGAAGAAGAATTCTTTCAAATGGGAGCTTAAGCCTGCAAAATATTGAGCCTGCATTTCTGCAATTCCTTTCTTTTCATCCATCTTTATTCTTCTACCTTGCCCAGCACAGTCTTTCCTCACCTTTTCCTTGGGGATTTATAGTTGAGACCCACCTGCTTGCTTATTTCCCCTTCCCGGGGAGCCCGGCAGCTGAAGTAATTATGTGATTTCTATTCCACCCGTTGTATATTCACCTTTTTTTTCATGAATGCTGGAAGCTGTGAGTTTCCAGAAGCCTTACAGGAATGAGAGAGTCTTGTCAGTGCTTATAAAGATCGGAGCTCTGTCATGTTTGCTCTAGTCAGAATCCAGTGCAAGAACAAAACTCTATACTTAAAACTGTCAGTGGTAATATTTTTTCTAGGTACTCTAAATTCCAGATGCCCTCTATGAATCGCCTTTAGGACACATAACTTAAAGTCTTGAAAAGCAATGACAAGAGCTGAAAATCAAGATCTTACAGGATTCAAATTGGATTAGAGCATCTGAGGATGCTAGAAAATCTAGGTCATACTCATGTTCGTGCTTTCTCTAGCATCAGTTTAAATGACCCAAGAAATTGGAAGTATTTTCTCCATTTCTATGTAGACCCTCGCCCCCCCTTTTACAACAAAACTTTCCCCAGCTGGATGGGAATTGAGTGCATTTTTAACAGATATTTTGTTCCTGTTTCCCAGTGAGAAGAAGAGAAAATTAGAAACAGCAAGAGGACCCAAGCAACAGAAGAAATTTAAGAAGACTAAAGATATAAAGCAGAAGCGGAAGAAATGACTTTAAAGCCGATCGGTGAACTTGAATTAACAAGTGACGGGTCTGTACTTAAGAAGTACTATTCTCCTTTAAATCAAGAGACTTTCAGTTGGGGGGGTGAGAGCTGGAGGGAAGGAAAAGCCTTAGAGGCTTTTTTAAAGTGTTTGCCTTACGGGAAGTGCAGTGACACTGCCAGGAGACAGTCTGTGAAGATTTTTTATGAAGTGTGACTGCAGAGCTCGAGCGAGGCACCGTGCAACACACTGGGACGTTATAGGGGTGCTTTAGCAGCCACGGAGTTTCCATCCCAAGAGGGCAGATCAACCTGTAAACTTCCCCGCATCGTAATGGTTGGTGTCTTTATTAAAAAAAGAGTTTGGACAACAAAGGGTAGAAATGTGTTAGGCTTTGGTATGTGATTCTACCTTTTAGCTTTGCAGCACATGTTGATATCTGTGGCTGCTGGCTCAGGTGTTCTGCCCACTCTGTCGTAGAGGGAGTTTTGGGTGTGAATGATGACCGAGCTTTAATTTGGGGCTGGCTGTTCAGTGTGCACTGACTGTTTTCAGTTCCGACTCGTGACGTGGTTTGTTCTTGTGCTCAGGAGTTCAGGGTATAGGTTGAACATTTCTATTTTGAAGGCCGTCTGTAGTTCCTCAAGCAGCTCCTCAAGCAGCTGTGATAAAGGCTGCTCTCTTGCATTCACACAGGCTTACAAGGTCTCGGCGTTCCCATAGCTCAGCGATTTGCATTTCCTAGTTCTTGAGCAGGGCAGCACAATTAGCAGGTGCTGGGGAAGCTGCTTGGGCCATTCTGTCTCCCTGCTGACCTCGAGCTTCTGCTCGGCTTTGGTGGCAAGTTTTGTGTTAAGGATGCCAGAAAACCAGCACTGTCACACCGACACCTGGTCTGAGGGAGCTTCACGGTCAGGGGAGGTGATTCTGCCCCTCTGCTCTGCTCTCATGAGACCCACCTGGAGTATTGTGTCCAGCTTTGGAGTCCTTGGCACAGGAAGGACATGGAGCTGTTGGAGCGGGGCTAGAGGAGGCCACGGAGATGCTGGGAGGGCTGGAGCCCCTCTGCTGGGAGGACAGGCTGAGAGAGATGGGGGGGTTCAGCCTGGAGAAGAGAAGGCTCCAAGGAGACCTTGGAGCCCCTTCCCATCCCTAAAGGGGCTCCAGGAGAGATGAGGAGGGACTCTGGATCAGGGAGGGGAGCCCTAGGAGGAGGGGGAAGAGTTTTACATGAAAAGAGGGAGATGGAGATGAGATCTGGGGAAGAACTTTTTTGCTGTGAGGGTGGTGAGAGCCTGGCCCAGGTTGCCCAGAGAAGCTGTGGCTGCCGCATCCCTGGAGGGGTTCAAGGCCAGGTTGGATGGGGCTTGGAGCAACGTGGTCTGGTAGGAGGTGTCCCCTGCCCAGGGCAGGGGGGTTGGAACTCAATGATCTTTAAGGTCTCTTCCAACCCAAACCATTCCATGATTCTCTTTGAGCTGGGAGGCCGGTTGAGCAGTGAAACCACTGAACTCCTCAGCTCTGCTGCTTGGTGGTCCCTGCTTGGCAATAACTGTGTACCAGTCTGCAGCTGGGGGTGCCTGTTGGACTCTAGAGGCTTCCAAACTGGGGCAGAGCTGTGACACAGAACATCCTTGTCCCAAACCTGAGTGCCCTGATGCGTTCCCTTGATGTTCCAGCTTTGTGCCCTAGAGGTTCACAGCTGTGTTCTATTTACTCGTAGATCTCACAGCTCCTTTTTCCAGCAAATCCTTGAAAAAGCATCTTCTTCCTGGGTAAGAACGGCATTTCTTCCCTAGGAGGCTGTTTTATGGAGCATCTATATGAAGCGTGGGCTTTAGTGTAATAAAGACACCACAGCCTGTGTATGTCTTTGGTTCTCAAGCCACTGTGGGGGGGTTGGTGACAAGGGCACATCCCCCACTTTGTGGGGGGCAGCTGAGCCCGGAGGAGGGAGATCTGCAGCTGCAGCCCTTAAAGGCTTGATGAGGGGCCCATTGTCACCTGGCTGAGTGAAAGAGCAGCACTGGCAGCCTGTGGGGGTGGGGGCTGTCCTGAACCAGCCCTAAAGAAGTTGTAGAAGGAGCAGACATGGGAGGTGAGAAGTGTGAGGGTCTTCACAGCTCCCTGGGAAGCCTTCAGAAGAAAAGGTGAGTGAATTCTCTCTGGTTTTGCTGGTTTTATTGTAAAAAATAGGGTAAGTGGTGATAAGAGCTACAATATCTTGCTTTGGGAGACGGGGTCTGCTGGGACGTGCTGGTGTCTGGGTGATCTCTGTGCCTGATGTGGTCCTGGGAGACACAGAACCAAGTTGTTCCTCACCAGGAGGGGCTGTAGTTAGTGCTGGAGCCCTTTTGGGGGTCGCTCCCCAGCTGGGTGACAGGAAGGAGGGGGGTTCTGACCAACAGGAGCAGCGTGGCTGGAGGGCTGGACCTGGAGGTTCTCCTCTGGCCCAGGGGCTCTGCAGCAACAAAACCACGTTTCCCATGGATTCCTGTAGGACTGCGGTTTTCCTGTGTCTTGCTTCACTCAATGCAGAAACACCTTGAGTCGGTCACGTTTGAGGGGATGGTTATTGTAGTAGAAAGTGGTTTTTTTTTAATGGATTATCCTGAGCTGGTGACATCCTTTAGCCGTTTGAGGAAGGGGGATGACAAAAGATGTGCTCGAAGCGGTGGTCAGGTGAAGGAACTGGGTATCAAATGGTTCCGGGCTGAGTATCTACGCTCTGCCTGCTGAGATTTCCCTGTGATCTAACAGGCTGCGAGTCGAAGCTTTAAACGCTTTTAGAGTCCTTTTAAAGCCTCTTGAAAGGTTGCGCTAACGAAGCAGCAGTGAGGATTTCAGACTCTCTGTGCAGATTGCCGGAGTCCTTCACCCAGCTGGTGGTGGTTTACTTGCTCTGCGTCTCGCTGTCGGATAGGTGACAGTATCAGAAGGCTTCTTTATTTATTGCACGTTGCTTCTTGTGCCAAGAAAACGCTGATTGAACTTCCTTAAAATGTAGAAGTGGCGCAAGTTACAATGTGTGTCTCGGGAGGGCTGTTAAACTCCAGTTCTACTAATAGCTTCAAAACTCAGGTTTAAGAGAGGTTTTATTATGGAACACCCATGTGCTGTTAGGGCTCTGGTTTCTAACGGCGAGGGTGAAGATCAAATGGCCAAGAGGTTCAAAAAAAGTTCATATTTACATGGAAAAACAAAAAATTATGTCAGGGTTTTGTTTATGTACAAGGACCTGCTAAACAGCTCTGAACCAGGGTATGAATTTGCCCGTCCTCTGCTGCTGCTGTGACCTGGGGTGAAGCTGGGGCTCTGTGAGCCCGGAGGCAGACGGAGATTTTTGGTGGTTTTGGGAAATCCGGTGCGCGCGAGTGAGTAGGCAGCGGCCGGCAAAAAACCCTTCGACGCCCGATTTACCGGCAGCGTCCTGGGGAAAGCACCCACTGGGAGCATCCACCCACCCCCACGGGCTGGGCAGGAGCCCCTCTATAAAAATATCTAAAGTCGGGCCAAGACTGATTGTAAATTGTCTGGAAACCAAGGTGGAAGGTTGTAGGTAAAATTAAACCGGGTTCTTCAAGCAAACTGGGATTTTTTTCTTTATCTGACATCTTTCTAGAGCTGCCTCCTGCTGCTTTCCAGAGGCTGCAGCAATTCTTGCTCTGTTTTGGGGGATTTAGGTGTAAATCTGTTGCTGTAAAAGACTGGGAGGATTTGAGCTGCGTGTGTGCCCCTTCCCTTTCTGAGTGGGAGTTGTATTTAAGGAGAATTTTCCTCCTTCTACAGAAAACGTGTGTATTCAGTCGAACCCTTCTTTTTCAGGTTTTCCGTGTACATTTTATGATTTCTGGCAGCTTTTTGGATTCCTCTGCCCGTCTGTTGCTCTTTGAACAGCAAAGTGGAAAAAAGCCCTCAGATACTAAAATAAGTGAGAGAGATGTGGATTTTTTTTTAGTTTCTTTTTTTCAATTTTTATTTTTTTAACAAGTCTGGTCAAACCACGTTTTCCTCCGTCTGTGCTTTCCATCAGTCAAGCCGGGTTTAAAATTCCAGCTGGAGTAAGGGCTGGTTGAAACCCCATCCAGCAGCGAAGCAAGAGTTGCCTGATTTTTCTGGAGCCAGAAGTGCCCTGAAAACGCCGGGCGACAGAAGCTGAGGAGAGAGGTCCGAATCTTTGGATTTTTAGGGTGGGTTTGGTTGGGTTTGAGCCTGTTTCCCTCCGAGTAGAGCAGGTTCCTGGTCTTTCTGTTCCCGCATCCCCTGCGGACGGGGCTGCGAACGCTCGGAGGAGCCTGCTGCAGGGCTCATTGCAGCGCAGGCGAAGCCGTCCCTGCCACCTCCTTCCCCGGTCGGGGGGGGCACACAGGGCTTTGCACACCCCAGTGCCCACACGCGTTAGTGTCTCAGGTCTCGTTTTCACACCTCTAAGGTCAGTTTATGGCCCTTTTTCGGCACTCCCCGGGTGGCTGATCTGTCACGTTGCGGCAGGTGCCCCAGCGAGCTCGTTTGCCCGCAGTGGTGGAGGGCTGGGGCTAATTGGAGGGAAATGGGGAAGCCACGTGTGGCTGAGCGGCTCCCTGCAGGTGGTGGGTAGCCGTGACCTAGTTGTCGGTGGAATCATCCTGCTCTCTCCGAGACCCCTGAGCTGTTTTGACAGCTGGGAGCGAGCCGACCACCGCGAGGTACCTGGGAGGAAGCAAAACCAGTGGAGCCGAGGATGGTTCCTGCTGGTGGAGCTGGGCTGTGCTTGCCCAGGGGGGATTCTGCCTCCCACGGCTGTGTGAGGGTGAAGGGAGCATCTGGGAAGCAGAGGTTGGCGGAACAGATAAGGGCAAGGCCTAGAAGGGGCAGGAGGAAGGGATGTCTCTTCCGTTTGGCCGTGGTGGTACTGTCTTGGGAGGTTTTCTTGCTTCCACACCTGGATTTTTGTTTGGCTTTGTCCCTCCTCCTTCCCTACGCAGGCTCAGGATCGGGAGGTGTCTTTTGGTGAGGGCCCTAAAACTCCCTGCACCTCGTGGTGCGGGCTTCCTAACGGCCGCTTTCTCGGAGCGGGCACGTGAAGGTGACAGAGACGGTGAGGGACGCGGGTAGCCTTCTCCTGCCGGAGCTGAACGCGGAGACGGGAGCGTGGGGTGAAATCATCCTGCCCGTCGGTGCGTGCGTGGGAAGCGACGAGCTCCGACTGCCCCGTGCAGGAGCGGAGCTGCAGCCCAGCCCTTGGGAACCCACCGCCTCCTTTTCTGGTTACAAACAGCAGGAAAACGGCCAGGACTGAAACGCCTCCAGCTCCGGGGCCGTCCCGATCCCCGGTGCTGCTACCAAGGCCTTGCTCCCTGCTGTGCCGTGACTTTTCACCGTATGACAGAAGCCTTTTCTTTTCTGCCACCTCTTTTGCTCGGGCAGATGATAGCGCTGAGTGCAGTGTTCTATTTAATTTGTGGATTTATGGACCCCCTTATACTCAAAATGGGCCCTTTGGGGAGGCAAATGTAGCTTTTGCATCCGTGTCCCCGCCACGGGCAGTGGCAACAGCATCTCCCTGCCCCTGTCCCTTAAAGGAGTCCCCCCTCTCCTCTTTTTTTCCCCCTTTTGGGTCTCTGTTATGGCAGGTGTGGGGAGCCGTGTCTGGTTGCGTGGGCAGCATTTGGCGAGGGCAAAGGGCCGGTTGGGAGCGGTGCTCCATTAGCCAGCGCTTGCCTGCTGTGCAAAGGCTTATTGTAAAGCTAAAAAGCTTTTTATTTTAGGCTGAGAGGCTTCGAGCACGGTCAGGCAGATGCGGGAGCTCCGCTTATTTCCTCTGCTCTCTTGAAATAACATAATTATGGCCAGCAAAGTTCTGTGCTTCCCCAAGGCCGGGCAAACTCTGCTGCGTTACTTCGCAGGACGCCAAGGGCAGCGCTGTATAAACCAGAGGTGGCGTGTGACTATTTCCTAAGAAATTTCTATTTCATCTGCTTGCTCAAGTGCTCCAAAGGGAATCTGAGGCGTTTGTATTCCACGATCCTCGAGAACAAGCTGGTGTTTGTGTTGGTGGGTTTCCAGACCCGCTGGTGCGAGGGCACAGCGCGAGGGACAGCACCCCTCCTGTGTCGCTCCCCGCGGAATTCTCTCGGATGATCTAAATCAAGCGCTAAGAAACACGCGTGATGGTAATTTATTATAGAACTGTATTTCAACTCTTGCTACGCTGAGGTGTGCTGCACCCTTCCCTCTGTTCAGATGTGGGAAATTCAAGGAAAGACCCCGTTACAAAGAGCTTCTCGGCAGCCCAGCGCGGGTTCTGGCTGTTAATGGTTTCCTCCGAGATGTGCCTGGCGTCCTCAGAACGTACCCGAGTCCTGTTGAGGCAGCACCAAACTCAGAGCTACAACCTCAGCCGTCATCCCCAAACGCGGCAGGGCTCCGCCAGATTTACGGGGTAAAAAAAAATGAAATAGATAGTTCTGCATCAGATTTTTGCTCTTAAAACCTGCGTATTTCTTACCTTGTAGATAAAGAAATGCCTTTGTTCCCGTGCTGCCGCCCGCCTGGCCCTGCCTGGCCCTGGGGGTGTTCTTAAATGCTCACAGCGCGCAGGGCAGAGCTGCTTTAGCTTTTGGGGTTCGGAGGTGGGTGGGAAAGGAAGGCATCGCCCGGCTGCTTCACCTCTTCTTCGTTAGCGTTTGGGAGGGAGTGAATCGGACGTTTTAACTTCGGAGCCCTGCTTGAACCCACCCAGCTCAGCAGCGGCTGTAACCCTCACCCTCTCTTCCGCTGCAGAGAAGCAGCCTAGAATTAGGATATTTTCTTAGACACTGACTTATTACTTCAAAAAATGTTTGAGCCTGGGGAGGGGGAGTGAATGCCTCTTCCTTCATCCCTTGTTTTAAAGCATAAAATTAGCTGTATACACCAAACCCAATTTAAGATGCTAAAACTGCCACGGCCTTTTGCACAGAAGTGTCTTTAAATAGGATTTTTCTCATTTTCAGAAGAGCAGAATAAATAACAGCAGCTGTGTATTTTAAAATTACGTTGTTAATAAAATCCTGGTACATTTACATAAATGACAACAGTAATGTACAATTAACAAAGCAGTGTCATATTACAGCAACAAAAAGAGGACCTACATATTTGTACAGATCGGCTGGAGCAGCTACTGGAAAATACTTTCCAAGATAAAGCCTTTTGTGGTATTTTTCAGGCAAACCAGTGATAATGTTGAAACACCTGCATGGCTTTCTGAGAATAAATAGGGTTATTGAAGCTGGTGATTTTCGGAAGGGGGTGTGAACCTAAAGCACAGACCGGAGTGTTGGCCTTGGACTAATCACTCGTATCCTCGTGTGCAATTTGTAAATCCTTTAGGAATGAGGCGACGCCAGATTCTGAGGGGTTGGTTGGGAGATGCTGTGGTTCCTTCTCCTTCCCTTCAGCTGCCTAAACCACGGCGCTGCGGAGCTTGGGCCCAGCTGGGCCTCCTCCTTCCAGTGTGTCCCCCGTCCCATATTAACCGTTGCATTTCTACGGAGCAGGAGTTCTCCACTGAGAACTTGGCTTCCTCTTCTCCTTCACCTGCCTACAACGCACGAAAGCACCTTAGCAGATGCTTTTGGTGGGTCTAACAACATCTGAATATCTAAAGGTCTTTCCTTAAAGCTATTGGTAAGAGCAAGGTCGGTGTTCTCACACTTCTTATAGGTGGGATTATTTAAAATGAAAAAAAAAACCACTCACAAAATCACTCCTTCAGACTCCAAACTGTGGATTGAAGTGTCTCTGTTTAGTTCTAAATCAGCTAGAAGGCGGCCCAGAGTGAGTCCTTCTGGACCAGAAACCTCTGTCTGCTGCAAAAAATGTCAATCTTGGGCATTTGAGCGTTTTGTTTAAGTGCCGCTGCCTGAACGGCAGCCTGCAGCCCACCCCTGGGAACCAGTCCGGTGTGCACTGGGCCCAGTATCTCCTGAGGTAGCGTTATTGGTGGGAAGAACACTCCATGGATGGAGCTGTGGAAGCAGAGACTAAAGGTCAGAGCTCCTAATCCCAACCAGCTCCAGAGAGAGAACAAACCCTCAAGCTCTCTGTTCCTCGAGGTCTCAGGGAGGCTTTTATTGCTATTTATGCTATAGGAGAGTTTTCAGCATCGTGCTACCTCCTGCTACACCTGAGTCTTCTAGAAAACATCTCTTATGGTGTCAGGTCTCACAGATAATGTCCAGAAACGGGTTTTTAAGGTGACAGTGACTGGGACTGTCAAACCTCGATGGTGAAAGGGTAGACGGTCGTCTTTTCCCTCCTCAAAATGGATCTAGATTAACAACTAGCACAGTGAAACCGTATTAAAAACATACAAACCTCCAATTCTCCCTGCCCCAGCTCGGCTCTCTGTATGAGATTGAAGGAGTGGGTAATTCCAGAGTTAGTATTAGTTTCTACTCAGCTTTGAACATCTACAAAATCTCTCTCTCTCAAGGTGCAAACAGTCTGGGGGGGAAACTGATGTCAGAGTCTCTCGACGTGTGCAGACCCTGGTGTTTATGACTCCGGTGAAGCAGTTTGTGTGCACCAGCCTTTGTGTTCAGACAGATGACTCGTTCAACGGGCACCGATCCATAGGGTTAGAAAACTCCTTCTCTGCAGCCTTTTTTACCAGTTGAGCAGGGATGCGTGTGGCCGAGGCGGCCGTTACGGTGTGTAGGCAGGCGCTTTGGACTACGTATTAGGTGTTGGGTCTTGGTGAATCGCCCCGCTTCTCCACAGCCCTGCGTTGTGCTTTGTTTGAATGGCAGCGTCGGTCTTCTCTTGGCTTCGGGTTCTTCACTTGCATCCTCAGTTCCTGTTTGCGCTGTGAGGGTGTTGCTGTGACGGTGTTGCTGTGACAGTAGTAGCTCAGAGAAGCCAGCTCTCCCCGCCGTCAGCGGGACGAGGCACAGCATCCTTGCCCCGGGGCGGGGGGTTATCCCTCGTCGGGGACTTTTCAGCAAGATCCAGAAGGCAAAGAGGAGAAGCCACAGCTTTGCCTGACGGCGCGTCCCCCAGTTTGAACCAGTGCCCCTGCCTCACACCCTGGAGGTGACGTACACGGAGTGCAGGCGGGCGGCCAGGGCTGTCTGCAAGTCCCGCAGAGGGTCCAGGCCCTGCACTTTGCTGGTCCAGCTGTAGATGAGCTGCTTGAACGAGTCCTGCTCCAGGAGAGAGCTCATGTGTTTGAGGAAGAAGCCTTCACAGAAAGAGGCGAGTTCGGGCGCGTTGTGAATCTGCGGAAGAGAGGAAGATCAATGAGCTCTTTTTCTGTGTCACAGGCCTAAAGGACATGCCTGAGCTGCTTCTCATTTCTAAAAAAAACCAAAGCTTTTTCCTTTAATGTCTTCTAAGACAGAAGAAGGAAGGCAATAAGAGAGGAAAAAGCACTGGCGATGGCTAATGATGTCTTTTGGTGCTCTCTGCAGGCACGGGTGTGAGCAGGGAGGCACTGGGGCTGTGTTTCATTCCTTGCCCTGATGGCAGAGCTGCTGGCCCCACGCTCCAGTCCCTTCCCCTTCCTGGAGTGGAGCAGTTGGTGGCTGTGGGGGCCACCCTACCTGTTGGGCTGCCCGTGCCCCAGCAAAAACACCCTGCGCTGCCAGATGGCACGCACAGCTCGGGGCAATAAGAGTACGCTTCGGGGGATGCGAGCCCAACTCCTGGGGGGAAAAAAAAACAAAAAGGAGCTGGAAAATAGGGATGTTAGAGTGGTAAAACAGGTGAGGGTTGGGGATCCGGTTCCCTTTGCTTGGGGGAAGCTCAGTGATAGGAGAACAGTGAAACTCGGGTTGGGTGCTCAGTCACCCCCTTTCTGGGAACTCTGTGCAAAGAGTAATTTAAGGAAAAGTACTAAAGGCCGGTAGGGAACGCTCCCTCTCTCCTACTGCGCTCTTACATTTTAGGTCCTGAAAGAAACCAGCCTCAGTTCCTTGGAAAAAAACAGCCCGGTGTGAGAGTCAGGAAGGGAAAAGGACCCTGAGTGCGACACTGCCCACAGTGAAAACACGCGCGTCGTCGTCAGCCCTTTGTGTGGCCTTTCTGCTTGACTTTAAGGGCTCCGACCCTGCAAACTTGCAGGAATGACGGAGTATTTCTCTCTGATTTTATCGACGACGTGGGTTATTTGCTGTAGAGTTGAATATCTCTGTCACACAGGAGTTTACGCTCGTTCTGGAGCCGTAACGAATACGCTTGAGCAGCAGGAGTGAGAGGAGAGGGTCTAGTTTTAGCCGCTGTTCTGGGAGGGATTGCCCCCGCTGCTCTGAGGATTTCAATCTCTCGGGCTGGGAGGACGCCTCTCCCCTGCTCCGTGGGGATCTGGCATCCATTCCATCCACGATTGCTTTAGACAAGAGATCACCCTAGGGCTGGGCAGGACTTTGCAGACTGGAACTTGAACCCAACCCCTCGCTCGGGTTTGGGGTGGAGTTACCAGCGTGGCGGGTGCCCGCTCCCGTGCTGTATTTCGTTACCAGCAGGAGAGCGCCGAACGCAGGGGTGCTGTGTCAGTGTCAGTCTGGAATAAGGCGGTTTGGCACGTACCTTGGCATATTTATAGATGTGAACGGAGTTCTCCAAGCTGATTGTCTGGGCGCAGAGGATTTCACAGTGTCTCTGGAGGCCGTCCAGCTGGAACAGGCTGGCAGCCGACAACAGCTACGGGGCAAGAGGGAAGCTGTTTGAGATCATGAGCCTTGAAAGGCTTCAGGAAGACAAACACAACTGATGATTTCCTCCCTGAACCATCTCCCGCTCCCCATTTTAATGGCCAAGTCCTCAGGAAAGAGCAGAAAGGGAAATCACAGAATGCTGTGGGGTTGGAAGGGACCTCTGGAGATCATCTCCTCCAACCCCCTGTCAGAGCAGGTCCACCCAGAGCAGGTCCCACAAGAACGTGTCCAGGTGGGTTTGAATGTCTCCAGAGAAGGAGACTCCACCACCTCTCTGGGCAGCCTCTGCCAGGGCTCTGCCACCCTCACAGTGAAGAAGTTCCTCCTCGTGTTTAGATGGAAATTTCTGTGGTCAAGTTTGTGCCCATTTCCTCTTGTCCTGTCACTGGGCACCACTGCCTCCTGACACCCACCCTTTCAGTATTTATAGGTGTTGATCAGATCCCCCCTCAGCCTTCTCTTCTCCAGACTAAAAAGACCCAAGTCCCTCAGCCTCTCCTCATCAGAGAGATGCTCCAGACCCCTCATCATCTTTGTAGCCCTCTGCTGTGCCCTCTCCAGCAGTTCCCTGTCCTTCTGGAACTGGGGAGCCTAGAACTGGTCCCAGTGCTCCAGATGGAGCCTCCCCAGGGCAGAGCAGAGGGGGAGGATGACCTCCCTCCACCTGCTGCTCACATTCTTCCCACAAGGGCACGTTCCCCCTCTTAGCAAAGGCTTGCTCCTCCCGCAGGAGGTGTATCTGTGCCACCTTCTGTCACCGTGCCATACCAGCTCCAGAGTGTCCCACCACAAGAGCTTCCCGCCCCTGCTTCCTTCTCCCAGGACAGAGGGGACATGCAGAGGGGGCTTCCACCCACCTCTGGGCACCAAAAGCCCTGTAGTGATTTCACCACCCCACCCTATTCCCCCCCCAGCATCCCACGGCCATAACAACAAAACATAACTGGTCCTTCTTATTTCCCAGCAATAGGGTTTTGAAGCTTTAAGCTCCTTTCAAAGTGTGAAGTGTCCCCTCGAACTGGAAGCTGCTCTCAGCTCCTGGATTTTCCCTTCTCTCTCTGCCTCTGCCCCAGGGCGCTTGGGCAAGGCTTAGAAGAAAAGGCTCTCACCTCTAGGATATCAGCGGTGGGAATTTCCATAGATTCGGTTCCTCCGTAGTACAAATACTGCATCAGCATCTGAAACGGGAAGAAGGCCAGGCCTGAAGCTGTTGTCCCTGAAGCCAGGAGGGGCTGTGACCGGCTGCGCTCCCCTCCCTCCGCAGACGGGGACTGTGCGGGACGCTGCCTCTCGCCGTTACGTTTTTTTCCCTAGCGTTGCAAATCTGCTGCTTTCTAATACTTTTCTTCCTCGGGCTCTGAAAAGGGCCCCGCTGGGGATTTTAGGCCGAGGGTGAGAGGGTGTCTCCAAGCAACACGAAGTGTCCCTGTAAAACGGCTCCTCGGATGGGGTCTCGTGAAGCCTGGCAGGCCGGGGACACGCGGAGCCGCCAGCCCCCAATCGCCACCAGCAGCGTGTGTGTCCCGGGGACCTCCCAGCCTCTCGCCCCCCCCGCCGCGCTTCTCATCGGCTTCCAGCCCCCCCGGCAGGGCCAGAGGAAAAGGCCTAATTGTTTGCAGGGAGAGAAAGAGGCGGCTTCTGCTCTTTGATCTGCATGTACCCACCCCCAGCTACACCAGTACCCTCTTATCCAGGGAAGGAGGGGATTTGGTGATGGGAAGAGAAGTCCTTCCAGCCTCCCGGGTGCCGTGTGAGCGGGTGTGGGGATTGCGTCCTGTGCCTACCCCTACTAACGGCTGCTGCTATTAAAATTGCCTTATTTGTAGAAGGGAATTAGAGGGGAGCAGAGCTGCTTTCCAGCAGAGCCCAGAGAGAACACACCTCTCCGGTGGCTCAGCATCCCCTGTGCGCCGTAACTTGAGGTCACCATAGAAATGCCATCATCTCCTTAACTCCTCTGATTTTATTTACCATCAAATTGTTTAATTCCCTGAGGTATTTCCACTGTTTTACCTCTTTTTGATTTGTTGCTCTCTCCAATGAAGCAAAAGTTTATTTTTAGGAACTTTTGGCTGTAAAAATGTTGTTTAAGGAGACTTGTTGCCGACAGACTTTTTCTGTCATGGCCTGAGCTGCAAAACTTGGATGTCATCCGTCTGACACGCAACTTGGAGAGACGCTTTCAAGTAGAACAAAGATGTTCTTATGGTCAACTCCATTCCCTCTACGTGAGGCGACGGTACCGTTTATAAAAAGGCAAAAAAGGAAAAGCCTCAGCCCTGGAGCGAAGCAGTTACTCGCCCCGTTCTCCACTTCAGATTTCCCTGTTCCGTCCCTTCCAAATTTGAAACGCAGACCTGGGAAGCTGGAATAACCCAGCTATCACATTTCACTGACTTGTTTTCCTTTCTCCTTGGGTGTGTGGTGAGTAACCTACTTTCTCTCCATGAATGAACCTCCCTTAAGTCCACGAAATACGGAAACGTCATAAAAGCAGAGTGCGATTCTCAATTTGGAGCCTTTCTGGAAAGGGAAGCCACTGATTTCTGATCATCTGATTTAAATTACTACGAAGCCTGGCAGTCCGCCTCCTGTTAATAAGGTTACTTTTTGCTTAGCGCAGCATGAAAACGGTGCCTTAATAAGTATGAAAATGGTGCCTCAAAAGTATAAAACTACTTTCAGTAGAAGACTAGACTGTCCTGCTCTGGGTAGGAGGAAAACAAGAATTTAGGCTGGAGGCTTCCGTTTTAAGGTTGGTCCTACCTGAAAAGTTTTGCGGTAAATCAGAATACTGCTGAAATACGGGCGTGTCGAAGTGAACTCCAGCTCTACTTGTAAATTACTGTGATGCTAAGCCTTGGCCCTCTCAGCTTCCACGTGTGGGGAAAGAATAAAGAAAAGGCAGCGTAAGTGACATACCTTGAAAATATTGTACTTCATGTCGCTGATTTCCACCGTCTTGCTGCCCTGGCTGTCGTGCTCCGTTTTATTCGTCATCAGCGTCTTAAACCTGAGAATGGTTTTAACAGATTTCTGTATTAGAGCCTCACGTCCTCATTTACCTGCTGACAGACAGCCCGAGCAAGGGGAAGGGAAAGAGCCTCCCTTGCTCTTGTTCGCAAGTTGAAAATGGAAAAACATTTGTTTCCATTTAATGACAATTAGTTGAGAACTTCAGGGACAGCTTAACCTGTAAATTGCTTGGGTCTGATCCAATCCTGCGCAATAATAACTGCAAAAACCTGTTACTTTGCCAATAACAGAGAAAGAAAGGAGTAACTGCAAGCGTATCAGGTCAGGGGGAAGATTTCCAGGAGCTCTGGAGCAAGCGTAGCTCAAATTAGCAAACTGAGAGGGGGACTGGAAAGGCAGTGGTCGGCTGGAGATGTACATTCCAACTACTGCACGGCTCTCTAGGGATAATTACTGGTTAATTTATGTCAATAGAGCTCTGGGAATCTCTAAGACATACCAGCAGCGGGTAGAAAAACTCATCTTTACTCTCCTACTGTTCTGAACAGTAGCAAAGATGGCGTGGCTTGGTCCTGCCGACCTGCATTATGGTCTGTAGAAGGCGTCCTGGCCGCGACGGGTGCCCGGGAGCTCGTCACGGGAACGGGAGAATCGGGGGCCGAAGCTTCCCCTAACGGTCTGTGCTTCACTGTGGGAAGCGACTCACCTGTTCGATGCAGTCACCAGCAGGACTTTGTGTGCGTAGAACAGCTTTCCTTCCACCAAGAAAGTCACATCAGACATTTCTTTATTGTTGAGAAAGTGAGGATCTGTCAGGGTAAGGAAATGAAGGAAAAAAAAACCAAACAGGTGAATAATTTTTGAAACTGTGGATGCTTTTAAAAAAACATAATAAATAAATCACAACAGCTTCAGTGTTGAGGTGAGCGTCTTACCCAGCCGCGCCGGCAGCGTCTTTCGGATTTCGGGGATGCTGGGGATGGGGCTGCTGCCGTAGCAGTGGGTGAAGATGGCTGCCAGCTGCTGGTTGATGGAGTCGTTCTGTGGGGAGGATCCAACAGGTATCAGCACTCGGCACTTTGCAGGGTTTCAAACACGCTCTAACGGCTCGCTGGGGACTTACAGCGACCGCGCTCTACAACAGTGACCTCCGAGCAGAGGGACGGGAGCACGAGCTGAGCACAGAGGCTCTGAGTTCTCTCAGCAATGGGTTATGAGCAAAAGCTCATAGAGAACAGGTAACGCCACCAGCCTCTTCTCAGCGGGATTTGATTCATGGTATTAGCTCTTTCTCAGATACCAAGTTCCGGCCCCCAGTCTGCAATTGGTTTTATTTAGCCAGTTACAGCCTTGCTTTTAATTTAAAGGCCGTTTATAATGAGTGTTGAAGGCAACGGCCTCTTGAAGAGAGCACGGTAGAGACTGGGTGAGTTTATCTGCAAAATGAGACAGCCGAACTACACACCATGGATCAGATCTCTTGCCTTGAAAAGCAAGGAAAAAACACCCATAGGCAACCTTTAAATAAAAGAAAAAAGTAGAAGGAAAACATTGCTGAACAAAAGCATCGGTCAGAGAACTCCCAGAAGACGCTACTGAGGGAACCCGAAGTGCCCGGTACCGTGTTGATAACCCCTCCTCTTACGGTCACACGCCTTCAGAAGCCAGTTGCTGAACTGGAGTTTAACAGAATAGATCTCACTTCCATCGAAATTAGTGTCTTTACTGGGAGGCCTGCTCTGGTGGGCTGTGTAGCCTTTATCCACGGCGTATCAGGGCCATTTTGGTACCATAATGACTCACTGGGGACTTTGGGCAGGCGCTCCCTCGTTCTCGTGCACTACCTCGTTCAACAGCAAAACCCAAACACCCGATTTTGACACCATTACAAAAGTAATAATTACTTTGCTGGTTTTGAGGATGTCGAACATGAGCTGCAACCCTTCATTAACCAGTTCTTCGTTATAGTCCTCCTCTTTAATGGTGACGAATTCCCGTAAGAGGGTCTGTACGACCGAGTAGCGTGACTGGTAGAAGGTTGTCCGCAGTGACTCGATCCACACGTGGAGTTTCCAGGGGACTCCTGTAGCCACAGCAAAAAGGACAGGGAGAGATGACGATTTGCTGAAGGACCTGTGAGGACATCCTCCTGCTGCCATCACTAGCTCTTAG
The DNA here is from genome assembly GCA_013399435.1 of Arenaria interpres. Lineage (NCBI taxonomy): Eukaryota > Metazoa > Chordata > Aves > Charadriiformes > Scolopacidae > Arenaria > Arenaria interpres. The sequence continues at coordinate 79,750 of VXAK01015720.1, forward strand.
TGGCACTGAAATAGATCTTTACATCCATCCAGGCAGAATTTTGTCTTTATATTAAAGGTGACTGAACTGCGTCATCGACAGATTGATTTATCTACAACAGCAGAGGGTTGGTACCAGGACCAGAAGTTGGAGACTCCCTGTATATATATAAACGCTCCCTGCGTATTTAACTTCATGATTAGAAGACTAATCATGAATAAGGGGCTAAATTTGCAGCAAACTCGTTAAGAATACCTAATCCCACACAGAGATGGTGTGAGGTGTCTTCTCCTGGTTACCTGTAACAGTCTACGTACACAAGCTTCAAAGCTTCTCTTTCCCACCTGTAGATCAAACCCGTTCTTTCATCTTAAACCATTTAACCTCTGCTGTTAACTTTGGTTTTGAGACCAAGCCTCTTTAACTCTGAATTTTAAGTGTCAGAGTATCTGACGAAGAGACTTGATTTTGATATTTGGGAACAGAGGATCCAGCCAGAAGTAAAGGACATCGTAGGTCAGTGGGAATTTGGAAAAATTTGTGAGGAGCCTTAAAAACTTGTTTAATTAACTTGGGACAGCCAGTGTCCATAAGCTTGGGACAGCTTTGCAGTTTGGGTTACAGCTTCTTCTGCAAGTGAAAGGGGGAGAGGAAAACGCTTTTCAAGCCTTAAATGTGCTTAAACTAAAGCAAACACCTCACCGAGTGCCCGGAGCTCCATGGTGATGTCCACGTAGCCGTGCTCGGCGCTGTAGTACATGGCCTCCTGCAGAGCCTTCATCCTGGTTTTGCAGAGCCTGACCTGCCCCTCGCTGGAGCTGCCCTGGCTGGAGGTGTCGCTCTCCACCCCCTCAGCTAAAATCTCCTCCAGGGAGAGGACGTCTCCCTTCAGCTGCTGGGGCTGGGTCAGGAGCTTGCGCAGAACGTTCCTGAAGAGGTAGAAGAGAGAAATCCCTTATTAATAAATGAAATCTCAACAATTCAGACAGGACTGTGGTGATTTGGGTTGGGAGAGACCTTANGTTCGGACAGGACTGTGGGGATTTGGGTTTAGGGGTCTGGCTTAGTCGGTAAGAGCTGGCAGATACGGAGCAGCGTCTCACAGAATCGCAGAATGGTTTGGGTTGGGAGAGACCTTAACGATCGTGTAGATCATTTAAACCACTTCTCCTTCCCTGTCCCACGTGCTGGAAATAGATGCTCTGGCAGCAAGGGCAAAAACATGGCATATGCTCCTCTACCGTAGTGGTACCAGGGTGTATTCCAGAGCATTAATGCAAGCTGGTTTTTATTGCAGTCTATACTTTGACATAGAAACGCGCTTCCTTCTGCCAGCCCCGAGTCTGGTAACATCTTAAAACTCTGAAGTGAGATTTAGCAGCGTTGGTTAGAACTCTTTGCTGTTTTCCCAAATCTTCAGGCTTTGTTACGTTGTTTCAGTCAGACCCGCTTCCTGCGGCAGTAAATAGAAACCATAAAAAACGATGATTCTGCATCGCTAAACCCAGGGAGAATCTTTTTGGGTTGGAATTTCACGCAGCGGTTGGAAGAAAAGCGACTTTTCTTGTTTGTGTCCAGCCACTTTGGGAAGCTTGCATCGTCGGTGCCCCCACAGACAGCTGGGGACATCTGCAGCAGAGGTTCCCCAGCCCACCAAGTCCACCCCAGCGCTCGGCTCTGCCGCTGAATTGCCACCAGCTGGTGCTCTCTTTGCAACCCACACCACTTGAGAGGACTGAAACCAGTTAATTTTGTGCTTTTGGGATCACCCTGCCCTGTCCGACTGGAGAACCAGCCTTGAATTTCCCAGTTTGCCTGGTGAGATGTGGCAGAAGGTTGTGGGAGGGGAGGAGGACTGGGAACAGAGCAGCCTCTGTGCGGTTTTACACGGTAAATAACTGCATTGGGCCCTTCCAGCTGTGCAGAGGTTGGGCCTCAGTTGAGCTTGGGCTGTTTTCCTGGGTGTATCCAGATGTGCGATGTACCTGGGCTCTCAAGCTGTGTTCAGGCAAGGTAGCCGCTATTCACGGGCCAGCTGTGGGCCCCTGTGGCTACCTCAGCGCTCAGCCACACGGGCCGTTCCGGGGCTGCTTTAATTGGCTTGTTACGCTAACAATTTACTGGGAACAGAAGGATTTCTGGATGAGTTTGTAAAGTTACGCCTAATTTCTAAACAACAACCCTGAAATAAGCCCAGTCTGACTCTAATGACCGATCTCTTGATCCAAAAACCAGAGATGCATCAACCGAATTCTGCCGCAGATTATTTTTGCCACCTTAATGTGATGAGATTCTCCCTCAGGACATGAACCACCCTCTCATAACCCCGCTGAGCTTGGTCTGCTCACGGACGACCTAGAACTGGCTCCTGCTCGCTCTCGGTGCTGCAGAGCTAGACCAGCAAGTGAAAGAATAAGCAAAAAAGCACAACTACCAGTTTAAAGAATCTTTCGGTTCCCCAAAAGGCAAACACCTACATCTGAATCAGAACAGCCTGAGAAACTGCGCCGCACTAGCAACGGCCGCTCTCAGGAGAGTCTGAACATCTTCCAACTGCAGCCCCAGGGCTTTGGGTATAAGACATGGAATATGAAGTCAGGGGGGAATTCCTACGGTGGTAGCCTTAGGAAAAAAAAACCAACCCTGTTTGGAACATGAAGGGAGCTTTACCTGTGCCCGTGTGCAGCCGAGTGACTGAAGCAATTCATGTCTTCGTGAAGTGACGAGGACATACCGTTGACTTCCAGCATGCTCAGGAGCGGATCAGCGCCCCTACTGAGCAATAGGCTCACCAGCTCGTAGTTCCCTGCGATAAAAACGGACAGAAACGTATCAATTATTCATAGAATCATAGAATGGTTTGGGTTGGAGGGGACCTTAAAGATCATCCAGTTCCACCCCCCCTGCCCTGGGCAGGGACACCTCCCACCAGACCAGGTTGCTCCAAGCCCCATCCAGCCTGGCCTTGAACCCCTCCAGGGATGGGGCAGCCACAGCTTCTTGGGGCAACCTGGGCCAGGCTCTCACCACCCTCACAGCAAAGAATTTCTTTCTAGTGTCTAATCTAAATCTCCCCTCTTTGAATTTAAAACCATTACCCCTTGTCCTATCGCTCCACTCCCTGACAAAGAGTCCCTCCCCAGCTCTCCTGTAGCTCCCTTCAGACATTAGAAGGCTGCTATAAGGTCTCCCTGGAGCCTTCTTTTCTCCAGGCTGAAAGTCCATGTCTGTTACCTCTCTGAAAGCAAATAACACGGGTCTGCTAAGGGACACTCTACCAGCAACGGTTATGCTCCCAGCTAAGGCTTTTGGAGCATCCTGCAAGCACATGTCAGGCTTCGTAACAACTTGGAGAGAAAAACTGAGTCACAAAGCACTTAAATTGCCTAATAACGCCCAACCAGCTAGAACAAAAAGAGAATTAAACTCAACGCACACCAGCAGAGATGCACACAACCAGTTTAAGTAGACCGGTGTATCACGCAGCCCCAGTTCAGCCAGGCCTCCCTCCCACCGCTCACATGAGATGTGGTACAGAGGGGTGGCGGGAGTCCCAGCACAGCCAGTGGCTGTCACTGGGAGGGGACCACTTCTTTATCCCTTCAAAAAAGCTTGGCGCAGGGCAAGGAAGGAACCTGTCTTCATAAACACGCAAAAACGAAGCAGAAAGAAATGAAGGGAAAAAAAAAAGTAAAACCAGTTAGAGATGAAAAGTGTTGAAAACCAGCAGGTACTTTTAGGCCAGCACAGGCTTGTTCACGGGACGCTAAACTTCTCCTGACAGTTAGGCAGAAGAAATGCAGAATTTTACTTGTATTTAATAAATTAATAAATCAGATTTCTTTATATAACAGTTATTTTTCCCCAGGCTGAATGGAAGCTTGTTAATTTTTGCATCTGAAAGTCATTTAGATCCAAGACATGCCTAGACGAGAGAGTAGCTGGTTTATGGTTCTCGACAGCGCCCTGTGCGAAGGGGCTGCCTCAGTGGGATTCACTCCGGAGGCTGGGGCAGGAGGGGAGCGCTGGGACTCCTTGCAGGAGCAGAGACTCCTTCAGTGCCCATCAGGCTCTTGCCACGTGACGAGAGCTGGTGGTTGTTGCCAGCCCAGACAGGGTTCCTACCAGTGTTTTAGAACCACAGAACCATAGACTGGTTTGGGTTGGACCGGACCTTAAAGGTCATCTCGTTGCAACCCCCTGCCCTGGGCAGGGACACCTCCCACCAGACCAGGTTGCTCCAAGCCCCCTCCAACCTGGCCTTGAACCCCTCCAGGGATGGGGCAGCCACAGCTTCTCTGGGCAACCGGTTCCAGTGTCTCACCACCCTCACAGCAAAGAATTTCTTCCTGAGTTCTCATCTAAATCTCCCTTCTTTCAGTTTGAAGCCATTACTCCTTGTCCTATCACTACATGCCCTTTTAAAAAGCCCCTCCCCAGCTTTCTTCTAGCCACCCTTCAGATACTGGAAGGGGCTCCAAGGTCTCTCCAGAGCCTTCTCTTCTCCAGGCTGAACCCCCCCAACTCTCTCAGCCTGTCCTCCCAGCAGAGGGGCTCCAGCCCTCCCAGCATCTCCGAGGCCTCCTCGGGCCCCGCTCCAACAGCTCCACGTCCTTCTGATGTTGGTGGCCCCAGAGCTGGAGGCAGCACTGCAGGGGGGTCTCCCCAGAGCAGAGGGGCAGAATCCCCCCCTCACCCTGCTGGCCACGCTGCTGGGGATGAGCCCAGAATGCGGGGGGCTTTCTGGGCTACCAGCACACATTGCCAGCTCGGACCTACCCAGTAGACCCAGACCCAGGTGTGAATTGGTTGTCCTGTGGCAGCAAGAGACGGAGGGTACCGAGGCTGCCCCGAGCTCACCTGCGGCTGAGGCCAGCTGGAGCGGCGTCTCAGCGTAGTTGTCCTCTCCGCTGTTAACGGCAGAGCCCTCAACGTGGGCACCGGCGTCCAAGAGCAGCTGCAACCGACACATGAAAGACAAGGAGTTGAGAAAAGAGCAATTCAGAAGGACCGAACAGAAGGGGCTGTGTGTTAGAAAGGAAGAGCGGTGGACTCGTAATGGAGAGCGCACGCACACAAAGGCACCATCTCACAGGCTAAGGCAAAGTATCTATTACAAGGCAAATTTCTCATGCGTTTCCTCGCTCAGCCTAGGGCTAAAGTCTCCACATGAATGTCAATTTAGAGTTTTCTTATTTTCTTTTGCTTTTACTCTGCTTTCAGTAGGGAGTTTGTGCTGGAAAGGTGCTCAGCTGGCAGCTTGGAGAACATCACCTACTTTTGTTTTCCTCTTCTTTTTAAAATCTCCTTCACGAATACGGTTTTGCAATTGTGATTTCCCAGCTCCGAAGAGCTCTGCAGCCAGAGCTCCTCTCCAGCGCAGGAAGTCCATCTCGTTTAGTTTCACGCTGTGCGCAGGAAACAGGGTTCCTCCAGGGAATTAGCCCCCGAGGCCAAACACGCCTCTTGGTCTCTGTGTTGCCACACACACAACCTGCTTTCACCGAACACCCCCAGCAAAGGGAAATTACCCCCCTCCCAGATGAAGGGGAGAAGGTTTCGAGATGATGGGGACCTTTTATGGCCGGGTAGGGCTGGGAGGCAGCGTCGGGGCACCCAGAGCAGCGCTCGCGGGCGCAGAGGGGTGGGTGCTGCCCCTCTCCCGTGGAGCGAGAACAAGCCCTGCCCCATCAACTGTGATGGGCACAGGAGTCCAGCTGGCTCTATCCTGTAACACTCTCACAATTCGACGCTTTCAGCCATCCCCAGTTAGTACTGGTCCTGACACAAAGAGCACAGACATTCGCATTTTTATAATAAAACCTTTTGCAGAGCACGACTGGGTCATGGGCTGGTTTGTTTCTCCCTTCAGACGCCAGCTCTTCCACGCAAGCATCGCGGGATGGGCCTTAACTGGCAAGGTGATTTTACACACCACTTTCAGCAGAAGCCGACATCTACTCTTTTAATAATAGTCGCCAAATGAAAATAAAATGCAATCTTCAGAAGTTTAAACCAAAATAAACGAAACGAGCTTTAGAGCCATGGTTTAGTGATGGTTTTTATCACAGGTTGATGGTTGGACTCGATGATCTGAAAGGTCCCTTCCAACCCGGACAATTCTAGGATTCTAAGACTGTGGGTAACGCGGTCCAGCAGGAGCTTTGATAGACTTGGCCTCATTCTCCTGGGAGAACCGGGCTCTTGTCTCCCGTGTAAATTAGGGCCTGTCCAACCTTTGCAATACCAGAGGCTGCCCTGGCAGTTTGCCAGCTGGAATCTAACCTTTGTAATTATTTACAAATGTACACAAATAAAAAAAAAAAAAAAAAAAAAATGTGTGCAGCCCCCATTTGCGTACAGCTTTTTTTTTTTTTTTTTTAATTTCCTCCTTCGAGCAGAAGGGTAATTAAATTCCCCAGCAGTTGACTATCTGCTGTGATCAGTTTTGAATTCCTCTTGAAGTTCAGGTCGAATTTCCAGGATTCTACCCCATTCTGTGTTAACTCCCCCCCCCCAAAAAAGGGAGCAGGGAGGATGCGAGAGGCTCAACTCCCACGGCAGCTTAAGTCTCGTTCATGCAATTCTCAAGGATTATAAAAGGAAGTTACAGATGATTTGCTGCCATTAGAGCAGAAATCAGCACACGCTTCATTTTTGCACATGTAAATGTAGAAACCAATTAACGTCTAATGCCAGAGAGCGTCCTGGTCCAGCAGTTTGCCTGTAACCACTCCACATGAAGCACTGGTTTCTCTATAATGCCAGGGCAGTGATGGTGCAGCGTTGTTTGGGATGTGGTAAACCATGGGCCAGTACTGAAACCAAAGAAAAATATGGAAACGTGTGTTTTGTTATCAAGGCCTTGCTGGGAATTACGTCATCTAGAAAAGCATCGGCTGCGTTCTCATTTTCAAAACATGAATGTTCTCCCTGGTTTTTAGAAGGCTTCCACCAAATGGCACCTGGAGGCCGTGAGGGTCTCATGCTCGGGACGGCTGACAGCCAGGGGGCTGCTCTCTGCTCCCCCTGTGTCTCCCGCAAAGATTCCCAAAGGGGGAATTTCCTCCGCTTACCTGAACAACAGAGATGTGCCCGTGTAAGACAGCAAAGGTGAGGGCGGTCCAGTGGCGGCTGTCGGGGTGGACGGAAGGGTATCGTGGAGACGTGCTGGGGACCTGGGGGAAAGGAACCAGGTCGTCATTAACCAACCAGTGCCGCGTCCCTCTGCCGTCATCTTCAGACTTGTACATAACGGGCTTTTTTCTTTGGAAGTGACAACCCCAGGGAACGGTAACTGAGGCCATTTAGAGAACGCCGCCAGCTCCAGTCACTCCGTCCAGTCCCCCGGGCCTTTTTAATGGGCTTATTGGTTTCTCCAAGTGGCAGCTCCTTCAGGATGGAGGCCCCCTTACCCCCACCGTGCCAATTAGACTTGCCAATGCCAATCATAATTGGAGCCGCTGAGTGCTCCAAGAGGTTTTGAAGGTTTCCTTCCCCCTCCCAAATCCCTGAAGCAATGATTTCTGAAAGAAGTGGCTTGCTCGGAAGCTTCCAGAAATGAAGCCTTCAGTTGTTCGGAGAGATTTCATGACTGCTCTTGTTAGTTTACAGATGAATAATTACAGGGAGAGGGGACCTCTGTTACTCACTGGTATATCTAAATTTGCTCCAGCATCTATAAGCATTTGGACCATGGCTTCATCTCCAGCCGCGCAGGCGTACATTAGTGGGGTCATACCCTGCAGGAAAAAGGAAAAAAAATAAAAATAAAGTTATGTTTTTATACCTATCAACAGTGAAATAGTGTCAGGGACACGGGGAGTTGGAATCTTAAGGTAGAGAAGAGTATGTGTGTGCGTGTGGAGGTGTGCAGGGACAGCCTACACAGATAAATTCAAAACATTTGGTTTCTCTGCAGAGGGGACACAATGCACTAGTATCGGAAAAGTGACGTGGACAAAACATCAGGGGACAAAACTGCAGGAGTACAGAAGGGATCACTGAAATCCCAGCTGCGAATTGTCCACAATTCTTGAGCTTTCTCAAGGCTGCCAAAAAAAGAAATACCATTTCTTGGATCGTTTGTAGCCAGATGAACCGAAAGCGGAAAACAACACAAAAATACACAAGATGAATTTATTTGGCAACTTATCCCCATCGCTAAAATCCTATTTGCCACAATATTTCAGCATTTCAATCCCATAAATCTCTCGCTCTCTACTTAACCAGCAAACCGTGACGGCTCAGAGATGAATTATGAGAGAAATGAGCCTCACTTACGGAGCTCATTCCAGACGTAGCCAAGGACAGAAAGGAAATGTCCTAGTAAAATCCATTCCCGCTCACATCCTACCGCTCCCCCCTCTAGTTATTGCGAGCGTTTGAATTTTCCCAGGCAGCATCTCTGCTGCTCACTGTGCAATAATACGGCTCCAGCTTCAGAGATGGATATGTATCATAAGCCAGAATTACGTCTCACACGGAGGAGTGCTGACCTCGTATCTGCAGAGGCATCGTTTCAAAACAGCCGCAACTCCAATCTTCCTGCCTTTGAGGCGGTGACATTCGCAAAGAGGTTTCAGGGGCCGGGGAGGGGGGAACTGGGTGGGTTTGGCTTTTAGGGGGCTTGGGAGGATCAACTCATTATAGACAAATAACCGAGAACTCAAAACTGGGGTCTGCAGGCTCAAGCCTGTATTTACTGCTACAGTCAGGGTTCTAAAACTACCAGGTTTGTATAGCGTTACCTTTCTTTATTTTTTTGTTTAATTTATTTTGTTTTTAATACCAGTTTGGCATTCCCTGCTCACTCCTCAGTGCGTATATTCCAGCTCTGGCAGAGTCACTGCTGGAGTCTGGATGTAACTTTGTGACATGGGGAGCATGGCAGAGGACACTTGCTCAGCTGCAGAGACGAGTTGCTCCAGAATCCCTAAAGTGGAGAAATCCAGAGCAGCAACGGCTCCAGAGGGAGCCCGTCTCGCCCTCCTCTGCCAAAACACCGCTGGGAGACGTGGGAGCAGCTTTTTGCAAAGACGACAGAGCCGCCAGCACGCCGCGCTCCCCCTGTTCACAGCGGGACTGGATGGAAGGTGACATCGACAGGATGACGATGAGACCATAAATAAGTGACAGAAGAAACTTCTCCAACTTTCCAACGAGTTGCCTACAGAACGCAAGGTCTTTACATGTAAAAAAAGCCAAGCAGCTCCCAGTTTGCTGGCTGGCTGAAGAGAGCTAAAAACCATCCCCTAGTGACAAGTGACGGCCTTGGCACCAGCCTCTTTGGCGTTAGGACAGTAAAGTTCAGGACGCAAAATAATCTGCTTTGAGAGAACAAAAAGCCCCAGGGCTACATAAACAAGACCTGCAAAAAACTTGTATAAAAAAAAATAAATACAGGAAGTAAGCGGCAGACCTTCGCTATATAAATCTGCCACCTTTGTCACTTTAATAAAGTCAATATCAAGGGGACCTGTGATGTGACACCCCACCTCTGCGACCACAAAGCTTCTTTACTGGGTATATAAATAAGGCAGCCACATACCCAGCTATAAGTCTGTGCAGGAGCAGTTTCTGCTCGTTGTTTGTGTTCACGCTCACACTTCCTTTAAAATCACGGGACGGTGGAAAGCACCACGTTTCAGGCTTTGGTTTGAAATGGTACCCCAGTAAAACGCCGCCTACAAGAAAAACTCCCTACTGGAACGTGAATCCTTCCTCCTGATAAATACCCTATTGTTTCCCAGACACGACAGCTCACTCTCATTGCTGTGACAGCTATAATGAGTGTTTATTTGGAGGAGTTTTGTTGCTGTTGGGTTTTTTTTTTTTAATTAAAAGCTAATTCAGTGCATTGAATGATGCCCCAGAGAAGAGAGTGCTGTTACTTGATGGGACTGACAGCACAAGCAGAAGCAGCTGAAGACTCCCCAGACTAACGAATCCCTCCGGCTCAGTGTAGCTGAGCAGGGAACAGGTAAAAATGAAAAAATACAGAGCATGATGGACTTTCAACAACGCTGATACCGACAGATTTTGATGCCACTGGGGCTCTCGGGGCTGTTTCTTATACGCCAGACTGTGCTGAGAACATGCAACTCACTTCACGCCTTGAAACCACCAGACAGTAACACCTTTTGGTCGCCCCTCACTGACCCAGTCTGCATTTGGGCTGTTGAACCAGAAGAGAGTGTCGCCGGCAAAAACCCACCTTGTTTTGACATTGTCTTAGCATTAAGCCAACACGGGGCTTTCCCCGGATTAACCTCTCTTCCATCAGTGCCTGAGAGCAGCCATCCAAGGAACAGACCTACATTCCAGCTGATAAAGAAACAATTCACTCCAGGCTTTCACTTAGAGGTGTATTTTTTTTGGTTTTTTTAAGGGATACATTTTCAGACTAAAACACAAGCTAGAATTAGAAAAGTCTTGGAGAGGCAACTGACACTTAACAACCTCGTCTATCGATTTGCCACATGGAAAGGAAGATGCAGTTTGTTCACACAAAGAGATTTTGTGTGCGTGGTTACAGCGTTACCTGATCGTCCATGGTGTTAACCCCGTCAGGGCCCAGTGCATCGATTGCTTGGTTGATCAGATCTGTCCTTCCACAGTTGAGCATTCGGAAACCAAGATCCTGCTGGAATTTTTCAGTAGCAGCCTTAGCATCCAGTCTCCGGAAGGAACTGAAGCAGCATTCAGGTCTGCAAAGAACAAAATAATTTCTGGATAAAATAATCTGGCTATTTTTCTGGTTTTTTTTTTAGGCCTGTCTCCTAAGACATCAGGCTCATTAATTTTCATGATTTTACCTATTGTATACCTTCCCCACTGCTTAATCATGTCTGAAAAATTTGGCTGACCTCACGTGTACTGGAGATAGACAGTAAGTTCATGGAAACACTGCAAAAAAAATTGTAAAAAAAGGTTTCCAAGTAAAGAAAGCTCATCAGTGCCCTTCTCCGAGGGAAAGGCAGGAAGAAATCCTTATTGCTGCTCAGGAGTGGTAGTTTCCACCTGGCCCCTCATTCCCTGGGTAGCCCTGGACCAGGGACCGCTTCTGCTACGTCTTACCCACCAAAAGGGAAGGGATGCTGGGATAACTGGGATTACTGCACCACCGAGGTTATTGCGGTGGGATGGGGGTCACAGGCTGCAAACCTGCAGCAACCAGGTTTCCCCTCACAAAAAAACCCACCAAAAGTTACTTTAAATAATGAGCGGTACGTATTTTGGATATCATATTTATATTTTCCTGCTTGTTATAGGGTAGTTCATCAAACATATAGAAAAGCATATTGCACGGAGGAGAAAGAGGTGGAAAACATATCTAATAAAATACCAGCGTAGTTCTAGGTTGAAGTAATTATGCTGTCTGTCTACCAGAATAGCTATTATTTTGAAATAAAAGGCATTTCTGAAAGAAGATAATGATCCTCATTCTTTTCTGAAAAAAAACATAAATGAGAAGTAATAAATAATATGACATCAAAATCAAATTTAGGTAGAGCAACATTCTCAACTCTTTTCCAACGCCTCGATAAAAGGAGGTGTCTTAACATATCTGTGAGGCTCTGTGAAATCCTTATCCTCTAGATGACTATCAAACGACCTTTATCTCATTTGGAAGGTGCCCAGGGATTACTGAAAATCCTCTGGTTATCTGCTCGGAGACTTCTGAGTTCCAGACCTGAAAGTGTATCTCCTTCACTGAAGAAACACCGCCAAACTGGAGGAGTTTCCTATCAGAGCTGGGCCCCGATACGGTCAGCCCTTTGATGTTATTTTGGGGTGAACTCCTCCTCTGCTGCTTGTCTGGTTTCCAGCACAGGCTCTTGTGCAAACCCTCAGTGAGCGAGATACCAGCCTGCCAAGTTCCTTTGAAAAAGGAGATTATTTCAACAAGCTTAACCCCTTCTGGAAACTTTGCACGGCCTGTCGGATACGTATCCCACTCATCGCTTCACACAGAAGATTCCAGATGAACCTTATTCACGGTTTAATTCAGCTGGTCATTTTTTAATGCTCCTGAACTTGCATCGATGGTGGGTGACAAATGGTGAGCGGACGCTATGACCAACGTGTTGAGTTAACAAAGATTGTCCCCCTCGGCCTGGTGACCGGTCACATTGTACCGGGGAAACCAGCATCTCGCCACAGCTGCTTTCAGAAAGGAACTGTGACCGGGGAACAGTCAGCAGGGCAGGAAAATGATGGTCTTGGAGTCCCGAGCTCTTTGGAGACACATCTGCAAATGACATGTGTCTCCCAGGCAGCCGAGTACAAATATTTGATCAGAAGACAAGATCTCTGGAGCACCCTGATACTACATGAGAACACCCACGGCACAGAGAGGACAGTGAGGTAACAGGCTTAATGCTACACATAGACATAAATCCTAGAGCTAGGTTAGTCAATTAATAATCTTCTTCCACTGTGGTAATTAGTACAGTATCGTGATGCTGTCCAACAGGGCCACAGAGGTGCTGGGAGGGCTGGAGCCCCTCTGCTGGGAGGGGGGACTGAGAGAGTTGGGGGGTTCAGCCTGGAGAGGAGAAGGCTCCAGGGAGACCTTAGAGCCCCTTCCAGTCCCTCAAAAGGCTCCAGGAGAGATGGGGAGGGACTCTGGATCAGGGAGGGGAGCCCTAGGAGGAGGGGGAAGAGTTTTACATCAAAAGAGGGAGATTGAGATGAGATCTGGGGAAGAACTTTTTTGCTGTGAGGGTGGTGAGAGCCTGGCCCAGGTTGCCCAGAGAAGCTGTGGCTGCCCCATCCCTGGAGGGGTTCAAGGCCAGGTTGGAGGGGGCTCTGAGCAACCTGGTCTGGTGGGAGGTGTCCCTGTCCAGGGCAGGGGGTGGGACAAGATGATCTTTAATGTCCATTCCAACCCAAACCAGTCTATGATTCTATAATCCAGCATTTCCCCACTTATATTACCACTTAACCAGTACCAGGTGAGTACTGAAGAGGTTTATAAATTGTCTGGCAAATATGAACTGTGAGCATCCTGTTAGAAGGCTTCATCCACTGAGACACACACAGTTGTTGTGGAAGACTGGACTGCCCAAGCAGTCGATGTCATAGAAAAGAGATTAGAGGTCTGAATTTCAGGTTGTACTAATTATATGTTCTTCTTCTGCACAACTTCTCTTTCAGGGATTTCAACATACCCAACCTGATGCATCACTGCTGCAAGGGACTATTATTATGTGACTTTTAGCCTGTGCATCCTAAGGAACAGCCAGTTGCCATTTCCCTACAGGCACAGAGACAGCCAGGGGGGAATTCCGCTTCAGTTCCAAGATCTCCTTTTCCTCCAAACAGGCTGTAATGGCCAGATACAAACGACAGCTTTAAAGGATGATATAATGGGCACCGAAAACAAGGCATTGCTCTCTCCTCCTGTATTTTTTCTGTTAGTTTATATCTTTCATGCAGCAAAAAGACAGCGAATGCTCTTTATGACACCACACATCACAGAACATCCTTAGGCCTCTGAAAGTAAAACAGTTCAGAACGAAGACCTGAGCAAGCTTAACTTTGATTTTTGCCCTCTACTACAAAGACGATGTGCCTTACTTTAAAGCAGAGGCTGATTCACCTGCAGGGAATGCACGCTGCATACAGCCCTACGGAGGAACAGTCTGCGAGGTAAAAGGTGTGAAAGGATCTCAGTTTTCTTACAGAATTACCATTTTTTTATGTAATAGCAACAAACTGGATAGAAACCTGGAAGATACTCCTTCCTTGGGCCAGTCCTGCTAACCCTTAACAAGCCAGCAGGTGAATTATCTTATGTCTGAGTATCCCACATAGTGTGGCTCAGGCCCTTTATACCCACTTCACATATTTATTTATTGCCTACATTATTTTGGGTTTCCTGGGTTTCTATCGAGACCTTCACTTCACAGCTGTGTCATCACTGCTTCAGACTGAAATTACCCATTTTGATGAACCCCATTTTCACCAAGGCTGTCTCTAAGGGTTTCCTTTTTGCTCCCAGCAGCAGCAAAATCAAACACCCAAATCCCTACCCTCTTTTCGGTTAATTTTTCAAGGTATACGATCTATAAAGTAAGGGATGACCTGTACTTTGTATGTTAATGTGCATACAAAAATCAGTGGAAAGATGGAGTGGGATGCCTTTGAAGTAGAAGATTTGGATTCAGTTTTGAAATCAAAAGTCTTTCTAAAGGAGAGAGTGAAAGAAAAGCCATGAAGCTGACTGGAAGTAGCTGTGATCAGGTTAGTCTTCTGCGGTACCGTTCATCAAAGAATGGCAGGTTTTTGCAAGCATTAGGGACATAGGTAAAATGAATTTAGCTTGTATTAAGTTGTCTACTCTAGCACCTCCCATCCACACATAAGCCAGAGTAGCTCCTGCTGTAATTGACCCAGAGCACACGTGGACTGGCAAAGAAAAGGGAGAAGAAAAGCCTTCCAGGAATAAATGTCAAACTCCTGCTTTGTGGCCGCCAAGTCCAAGCCCAGCTGCTCCCTCCCAGCCTGAAGCCAAGGAGTTTAAATACCTGCTGAGCATCACCTGGTTAACCCCACTTTGCAAAGACCCAGGACCCAGCTCCCGGAACCGAGAGCTGAGACCAGGATCCAGCTGCAGCCGGCAAAACATTCACTCATCTAATTGCAGCACTGTACTCGCCAACTAATTAAGCTCCGCGTTAGGTTTTGTGGGTAATGAACACTACCCTTCAATTCACAAACGGGGAGACGGAGATGTCTCTGCAAAAAAAAGCAAGAGCCTTTTTGGCTGCCAGAAGGAAAAGGTAAAAAGCAACAAAACCAGATGCCAAACTCCTGATTAAAAGCCTTTTGTTGCTTTTCTTGTTTATGAAAAACGATCCTAAGAGTAAAGGTATATTTTTATCTTATCAGGTGATCATTTCATCACTTCAGAGCATGATAAAAGTATTATTTATTGTTATTAATGTGTCCTGCCCACTCATTTAACCCAAAGGTAGATGGGGAACAAAATTCACTCAAGAAACAAGAATTTACCTTGTACTAAAGTTCAGGATGTAACCCCGATATCAAACCCAGTGCTAATGACAACAACTTAAAGGACTACAAACCTGAGTAAAATCCCTATGATGTGCTAATGAACCACACTAATTATAAATCCCCGTTCAATATATACGTGAGGGGAAGACTTTAAAAGGTACCGATACTTTTCATCAAGGTATCTCAAAAAACAAAGAATAATCTTGTAATTAAGGCAGAGGCATAAAAACCTCCAAATACTTGTATTTCAATCCTTCTCTGTCTCGTTCCTCCTACAGAACTTTTGGCAAGCCGAAGATTTTTCTACCCCAGCTGCAGTGTTTGGCCAAACACTTCTTCATCTCATGGAATACTACAAGGTTACACACGTGTCAATTCGTAAAGTATCTTGAGATCTGGCTTTCGTGAAGCATAGTAAGAAGTTACGATTATTTTAGCTGCTTATAAAAAGCTCAGGCCACATACTTTAGCTGCCGGGGCTCGCAGTCCAGTCCGGGTAAGAGGAGTCTGGCCGTCTGCCTGATATCGTCACTGTCCACAGTCAAACTGCGCCGGTGCTCAGCGTAGGTGATGGCCACTCGCATCCACTCCATCAGCGGCGGCAGAAGCATGAAGGGTCTGTGCAAACAAGGAAAAAAATCCATCACGGTTAAGGCTGGCCTGTTGTCTTGAACGGCAAAAGCACACTCTGTCGCTTCCTGGGGGTGGCACAGATAAACCCCCCCCTGCAGAGGCAAACTCTGTCCCTGGGCTCAGCAAGGCTGGCAGGTCACAGCGGGTGGAAGGAACTGGAACCGCTTTGGCCTTGGTTATCTGAACTGATTCTCACCCAAAACAGGGTCATGCCAGGACACGCTGCTTCCGTGCAACACATTCCACCCTGTGGGAAATAGGGTCAGACTGAATATAAGGGACCTATTTCTGCTATGTACGTGTGAGCTGGCAACGTGCGCTCATATCCCAGAAAGCCCCCCGCACCCTGGGCTCATCCCCAGCAGCGTGGGCAGCAGGGTGAGGGGGGGATTCTGCCCCTCTGCTCCGCTCTGGGGAGACCCCCCCCTCCAGTGCTGCCTCCAGCTCTGGGGCCACCAACAGCAGAAGGACATGGAGCTGTTGGAGTGGGGCCAGAAGAGGCCACGGAGACGCTGGGAGGGCTGGAGCCCCTCTGCTGGGAGGACAGGCTGAGAGAGTTGGGGGGGTTCAGCTTGGAGAAGAGAAGGCTCCGGGGAGACCTTCGAGCCCCTTCCAGTCCCTAAAGGGGCTCCAGGAAAGCTGGGGAGGGACTCTGGATCAGGGAGGGGAGCCCTAGGAAGAGGGGAAGGGTTTGACACCAAAAGAGGAGAGATGGAGATGAGATGAGATCTCAGACATTCTTTCCTGTGAGAGTGATGAAACACCGGCCCAGGTTGCCCAGAGAAGCTGTGGCTGCCCCATCCCTGGAGGGGTTCAAGGCCAGGTTAGATGGGCCTTTGAGCAACCTGGTCTGGTGGGAGGTGTCCCTGCCCAGGGCAGGGGGTGGGACTGGATAATCTTTAAGGTCCCTTCCATCCCAAATCTTTCTATGATTCCATGACTCTACTGTTACCAGCTCTAGGTCAGGTCCCCCAGCTCCAGTAGCCAATGGTTTGGATCAGAAGGGCTCTTCTTCTCAGGGGTACGGCTTATCTTGTAATTGCATCTGTTGTTCTAAATAACCCATATACACACGCTGCTCCACCACCCACTTAGTAACACTGAAAATATTCTTGAGTGTTTGAAACTTCAATTAAACCAGGCTAATTCTGTGCTACCTCCAGCAATGTTTACATTACATTATCACTCTCCGGTGGCTTTTCACATCCCACATTTCTTACACGCAGAGCTCAGGCCTCTGTTTTTGCACAAATGACCCTGTAGATCACAGCAGAACTGATGCAGCTGTGTTTTAACATGAACTGGTTCACTAGGGAGGAAGGAGTAGAATCAAAACCATAACAACTAACTTACTCTGGGTAAGAATAAATGTACACCGCTACCTAAATTGTAAGCAATCTGGGGAAAAGCAATCTGTCTGTTCCCAATTTGTGCAGAACATCCAACACAGTGAGGTTTTACTCGATATGAAGGCAATAAAAGAATATAAATACGGTAATAATAGCAGCAACAGCCAATCTGGACTAGTTTATGAACAGCCTCCCCCCTTACTCCTGCAGTAAGAAGGAACACAGTACTGAGATTACACATTAATATAATACCACAGGACTCTCGTACACCACGCGTCTCATCCATCCTCTCAATATACAGCCAGACTGATCAATTATTTGCTTGATTTTTCTCCCCGAGGATGCCTGCCACCCTGGTGGAAGGCTCAGAAACGCCAGCTGTAATTGAAAATACCTTTTCCATTTCCAGTAACAAATTTAATAACGCTGGGGGAAAAAAGCCCTTTTCGTTTAAGCATTCCAAAGAAAATAACTGAGGGGAGAAGGTATCAAGTCCTTTACAAAGTTCAGAGAAAAAAAAGAAGATACATACCAGAAAATACAAAATTATTTTGGCATTTATGAAAGGAGCTGAACCTACGACAGGCATTTTCAAAGCGGTGCACGTATATGTGTGTGAGCACAGTCAGAGCAAGCAGCATCAATCTCGTTAGAAACCATTAATCAATAATGGGATTGGCCAGCAGAACTCCCTTTGTATGACTTTGAACATCCTTCAGGGTGGAATAACTCCACCCTGTAAAATACATGCCATCTGCTTCCATTTTTCCAGTTGCAAGGTGCACTCGAAAACACTGCCATTATCTCTTTACAAACAAGTGCACTCTGTTTCCCTCGGCTCCTTCTCTTCTCCTGCAGCATCTCCAAAACCAGAGGTCCTTTTAAGCATCCGATCGATCCCAGGTTGCCAACACAAGGCTGTTTTTAACCAAACATCTACTTACTGCTTTTACGAGTTACTTCTAAGTCAAACAATAAAAATATCAGGGCTTCATTCATCGCTTTGAAAATCACCCAGTAGCTCATTTAGTTAGACTTTTTCTTGAAGTCCAGCTTGAATCCCCCAACCAGTTCAGGCTTTCTAACTTGTCCCAGATTCATGGGATGGGATGGGATGAACCCTTCCAGCACAGGGCGTGGGACTGGATGAGCTTTAAGGTCCCTTCCAAGCCAAATCACCCTATGATTCTGTGATTCATTCTATGCCTGACTCCCCCAAGGGAAGGACAGCAATCTGCAACAGGCATTTAGGAGATGCCCTTCAGCAGGCTGTTCCAGAGAACTTCAACCCTTATCTGGCCTACAAAAGAAGCAGTTACACCTTTTAAATTCAGGTACTTAAGGGAGGAGCCTAAATTCATTATTTAGACTTTCTAATTACTCAGCAGAACCTGTAATATAGGATTCAAAGCTCCTGAGAGGTGGTGAGGACAGAGGGGTAAACTAAAAGGACCAGAATTAAATATGCAAAGTTAGATGGAGTGAACATTTCCGGAGCAATTGGAAAACTCATCTTACAAGTGATTCCATCTGTCACCTTTTACGGTAGATAAGCTATTCAGGCCACATCACAGCTTCCTTGACACTGTCATGGTGGCAACACTGGTCGATCCAGCACAGTCCTGATCATCCTGTCAGGTAAGGAGCCAAACCTTGGTGGCGGTTACACGTGGCACCGGGCAGCGAGTGCCTGTGGTCACCAACAGAAGCCACCACTGAGCTTGCACCAGAAATAACAGGTAAGGTGAAGAAATGTCCATTCTGCTAAAAATTCACATGTGCCATGGTTATAAACAGCTCGCGGGCACAAACAGACCTTGAACGAGGAAAACTTGGTTTGGGAGGCAGGGGAAGCAGAAAGAACTTCTTTTGCTTGTTTATTTTTTCAATCTCAACAGATTTTTCCAAAGGCCTTAAAACCCACAGCTCCACAGACTGCCCGGTTACCCCGTGCCCAAAGGAGAGCAGGCTTTGGATTGCAAGAAGAAATATCAGGAAGGACATTTTCCTCCTAATTTGTCCCAACCCCACCACTCGCATCACTGTGCAAGTTGGATAAATCATATTTCTATCAGCAATGATAATGACTTCAATTTCTATTTTGCTGCAGAAGCTTTATTTCTCTTGAAAATGTCTAGCTTGAGGATGAGCTTTCTATTTTCTCCCTGACACACACGCACACTTCTCTTTAACCTGGGAGAACACGGGAACAGCCCTGTTACTTTGCTCAAGGACATGACACCAGATAAGCAGTATTATCACATGATCCGAGGAAAAAAGAAAGATACTCAGTTCAACTGAATGAAATGCCAACGTTGGGTTGCGTCACGCTAAGAAAATAAATGCAATTATTTGTTTTCTAGAAAATAAACGCAATTATCATCCCTCTGGCCCTTAACCTGTTTATCTGCCTCCAGGGAAACACTGATCATTTCACAGTCTGAAAAACACTGGAGGAGGGGAAGGAGAGAAGCCTTCATGGAAAATTAACTGGGAGATGCTGCAAGCTAAAGAATTGATTTCTGTCTCCGCACTTCTGTCTGTGCCATTTCTGTACTCCGCATTTTTCTCTGGACTTTCCGACAGTCAGAAGCATTTGGCAGCTCATTAAATTCTGCACATGAAGTAACCCAGCCCATGGAAACTGTCACACTCACCGCAGTAGTTCACTGGGGACACGTACTCGCTGGTGTCCATGAAGAAGGATGCCACCAGTACTTTGTTCAGTTTCTTGCCACGAAGTTGTCTTTGAGTGTAAAGGGGGAAGTACAAAGCAGTGGAACGTAACGTGGACACTGCTCATCTACTGTACACCTCGTAAAGAATCTCAGCAATGGCTGTTGTCATCATGTGCCGTCAATATTTTATCCATAGGCTCTTGGAAATTTTCTCCATTTAGAATAACGGGATCAGGCTGGTGCTGGGTGAGATGTGCTCTGAGAAAGAATGGCCTCTATTGTGGGCTTCTTCCCCCTCAGTTGAACTAAACCATGTTGGGTTTTTTCAGACATAACCAAGAAGGATGGTGGCAACAGCACTTGGCAGAGAATTGGCAGCAAGTTGTAATTTTTTTCCTGGAAAATGTTCTACGCTCATTTGATTAGAAGGGCCCAGGACGTGACCGGCGTGTGGAGATCACGTGCGGTCCTTGAGGATGTGCTGTGGGATCACACATTTTCAGTGTTAACTTGTGCATCACAAAGAAACTAGCCCCCAAAGTGCTCTCTTCTGAGCATTTTTAAGAACCCCCGGGCCAAGACATTTTTGGCAGAGAGAAATTAATTGTATGTAAAAAGAGAAGAGCTCCAGAGGAGTTAGAAAATTACGTTATCCCTCTTCTGTGTTGAATGCTTGGACAACGGACTTGGAGCTTGACTTCCAGAGGTGAGGAAGACCTGCTATCTCCCATGGAAACAGCAGGTCTTTCCAGAAGAAACAGCCATTCTATCAAATTCATCCCTCCCGGTGACAAGATTTGCTGGAGAAAGGAGGAGCAAGGGGTGGAGGAGGCATTTTCCCTGCAGCCACCTCTCTGCTCCTCCTGTGCTATTTTTGGTCACCTCCCTTTTTGCTACGGCAAAACAAAGAGGCAGCCAACAGTGACAGCAACATCAAGAAAGAAAAACCTTGTTCTTCTAAACAAGAACCTCCTTCTTCTAAAGCAGGAAAGAAAATACTGTCCTAATGGAAGCAGCTGAGAATGGCAAAATTTGTGTCCCTCTTGGCAGCCTGAGCTGGTCCTGAGACACACATCAAGGGACAGTCTCCCACCCAGCCTCTCCCATGTTCTTCTCAATGGTTTGACCGAACAAGCTTTTTCTTCCTCTCATCTGCCAACACTTTAAACACATGTGAACTTTAGCATCACAAAACACCTGTGAATATCAGAATGCTTATGGTCAGAGCAGGGTAGGCCACGGTAACTCTCCCGTATTTGATTTACTGAAAGGATACAGAGGCTACGTGCAGAGAAGAACCCCAAATCTTTAGAGATCGTTGTGTGTTTTTGCAAGGGGCTGAAAAAAAGGAAGGCTTTCAGTGCAGTGAGCTAAAGTTTGGCTTTAATGCTGGAACCCAACTCTATGGTTCAGTCCCATTTTACCCTAAAATGACACAGCTCAATGTCCCTAACACAAAGTGAGCTAACAACAGCTAGAAAAAGCCATAGCTCCGTCTCAGCTATTCTCCTTGGGGTTTTTATTCTAAGGAATAAACTTAAAAGTCACATTGCACACAGAGAAGGGAGGAACGTGACAAGGGAGGAACGTGACCAGAAGAGATAGTGAGAGTGGCCACCAGATTGCCAAGGAAGCCACACAGGCTTCTTCACAGCTTTTCAAGGCTCCTCGTTAGGGGTTCCAGGAGACCCACACGCAAGGAGCAGAACTACGTAGAGGAAAACAAGCAGGAATAAGACTAATCCTTAACAAAATGGTGAATAACCATGGAAGAGGGTGGGAGGAGAAGATGCAGTGTTTAAACTTTACACCGAGATGGAAAAACCCCAAGGATGGCAACAGAGTCAAAAACAAAACAGAGTGAAGTCGTCTTATTTGGAGAAGGGCAAGGACTCTGAGGCAAGGCAGAGTATCCAAAACCTAAACCATGACATGTCAACGTGGAAAACAGTGGCATATTTACAGTCTGGATTCTCAAACACTAAACCCCTCTTCAAGCTGCAGGGAAAAAAGTATAGATCTCCGAGTATATAATTATACGTGAATAAAATAACAACAGAAATGATGATACAGAAAAAACACAAAATCTTTGCTCTAAAACACAAGCAGCTTAAGTCAGGAGCCATTCCTTTCAGATTCAAAAGATTTTACTAAATTTGCAAAAGCCTCCCACGTTTCCAGAGAAAAGATAGGAATTGCCATGCTGGATCTGATTCACGGATCATCTCAATAAATGCCACGTCTTTCAAAGCAGAAAGTCCCAGACCTTCACAGAAAAGGAAGAAGAAATTTAACCACAGCCAACTGGCCCCAAAAAAATGTTTTCTTCTGAATTCCCCTGAAACAGTGACTCGCTCCCATCTGAGAAGATAAGAGTTCTCAAATTTAGTGGATCGTTATCAAGTTACTAAGGTCTTGGCTTGGATGTGCCATGATATGAACTTCCACAGTTTAGCAAGTTATCCTTCAGACACTAATGAAATGAAAAACATGTGGATAGTATTATATTTATTAGGATTCTTTCTCCACTGACTCTGCCTTCACGGTTTCCTCTGCTTAGAGAATATGAAATGGAACAAGAATAGTTTAAATCTAGAACTGGCAGCTCTGATCTTTCTTAGCAATCCCAGTGACCACAGACAAAAATACCACTTTTTCCACCCTTTTCTGCAAACCACACTTAGAAATAAGGTGCAGCATCAGACAGGTTTTAATTCACGTTAACTGCAAATCAAAGTAAAAATTAAATTCAAGGTCACTAAAAAAAACCATGAAGTAATCATTAGGAACTCACTATGTATCTTAAAAAAGATCCTCAAGTCTGTGGTTTATTTATTATAATCACATTTTACAAACTTTGCTTTAACGTCAGGGAAAAGATTCCATTTTCAGGCTGAAAACAAGTACTTGTGCTGCTCTGGAATGTGCCATGTGTCTCATCAGAAAAACACATTTGCAACATCTGTAAGCTGTGGCAGAAGGAACTCTTGGTTTCTAGACAGACAGAAAATAATTAAAACCAACTTAAATTGCGTATAGTTGATGATAAGAGTCAGATAGATATACACGATAGTTTTAACTACAACAATATGATCCCAGTTCTGCGGTCAAGGATGTGAGTGACTTCCATCTGCCTCCCCCAGGAGCTGAGAGCACCCACCTCAACAGAGGGAACGCTGAGGAAGGGAAACCACTGAGATCGTGCTCCTTAACCTCCAAAAACTCTCCAGAAGCTGAAAGCTACTGCAGACAATCTGGGAGATAAGCTGTTCTCGCGTGACTCTGGGCCTAACCTCCTGACCTCAATTAATACACAGCTGGATGTTTAAATCACTTGCAAGATCAGATGGAACCATGAGGACTGACTTTGCCATTACATCTGCTGAACCAGACGTAGAAAACTTCTCTTGCCAGTGACCTGTGTCTGTCGGCTTGTACCACCAGATTTGCAGAGGTCAATCCTACAGATCTCCTCTGAAGGACCTGGGTCTCAAATCCCGTCTCTGCCCAGCCAAGAGCATCCTCGCATCACCACTGAGACTCGGGCTCTTCCCATCGCAGAGCAGAGGCTCTGCCCACTGTGTCCAGTTCTGGACCCCCCGCAACAAGACAGATATTGAGGTGCTGAAGTATGTCCAGAGAAGGCCAATGAAGCCAGTGAGGGGTCTGGAGAGCAAGTCTTATGAGGAGAGGCTGAGGGAGCTGGGGGGGTTCAGCCTGGAGAAAAGGAGGCTGAGGGGAGACCTTCTCGCTCTCTCCAACTCCCTGAAAGGAGGGAGTAGCCAGGGGGGGTCGGTCTCTTCTCCCAAGGAACAAGTGATAAGATGAGAGGAAATGGCCTCAGGTTGCATCAGGAAGGTTCCTTCCAACCCTAACCACTCTGTGATTCTATGACTTCGGAGCAGGACATGAATACAAAGTGCACACACTAAAGAAAGGAGCCCGTAACAGCACGCTGTGTGACAGGCAGAGATGAAGATGGGCAGGGAGCCAGGATGGGCTCTCTGCTCTTCTTGGATTAGCCTTGATCCTGTGGGCAGAAAATCCAAGAGGTGACTCCTATGGTTCATTCCAGCAAACTTAAGCAAACATTTCTATCTGCAGGCAGATTTATCTGGGGTCACCGTGGTTCTTCACTATCCACTGCCGAGACTCCTCCTCCATCATTTTTTTTTGCCCATTATCCTTAATTCCCCAAAGCACTAGGAGGATTGAGATAACAGGCCTTTTAGTTACGACTTCAACCTGATTTGCCAACGTGCATATGTTAAAAACATATGCCGATTCTCGAGCCAAAACCAATCTGCCAGATTTAATCACACAACTAATTTTCAGGGCCCGGCTGTAAAATCCCGACGGCAGAGCGTTGCCACGCTGACGAAAACTGCCTGAAGCTCCCGAGCTACAACTGTGTGAGCAAAGAGCCAGAAAGATAAATATTTTTGTGCAGTTCTGGAATACGGAAAACTTTCTAATTAATCATAACTGCAAAAAGTTTGTTCAGCTAAACAAGGACAGTCCTCTGCAAAGCAAAGGGTTCTCACAACAACTAAGGAAAGGTTTCCCACGTACCTTACAGCACAAGCCCAAACTTAATTAATATGTCAAAAGAGAAATTTTCAAACACAAAATAATGGTTTCTAGAGGCTAAACGTTTCAACGTCAAAAGATGATTCTTTCATTTCCAGGACTCAGAAAAAGTTGATGAAACTTCTATTTTTCTAATGGCTTGACTGACGTGCCATGTCACGTTGCCGTGAGCGTGGCCTCCTTGGAACGTCAGTCTCACCTGACGCTGACGTCAGTGTTTTCTTAATGAAAATCGAAGCAATCTTTTGGCTTTTTATACTCCTGGAACCTGAGAAGTTCCAAAAACTAATTTAGGGTGAAGGCATGAGGAACACACCAATACATGCGGATGAAAAGAACTGATTTTGGAGCTCTCATAGGTACAATCATGTAATGTGTGCACTCAAGTCAGGTACCCACTCCAATTACACAATCCGGGTTCTGGCTGATGTACGACAACCACAGAAGGTCTCACAAAACAGCCAATGTTTAAGAGTCTGTTTTCTTGAATAAAAGGCAATCGATGCCACACGTTGTAGCATTTATGAACGAAAAGGCAGGAGACTTCTCTCTCAGTCAGCGCCACGTAAGACATGTAAGATCTGTCATTAATGAAAGATTAGCAGGAGGAGCCACATCACTGCTGGGTGAAATAGATGCCAGCGTGGCATTTTTTTAATTACTCTTTTGCAAGAGAACATCACCCTGTCCTAATGGCAAGCTGCTCAATGACCATATTTCACCTACATCTTCAAGGAGCTTCTGCTTTGTTCCTCAGTTCTTGTCTTAAAATACCAAAGGGTTGCTGTGCAGAAATGAAGAGAGAGCTCTGTTTCATCCAAAGATGTTTGGTACCAGTGGTGAATGAACGTGTTTCTGTTTTTCACTGGAAAGCATAATCAGTCGTATAGTTGCATTTTGCCTTAGATAATTAAATAAATATTGCCATGTAAGTGTATAGATATGAGAAATATAAACTGATGTGTCCTGAATTTAGAGAAAACAAACACTGCAATAAAGTTATTCCTTCTGTGGAAGAAGGACTGGAAATTTCTACTAGAAATCCCCTCAACGCTTCCACTTTGTGTTTAATATTGCGAAATCTCCCAAACTCTTTTTGTGCTTCTATCACTGTGATTTTTATGGTCACAGAATCACATGGGGTTGGAAGGGACCTCTGGAGATCATCTAGTCCAACCCCTCTACCAGAGCAGGTCCACCCAGAGCAGGTCCCACAGGAATGTGTCCAGCTGGGGTTTTGAATGTCTCCACACTCCACCACCTCTCTGGGCAACCTGTCCCAGGGCTCTGGCACCCTCAAAGTGAAGAAGGTCCTCCTCGGGCTTAGGTGGAACTTCTTATGTTCAAGTTTGTCCCCATTGCCCCTTGTCCTGTCACTGGGCACCACTGAAAAAAGACTGGCCTCGTCCTCTTGACACCCACCCTTGAAGTATTCCTAGACATTGATGAGATCCCCCCTCAGTCTTCTCTTCTCCAGACTAAAAAGACCCAAGTCCCTCAGCCTCTCCTCGTAAGAGAGGCGTTCTAATCCCCTCATCATCTTCACAGTTGTTTGCTGTACCCTCTCCAGCAGTTCCCTGTCCTTCTTGAATGGGGGAGCCTAGAACTGGACACAATGCTCCACATGGGGCCTGGTCTCAAGTCTTTCAAACACTGTCAGCCCATAAAACTCACTTAACTGCTCTCCCAGCTTCTCCAGAAGAAACACTGTTGTCCATATCAGCATTGTAGAAGCCGGCAGGTTATGTCACTCATTCCTCAAAACACACGTACTTCTACATCAGAAGTAGGGAGAATCGTCACGAAACTACAACCTTGCAAACGAGAGATGTCAAGGCGCTCACCTTCAAATCTCGACATGGCAGTTGCCACCACTACGAGCACAAAGAGGAGGCCAGCAGCACGCACAGCGGCACAAGCAACACTTCCCTACAAAGCAACTGGTCAAAAGTTTTCTATCTCACTGCCCTGAACCACAGGAGTTGCAGATTTTATGCTGAGTTTGCAAATGAGTAAGACACCAGCGACGTTTGTTTATACCCAGGACATCTGCAGCACAGGCGAGGAGGCAGATTAAAACCCCAGCTGTGGCACAAGCCTCCATATCAAGGTTATCTCTTACCCCATCTCTCTCTAAAAAGGCACGCTTAAATAGACTTACATTAATAGATGAGATAAACATTCTACTGGGGGGTAAGAGAACGGAGTCTTTTTACACACAGCTAAAACCTGTTCTTGCAGCTGGTTCAACCTGCTTCCCTTTGACCATCACCGAGGGTGCAGCATGGTGTTACCGCAGGAACATGGAGGAACGTCAGGCTCCAGCTGCCCACGTGGCTGATGACCAGCAAGACAAAATGATAATTTTTGTTTCTAATACCAAACTATAAGGATATTTTTTTTTCTTTTAACCGCCGTTAAAGTTTTGCTGCCAGAAAGCAGATCTAAAACCACAGAAGCATCGATGAACGACGTCAAACATGACAAAGTTAAACACGCACCAATTCTAACACCAAGCACAACGCGCACAATTACCTTTTTCAGCTCATTGAGAAAAAAACAGCATTAAAAAAATCTTAATCTGCTCTACTCTTCATTACCTGTTGCTTGAATAAACCTTTCCATCAACACCCAGAGCTCTGCACTCCAAACACAAAAGAGTAATCACTAAAATGAATACGCGAAACTTGGGAACCAGGTATCTCTCTTCCCGGAGGTTTTACCTCAAGGAAAAGTGAAGATTCTAAATTCTTTGAGAAATAAACTAGTTTTTATTTGCCTTTCTTCATGGCAGGCACCTCTGAGCCCTGACTACGTGAATAATCTACACGCAGAGTCAGGTTAAGTTAGTTTGGCCACTTCCCCTTAATCTTATTGAGTGTCTCAGCACCGAGAGTTTAGCAGACGAAAAGAGGTTCCAAAGTGAGTTAATTAAACTCTGGTCACTCGTATAAGGAAGAATGGGATGCCCAGCTGGAAAGTCATTTAAGGAACATATGTTTCTGTGATGTTCTGATGCATCAACTCTTCAGAGAGATCTTTCCTGGAGAACTTGGCAGCCCCAGCAGGGAAGGGAGCGCTGATGACCTGGCACGGCGCAGCGCTGCAGAGGCACCTCGTAATCACACAGTCTGGAGGCTGGAAGCAATATAATTACACCAAGATACGTTCTGAGCAGGTTATATTAGACCTGTTGTAATTTCATGCTAATGTGTTCATATTCCTCTCAACCAGCTTAATTACCCTGCGTCATGGACAACTCATCCTTTCCTTCTGAAGCACCTGTCTCAGAAGGACCTCATGGTTCTCTGGAAGGATCTTCTGTCTTTCTGAAGGAAGACAAAGAGGTGAGGAATGGCTAAGAGAATTCCTTACAGGAGCAGAGAGTTTTCCAGCAAGCCTAGGAATAAAAACTTAGAGCTTCTGTCTCCCCCTCTCTCTTTTCTAGCCATTATGATACACTTCCTAATCCACGGAAGGAAGAACTTCAGGTACAGACTCTTCAGTGGCACTGGAGTTCCCAGTAGTTTGACTCCAGCCTGAAACTACCCCTTTTCAGCAGCATCACCCCAGATTTACACTGATAAGCTGTAAGACCAAAACACCGCTCGCTCTTTTCCCTCTCTAAGCAAACACGTTAGATCAGCACGTGTTGGGTCATCACAAGGGTGCTCAGCCCCAGAAGAACGCAGTAACCAGAGCTGAATCAGCTCAGACATGTACCTCATTTGAATGGGACTCGTCTTGCAGAGCAGACACGCTCTTGGAAACAGCCCGTTCAGCATTTGCAGTAAAAACACGTGATGAAAAAAGTTCAGTTTAGGTCCCCAAGTGACCACCAGGTCATGGCAGTACGTGCACTCGTAGGTGGAGGAGGAGGAAACGCGAAGTGCCAGGGTCTCCTTCAAAAAGGAAACGAAGCAGAGACCAATCCAGGATCACCCCAAGGAAAGCTTAGTTTCTAATCTCCACAAGGTCAAAGAGAAAGAATGATTGTTGCTATTACCATAAATTATACCCAGAAACATTTACTCTTCTAGCTCTCTGTTACAAAGATGTCAAGAACAATAAGAGTGAACCCCCAGCAGCCGGCCAGCCCTGGCTGCTGCACAGCAAGAGCTCGGAATTGCGTCTTTATTTCGGGTGGCCTTTGTTAAAGCCCCAGCGAACTCCTTCCTCAGGAAACAGGCAAGTTCTGCAAGTGAAGGTCTGCAATTTAGTCCAATAGGAAATAATATTAGCTTCCATTGGAAGCAGCAATTACTGAAAAAGAATAAACTTTGTTGGCTCGTTACCATCATCATTCTTTGCGATACGCTCAGAAGCTTTCATCCACAGAGTTACTGCTTTTTACTTCTATCAGTTACACGAGCACTACCTTGGTATCATGAGACTGTCTTTAAGGACCTCTGCCTAGGAAAAATGGAGACAGGCTGATATTAAATGACAGCAAAGCAGCCAGAATCAAGTACAGAAATTCAGACTCTCAGTCAGTCCTCTACTGACTGTCCAAAATGTGGCAAAGACCAGGAAACCTTGTCTTATCCCTTTCTCTGTTTCTATAATGCCTTTTTAGTAACACACGCTGTAACAGCTTTGTTTTAAGTTTCCCTGCATTATTTTTCCTTCATTTTTTGTTGCTAGCAAACAGCAAACAATAAACAATACACAGCACAGGGTGCCCACAGGGACACACCACCGCTGCTTGTTCCAGCCCTGGGAATCCAGGCACCGGAGCTGCCAAGCTCTCATTTTCTTGCACCTTCTTTTTTATCTGAACAGATGGAAACTCAAGAGCAGAAGCCAAGAACTTCACGTGGACATCTTTACAGTAGTTACAGTAATTACTGTAGCTGTAGTTACAGTAATTGCAGGGTGGTAGCACACACACATACACAATGGCTGTCATCTCTTCATCGCTAAACGAGAGCCAAAGATCATCTCTCTCGTTTTCAAACATTTTTGAAAATAAGGGACATTCGCCAGAAATGGCTCAGGTGGAAGACTGTCTTTCTGGCGATTTCCAGCAAACTCTGGGGTCTACTGTAAAATGCTTGGGAACGCAGAAAATAGTGTTTTTATAATGGATGTTTTGTAACTGACAGGATGAAGACTGTCAAATGCCTTCTTACTTCTCTCTAGGTAGGATCAGCTGCTGCCTGCTGGCTCCCTCAACAGCCAGGTCTAGGACACAAGGTGTTGATACCTCTTGATGATTGGGACATTACTGGGCTGACACGTGTGAAACAACTTTAAGGGACAAACACTGTAATTAGAAGCACAGAAGAGCTGAGGTTGGAGGACACCTATAAATAGGCTACTTAAAGGGTGGGTGTCAGGAGGATGGGGCCAGTCTTTTTCCAGTGGTCCCCAGGGACAGGACAAGAGGCAATGGGCACAAACTGGAACACAGGAAGTTCCATCTAAACATGAGGAGGAACTTCTTCACTTTGAGGGTGGCAGAGCCCTGGCAGAGGCTGCCCAGAGAGGTGGTGGAGTCTTTGTCTCTGGAGACATTCAAAACCCACCTAGCCATGTTCTTGGGCAACCTGCTTTGGGTTGGAGGAGATGATCTCCAGAGGTCCCTTCCAACCCCATATCATTCTGTGATTCTGTGATGCTACTGGAGATGGTTTCATCCAGAGCAGCTGGCCCAGGACCAGGCAAAATTAGTAGTTTTTCAGGTGACCTGTCTCCCTACATGCTTCTGTCTGTGACATCAGAGACTTCTCAGACCACTGTCCATGGAAACCAGTGTATAAGCAGCAGGAAGGTTTCAAGAAAGCTTAAGAACTTGACTTTTTGGCCCATAGCTTCACATACAGCCATTAGCATCAAATTTTTGTTACACTGTGTATGCTCTTTTTTACCTGTAACGCTTTCCCCGCCCGCCAAGGCTGGCACAGGAAGGTGGTCTCTCTGCTCTCCATGAACTCTGCTCTGTGCTGCTCCATCCCTCCTTGCAATTTTGCAGAGAATTTAAATAATCTCTGTTTGTACCGCACCCCTGCTCCCCTAAAGAAAGATCAGAAGATACAGGCTGCTTTGGAACCGCCCCAACAACTACAAATTGCTGACAACCAGGAACGTGGGAGAAAGGCCAGTCTGTCCCAGGTGCGAGATACAGGGAGTTAAAAAATAATTGAGCAGTGTTTGTTGATACAAACAACATAAAAGATGGTGGGGGGGATCTAATTCAGAGCAGTCTGCACTGCCAGTTTCAGCAGTTACACTCGGATGAATTCGATCCTCAGGGTTTGCAATTAATTCCCTTCACCACTGCCAAGGTCGCCCCTCACATTCCAATTTCGCAATCTTTGAACTATAAAGAAACGAACAATTAAAAAAAAATACGAGACTCAAAAATACCTTAGTAGATGATGCCAGGCAAAGGCAGGATTATTTCCAGGAACCCAAACAGAACTACTGTCTGTCACCTTTAACGTGACTGGTTTTTCATTCACTTCCCATACCCAAAGCTATGGGGCTCAGAGCGTGCACACACACACAGACGTGGAGTAATAAATAAACATTTCATCCTGGATTTCTCTTGAGTCTAGCAGCGAGGATACCAGGAGCACTATGTGGAAGGAGCCCCACTAGCAGGGACCTGAATCTGTTCCTAAGCAGCTCCGGGGTTTTTTTGGCTAGATGCTACTGCTGTCATAAGTGATGAGATGTCACCATCAAGAGCAGGAAGGCAAAGGTTGCTCACCCTAAGTGGGATAAAGCTACTGACTCCTCCTGTTCAATAATATACATTCTCAACTCTCAAAACTGCAGAAGATATTCAATAACTCGCAACTGTTTAGTATGGGCTCAAATACATAATCCTGCCCAAGGTCAGGAACACCACTGCCAATTTATTTTAATCAATAGGTATATGTTGATTGTACTTTACTGGCCTCTGAAACAGGGCCGTTCGCTCCATCTTCCTTGTGAATGAGTATCTCAAAATCACAATTAAGTCTGACATTATCCAGTCAAAGTCTAAAACGGGCAAAAATACACGGTAACAGCCTCTTCTCCTTAGTGTTGGTGAAGGCAGTCAATCTTACCTGTTTATAACCTTCTTACTCTTCTAATAAATCTACCAAACTAATCTTTCATCAACAGCAAATAGCTTTTTCTTCTTTAAAACAGAGGGGCACATTTGCATGTCCACTCTGAACAAGCAATGCCATAATGGCACAGGTCAATGTAAGCTTCCTTCTGCTTCCCTGTATTTAATTAGTGTATTTATATCAAAATAGCTTTTGGAAAAAAAAAAATACACAAATCAATGGGGCTATTGCATGGGGGTGGGACTGGAATATGTTCACTGATACGTCTTCCCACCCCCCTGGCTTCAGGGATACTCTCCATGGATTTAAGTACTGTTAAACGTGAATGTACAACTACAGCATTATTCTTTCTCAAGTAAATGAATTAAGGTCCACTTTTATTATTCCTATATACCTATTCTTGACTGGTGAGGCAGCTGTAGACAGAATAGAAAGATATTAAGATCTCTCAGATGAGATCCCAGAGCTTATTTTACTGCAGATCTTTTCAAAGACACAGCTCGCTGAACTAAGTGTATCAAGTTCTGTTCCCGATGCAGCATGGTAACAATGGGATGTGGCTGTAAAATAAAAGAATTCAGACATAAATATATTAAATTTGAATTAGGAAAGGCTAGGCCACAGATAAATCTAAAAGACAGACAATGATGTAGCTATCACACTTAATAAAATTCCATAAACCTGCAGTTAAAAAGAGTAGAGAGGAAAAAAGCCTCATGACAGAGCAGTGAGAGTCTGGAAACATCCATCTGGAGAAAAGATTTGTTCTGAAGAGCCTTAACCAGCTCTGAAAGCAGTGATACTTCTCAGTGATGCTGAGGATGCAGCTCAAGCAAACACAGGTCTCAACAGAAGGCTCTGCAGGTTAGTCCTGGTTTTCCTTCCTCTTCTGCTGGCTGGATGCCCATGAACCCAGAGCAAGACTTTCTGGAGACAATTCACACTAACAACCGCAATGTTAGTACTCTCTCTAATACAAATTGATATCTTTGCATAAATTTGATCCACCTGACCAAATCACTCCCATCTCAAGCAATTTCAGAACAAAGATTTAGTCGTGCTTGTGTTTTTGAACACGGGGGAAGGAAGCAGCTAACCGTGAGGGAAAGAGCTGGAGGCTCCAATTATTTCTAACGATGCACCCTAGAGATCATTAAGTTAAAAAGCACTAAGTAAGATCAAAGTAATGTTTTTTCCAAACATGAAATTTAGAAAACGTGATGAGGAGGCTCATCTTCATCAGGTGGTCACTGGGGATTTAGAAACAGCCATAGGACGGGGGTCTCTGCATCAATCACTCCAAGACTCTTGATAGGGAAACCATGCCAGAAGGCTCCTGGAAGGAGCGCTGTGGGGAAGCGGATGCACACGCTGCTCAGAGATGATTCTTCTCTCAGTACAAGTCACTGGCACGTCTCTGAGGTATCTGAGGACAGGGTGAATTTTACAAAGTACATAAGATAAAAGAAGGTCATGAGGCCACTGCTCTAGTCAGTCTGGTCTGAGCATGAGCATTTAAGTCTAAGAGTCAAGATGCAAACTTGATCACAATTGAATCAAGGGATGCTTGGACAGGATTTGGACAGGATTTTGAATCAGGAACTATTGATTTAGACCCATCTGTGGTTTCCATGCTAGCCAGAGTAAATTTGGATTATATGCCACAAGAGAAAAAAATTAATAACCGAGTGCTCTAGCTAATGAAGATTTGAATCAATAGCTCAAATACTGGAAGAATGTAGCATTTGAGCAAACAGCACTCAAAAATAGCATGAAAGGACTACAACCTTTTCTTCTGGCAGCATGACATGCATTTCGCATCCTTTCCCAACAAATAATGTTTCAGAGCAGGCTTTGCTGGAAACACTCCACAGAGAGAACCCCCAAGTGGATAGCTCATCTCCTTCCTGCTGCCCAGCTAACGTGGCCCAGGAGGGTAGGGACCACATCATTTCTCTTCCTTGACTCTATTGAAAAATACAGTTTGCACACTTATCCATGAGCCCTGGCTCACGGGAGGTGACAGATGTGATGGGAGAACCGTTAAAAGAAGAAAATGTCTTAGGCCCCTTTTGAACCTTGTAGATAATAGCCACCATCCAGCTGAAAGCAGAAGGAGCTGCAGCCTTTCCAAAGGATTTCATGCATCAAGGGGGAGACTGAGTGAGCCCAGGTTTACAATCACAGCACAAGACAGACTCCTCTGGAAAAGGAGCAAATCTGGGAGAAGCCTTCTAGACGCCTGCACGTGGAAAACAGAATGAA
This sequence comes from Arenaria interpres, assembly GCA_013399435.1. Lineage (NCBI taxonomy): Eukaryota > Metazoa > Chordata > Aves > Charadriiformes > Scolopacidae > Arenaria > Arenaria interpres. The sequence continues at coordinate 113,332 of VXAK01015720.1, forward strand.
GCTCTCTCTTTCCTTATGAAGTGGCCCACTGCATGATTGCAGTCAACTTCTTGCAGTGTCCACCGCTTTTCCAGCTGCAGAACTGCGAATTTCCAACAAAAGTGGCAAGCCCCAAATTCTCCTGTTGGCAGCCAACAAATCCTACATCAGCTCTGGAATTTCACGAGCCTTTTTACTGGATTTTCACCGGCAGAGTCAGATGGGTACAGTCTGTGTGCTTCTGCTGATGTAAACTGTTTTATACTCATCGACATTTGGAATAAAATACTGCACCAGAAACTCAGACAATGTGTAAAACTTGGCACGTCTGCAACATGGATAGCTCAGGAAGGTCTGACACGGCTGGATCCGTGGGCTCTAATGGACAAGCCTGGAATTACTTGTAGAACGTTCTCCAGGCCAACAAGATCAACAATAGGCAAACGTAATTTATAGAGGGTTTTTTTTAACAGGGTAGCTGGAAAAGGAGGAAGCTCAGCCTACCAAAGACACACACTCAGCCACACGAGGAAGCACGATCCAACTTTTTTGGCTATTCTTAGGTATTAGATCATGTTAACTTTCCTACAGCAAACGCTGTACACACATGATAACCGAAGAGATAGGATGAGGGCAGTCAGTGGTGTCTTTTCCCAGCTTTGAGGCCAGACCACTATCTTGGCCAAGGGTAGACTAGTCCACCCAGCTGTAAAATGAGACTATAATATTGACCTTGATTTGTGCTCTATGGGAAGCAGACAAATACTCCCTAAGATACTTATCTCAGAGAGAGTATTCTCGCCTTGACACACCATTAAAAATAAGACAAATGCTTTATACTCCACTTGGGAAAAAGTGAAGAAGGGAAAAAGAATCTTTATTTACCTTTGGATGGCCCTTCTCAAGTCACCGTATCCCAAACAATCCCAGCAAACACGCTCTGTTACTCCGGGACATGATCTCACACCACGGAGCGTTCCCGAGCTCAGCCAGCCTGACATAAGCGACGGGAAAAAACCCAGAGCAGAAACAGAGCAGCGAGAGAGGGAGTTCCACGCGTCTGCTCACGCTTTGTGGGCTAAAACCACACTGTCTGACCTCTGACACAACGCAGGCTGTGATCTCCAAGAAGCTCTAAAAATCTTATCGCCCAGCAGAGAGAGTTTTCTTGCAGCACCGAAGCCAGATGCGCTCGCTGATGCCACAGCTGAGCTCTCAGCCTTCGGGGCAGGCAGGTGTATCGGTACGGAGCGAAGCAGCTTGTTCTCACCTCAGGGGCTAATTTGTTTGCCAAAGTATTGCACAAGTGGCACTTGGTATTTGCAAAACTCTTCCTCAGGTGGCCTATTTGACACCAAACAGCAGATGGTTTACTGGCCATGCAGCAAATATGGTCATTTTAGGGTTCCAAGTGGGTCAAACAGAAGCAGCTGCATTTGCCTGTGGAGTACCGGAGTCCCCCTGTGCTGGGCACTGGTGAGGCCCCACCTCAAGTGCTGTGTCCAGTTTTGGGCCCCTCACCACAAAAAAGACATTGAGGGGCTGGAGCGGGTCCAGAGAAGGGCAATGAAGCCAGTGAGGGGTCTGGAGAGTAAGTCTTAGGAGGAGAGGCTGAGGGAGCTGGGGGTGTTCAGCCTGGAGAAAAGGAGGCTGAGGGGGGACCTTCTCGCTCTCTCCAACTCCCTGAAAGGAGGATGTAGCCGGGGGGGTCGGTCTCTTCTCCCAAGGAACAGGCAATGGGACAGNCAGATGTTTTGCTTAGACTACCTGGGTGCTTTCTCTCTAATTCTGCCTCCTCTCCTTCTTCTGCTTCAGCGCCTTTACCTGGAGTTAAGTATCAGAATCAGATATAACCAACCCACAAACTTTCCAGAGTTTCAATCTATTGAATCATTAACATTCCATCACCCACATTCACAAATCATTCATTTTGGAGGCCGGAACAGAAAGGTCCTCTATCTGCCTCTCTAGAGCCCAAACCCGGGCTGCACAGCTTTGCCAGGGCACACTAGGTGAATCAGTGCCCCCATCAATCATGCCACGAGTCTGGCATCGCACACGCTCGACCATCTCTCCTCTTAAGCGAGGAAAGAGTAAACTATCTCCTCCGAAAAAACACTCCCAGCAATATTTATCCCCCTGGTTATGCTTAATAATGTGTGCACAGGTGAATGCAGTAAGACACACACAAATACATCTTAGAACAAATGGAAGGTAAGGTCGGACGTTCATTTCTGGTATACCAGGCACTATTAATTTTATTTCCAGGTTTCATAGCCAATTGTTTAAACTGATAGTCTTCCAGTTCTGTTTTTTTTCCCCCTAATGTCAGTTTTTGCTCCATTTTAATATATCCTCTTTAATTTCCTTTACAGCTAAGTACTGGTCAGAAAAAAATGGCAGAAATTTCCCTTACACCAGCTGTTACAGGATCTAGTGCGGATTTTAAAACAGAATAGAGTTGCAGCCTGCATTCCAAAAACCCTCCAGTGAACCATGCGAAGAGCATTGTTTGGGAGCAATTGGAGAGAAAACTGCCCTCCTGATCTAACTCATTTATTATCCCCAGTGTACAAAACAAGTAGCTGCGGTAACATCATTAGACTGAGAGTACTGAAAAGAGCACAACACAAAATAGCTTCATCTACACTTCTGATACAAGCTGTTTAGCAGCTTCAGCTGTACGAGGGTGGGAACTAGTGGTACAACTTTACAGAACCTGGCCCCATAAAAACTCCGTTTTTTGCACAGTGTGCAAACACAAAATGCAAAATAAACCATCTTGCACTGGGTAGGGAATTTGATTAAGATTAGTGAGCCCAGAGCTACCATCGGGCTCCAAGTTGTGCAGCCGTGCCTCTTCCTATTCCTGTTTTATTCAACTTCACTAAACTCCTCTTGGTTCTCCACACATGTTCATCAGGTCTCTCTCTCTGATGCTACAGTTCTGCTCACAGATTGTACTTTTCGAAAGGATTTTGGGGGAGCATCGGACAAAGAGAAAGACAACCTTTTTTACTGAGACCCCAAATGAGCCTGTTCAGTACAAACTACAGCAAAGTGCAGAAAGATGGTTCAGGAACCAAGAGAAAACGCAAACAAGTGATGGGTGGAGGCAGCTACACAGACCAGCCACATGCAAAATACTGTGGCAGAACAGGCAGCCTAGGAGTGACAACTTTATCTTTTTCTCCTAATTTGAAGTTTCCCTTAACCCAAAGTAACTTACCAGCACTGAGATTTTAGAGGCTGCCTTCTGTCCAGTATATTTTTCTGCACCCTGACCTGAAAGTTCAGAGCTTTAGAAGGAGAGAGTTCAATCTATCAAGAGGTCCTCTCACTCCTGACCAGCCAAGCTCTGGCCATGAAGCCATCAGCCACAGCTCCCATGGTGGTGAAGGCAGCTACAAGAAGCCTTTAGGGCTGCTGAAATCAGCCAGCAAAGGTTGACCTGCAGCATCAGAAATGCGCAGGCTGAAGATAGTGTGGTCTTCAGAGAACAATCAGGAAGTGTCTCAAAAAAAAAACCGCCCAAAACAGGCCACCCAGCATGGAGCAGAGGAAAAAACACCATAATCCCCACACATGCAGAAGAAGAAAGGAAGAAGAGGGACAGGTCTAACTTTTGTAGGGTTTTTTTTAGAGTGAATTTTAAGAATTGATTATTTGTATGCTACCATGATTTCATACCACCTTTAGAAGCTGGGGCTCAGTGCAGTAAAGCCCAAGGTGGAAAGAAGAAACCACACTATTTACAGAGACGTTTTCCTTTCCCTGCTCACCTGTCCAACAAGCACCTTGCTTTTTTTTTGGTTTGTGAATGTGGCCTCCACCCCAGGCTTCCACACTTCACTACACTACAAACCTTCCCAACCATGGGCCGCTTTTAGGAAGGGCCAGGATAGAGAGAGAGAATCTCTCATTCTTTCTCTAGCTGCAGGTTTCTCCAGGATAACAAGACCTGACTCTCCTGCTGGGCTGATGTCCAGCAGGCTAAATGATGTCCAAAGAGCAAGCGATTACAAATACTAGAAAGAGTTATCAGAAACCACAATTTCCCATTTATTCTGAAGTAATTACACAATTGGATACGCATTTCAAACTGGGGAAACCTCACAAGACCAGAGAGGCCTGGGTCTCCCTGCAGGATGCAAGTGGAAGGCGGGCAGCTATCGGTCTGCCTTTGAGCTGAGGAGCTGCCTGACCCATCAAGCAACTCAACATGTGGCCAGAGCTCCGAGGGCTCCTCAGCTCTCCGCTGCCACCAGCCTGTCAGGCAGACGGCCAAGGAGCTGGGCAGGAAGGAAACCAGGGAGGTTTCTAACAGAAAAAACATCCCGCTGGAAAATTTCTGACCCACTCTAATAATGGGCCTACTTTCAGAGTCAGTTATGATGCTGGCAGAAGGTAGGGAGACCCACTGCATTTTCTGTTTAGTTATTGGCTTCCTGTATAAATTTCTTTCTATACCAGAAACACAGCATCAACTGAAGTAATCCTTAAGAAGGATGTTCATAAATCCCTTCGAACCTCTCCACATCGCTTTTCCCCAGAACGATGACAATTGTTAATTGGCGCCATTCAGAAGGTAACATTTTCTTTGGTAAGGTCTTTACTGCTTTAGGCAACCACATGTCCTTTTGGCAGCGTCTCCAGACAAGCCTTGTTGGCAGCACAGAGTATATGCCTCGCTCGGAAAGATTGCATGAAAAAAACAGCTCACTTTCCAGTTCCAATTCCAAGGCTTCGTAAACTTGGCAGGGCTGACAACGTAACCTGGCGTGACTGCAGGAATAACTGATGCCTGATAGGTAGCATCCCACAAAGCAGCCTGGGCTGCCCACGCACACGCAGTGACTCTACAAAAGGAGACCTTCTCAGCCCAACTCCCTGCCTACTAACAGTTGGCCAACCCCTACGTACCGTTCGTTGTTCAGGGTCATTCTTGGAGGGTCAAGGTTGGGGTTCTCCATGGACTCCATCTGAGGACAGCGTAGGAAGTAGTAGAGGGTGTGGAGAGCATCGGGGGACCAGGAGATGGGCTGCTGCTGCCGGGTTTGCCGGATGGGGCTCATCCCTGGGCGGATGGTGTTCAGGCACTGCATGTGGTGCATTGCTCGGGACACCAAATCACCTGCACAAAGAGGAAGAACGGAAAAGGATCTCTTTATTCTTCATCCACAGCCCTCTTGAGTACACCTTCGGAACTAAATAAAATGTCTCGCAGCTCAGAGAAGCGTCTTTGGTGTGCACATATTCTTTTTCCTCCACACAGGCATAAACTGTCCTCAAGCTGCCACTTTGCAGGTTGTCGCATGGGAAATCTAACTTTCTTTCCAACGACAAGTTTTAGTTAAAAAATATAGACCAAAACTTCTCTCAGTCACCCTGTATTCAGAACCACAGCTTTACAGTGATTTTTCTACCCTGTTTTAGTGTTGGTTTTCTCTTCTTTCCAATCCCGTGTAGCAGTTTCTTGCCTGCCTACAAAAACTATTGATATCTTTGTAAAACGTCCACGGCCCAAGCTGGGAGCATAGATTTTACAAGGCAAGGCCAGTAACACCAGTACAAATAGTTTATAGCATCACTATTTTATGTTAAGAGATTGTTCCCATTTCTTTCAACTGGGTTATGACTTTCTACCCTCCCACCCCAGCACTTGTAACAAATTAATGAGAAATTTCAACAGAGAAATGCCTTCTCTTAGGGGTCTGCTTCTCTCATTCTCTCTCTAGCTGCAGGTTTCTCCAGGATAACAAGACCTGACTCTCCTATTAAAAAGCCAATCTTTATCACGCCAACTGTCACAACTTGCCAGAAATTTGCCCCTGAGCCTTGTAAGAAGCTCAATCCGGGAGCTTTCTTGGACTGCTCAGTCCTCTTGGTCTTTGAACTGGAGCCAACCCGCCTCTGTGTCAGGACACTGGGGGTCTTGAGGGGGCCCCTGGAAGAAGGCGACCAGCATTACACAGTTCCTACTCGGAAAGGATTTTAAGACTGCAGATTTTTAAAAAGTTGACAGCGCAATGACCCCAGGACAGCAGTGCTTCAGGCACATAAAGCTGCTCTTTGTGTAATAAGCTTGGCTTTGGGCACACCCTGTTTACTCTTCTTCTATTGTGGTGCATTAGAAACTCTCAAGAGCTTGGCCATAAAGATTTCAGACCCTACTTCTTTGAGTAGTGGGACAACTTGAGCTGAACGATTATTACAGATTACTATACATAGCTGGAATCTATTTTTTCCTTGGGAGAATCCTCTGTTGCTTTATGTTTTACAGTCCCCTAAAACTCTCAGAGGAAATGCTACTCTATTGTGTCCCACAGTTACAATACTGGGAAAGGATGGAACTGAAACAGTCGCCCCATCACAAAGCTGGTTCCTGAGAAAGCGACCTGAACTTTGCCGTGCCACATATCAATTAGCCGCCCCTCCCTCTGAAATTCTTAGGAAGTTATTATTTGTTCATTTATATCTAACAGCAATACACTGAATTTGGCAAATAACCTGCAGCTAAACCAAAGGAAGAGAATCCCCCACAGAGCTACTCTATGTATTATTAGCGGTTCAGATCGATAGAGGATTAAAAATATCTCAGTTTGCAATGTGAAGCTGTGCCACTCATTTGGTGTACATTTAATTTAAGGATGCACTTCAGAACAGAAAACCCTTGTAACATCTCTGCCCTCCCACTTCAGTAGCTCTCGACTCTCCAGGATCCCAACATTTTACGAGAGCATCATGAATCCTCCAGCGTTGGTGCTAACACAGAAATCTGTGCAGTTATAGCAGAAATGCATCTGGAATTCAAATTTTCAGCTCAGAATAACGTTCCGTCTCCTTTGCACACTCACTCTCTTTATTTTTCTGGCAACGTGCAGCAACATATTTTTTTTTTAATTTAAAAAAAAGTAGGCAACTGTATCAGGAGATCTATTCACTAGATGTAATGACCAAGTTGGCCAAAGCAGGGACGGGGGAAGAGAGAGAGGAAGCTGTATTCAATCTTGGGCCCATGCTACAAATGTTCTCTTGTGTTCCAGGATAAATAGAGGTGTGTTAAAGGAATTTGAAAACCTCAAATTAAGGCAGGTTGCAAAATAAATGGTGAAACCCACAAACTCCTCGCTGGCCCTGATATTCATTAGCATTCAGATGGTGGAGACTAAGAAAGCGATGCCAGCAGAAATGTTGCAAGGGAGAAGTAGACCAGGAAAACACAAATCATTTTTGTTTACTTTAAAGGGGCTTTTGAGTAGTCTAGGAATGGAACATTTCATTTGGTTAGCATTAAAAAAGAAGGGTTTGAACACGTTTTTGTTACCAAAGTGCTCTCAGATATTTTTTTTTCGCTGCTTTTTGTTTTTTAAGTAACCAAAAAGCTTTTCCTTGAATATCCTGCACCCTTGACGTTTCCACCGCACAAACCCTAACAAAGAGAACCCTCTTTGCCATCTGAGGGAGGTGCCGCCGCCGTGTTCCACAAGAGTACGAGAAAACCTCCAGCGGCATCTAAGCAAAAGCATCCACCTTCTGCTGGCACTAACACCACTACCAAAAGGCAAGAAAAGCCACATCTTATACATCTCCAAGGGGAATTAAATATAAAGTAGCCTAATGAAACAACCTGAATTTCATAAACAGCACCACGAGACAATTAAATCTTACACAACTGTCAACACGGGGAACAGGCCTGGCTCTCCTGCTTCCCTGAGAGAAGCCCACGGTCGCTTATACCCAAAACTTACTCAGTTCGGAGATGCTTCCAACGCAAGTTGCCAACAGAGATTGCTCTAAAGTTCGGAGTTCCAGCTGGGCGTAAGCATCAGCCCGTCCGTCGCTGCTCACGGAGCCGTCGTTGTAGGGGCTGAAGTAGGCAGGCAGGGACAGGACACCTGGGGACGAGAGCAAGGAACAGTCCTCTTACACCCGAAGTCAGAGAAGCCATAAAGCAAATCTCTACTGATAGGAGAGACAGAGAATTTGAACACTTTTGTACCCTTCTTGGGGCACTTGAGGTCTTTTGAACAGTTCAAATAAAGTCAAGCAGTGCCATAAATACCATTGGAATGGCTGAAACGGTGAAACCAGGCTCCAGAGGGTGAGGCTGGATGCTTCCACAGCCTTGAAAAACTAGAAACAAATTGCAGTTGAGATAAAACTACATGAAAAGCTTTAGCGAAGTCTCTAATGTTGTTTATACAACAAGGCGGCTGTGCACAGGCAGCTTGGTCTGGAACAGCTGTATGCAGATTGCTGGCTGGAAAGGCCTGATTTTCGGAGGTGTGGAAGATCAACCTCAAAGTCTCCATCTAAGGTAAACGGGAGCTGCAAACCTCTGCAACTCCGAAAACAAAACCAGGGGGCCGTGCCAGGGCTTTGAACCCGCACGCACAGACGGTGGTTTCTACATGCGCGAACCTCTGGATGCGCCAAACGACGCCCACACGTTTTAAGGTCGGCGATATTTTCATCGCCATAAATCACCCCTCTGTGAGACAGAGAGATGAGAAGAGATAATTACATGGCGCACACGCATTAACCACACACACACACACTCCTTCTATTTTCTCTTCTTGCACACGGGGACATTAATACGCAGTAACTGAGCAGAAGGACGGATTTGCAAGCAGTTTTGGGAAGTTGTTAGTTGGGACCCCATCCGATTTTTTGCATATCCCGACAACTCATTTCCATTGCTTGCAAATTAGAGACCATTTGGGTGAGTTGGCTGGGAATGGCAGCGAAGACCAGGGATGCTATAAAAAAACTCGACGTACTGTCTCACGTTAAGATGCACGTGGTCTCTAAAAGGGGAGTATTAACACCCCCCGCCATCCTTTGCACCCGTTATCTTTGGTCAAGCGTGGCAGATTTGCAGCCGTAATGCAAGTCAGCGCAATGCAGAGAGCCAAAAAAATATCACCTCCCCTGCACTCTCCCAGAAATCCACTAGTTGAATAGAATCATAGAATGATTTTGGTTGGAAGGGACCTTTAAGATCATTGAGTCCAACCACCACTTGGTTTGGTGCCCAAACCACCACTAAACCACGTCCCTCAGCAACACGTCTACCCATCTTCTAAATACTTCCAAGGGATGGTGACTCCACCACCTCCCTGGGCAGCCTCTGCCAGGGCTCTGCCATCCTCACAGTGAAGAAGTTCCTCCTCATGTTTAGCTGGAGCTTCCTATGTTCAAGTTTGTGCCCATTTCCTCTTGTCCTGCCCCTGGGCACCACTGGAAAAGGACTGGCCCCATCCTCCTGACACCCACCCTGTAAGTATTTATATGCATTGGTCAGATCCCCCCTCGGTCTTCTCTTCTCCAGACTAAAAAGACCCAAGTCCCTCAGCCTTTCCTTGTAAGAGAGATGTTCCAGTCCCCTCATCATCTTCGTAGCCCTCTTCTGTACCTTCTCCAGCAGTTTCCTGTCCTTCTTGAACGGGGGATCCCAGTTGTGTTCAGTTGCTCCCATATTTTTAATGATGGGTCTATCCCACAATCTGAGTGTGCCCCAGCCCAAATTTTCTGTGATTTCAGACGAGGACACTCACAGCCACGACTGCCCGTGCTTTTACCCTGCTGCATCCTGTATTTTTGATTTTCCACCTTTGATCCATGCGCAGCCAGACCAGTATCTTCCAGCTTAGACCCACGTTTCCTTCCCAGCCTCACCTTCTGACCCCGCTTCAGCCTCAGATGTGGAGACACTTTACTCCCATTGCAGTGACCTCCTGTCACGTAGGTGCTGTGGCTTCTTGGCAAACAAACCCCTGCCAGCTGAACGGCGGCGCATTGTGCGAGAGCTTTGTTGCTTTTGTCTTGAGGTTTTCTTTTGAAATTTTACGCCGAATTGCTCTCTCCCAACCCTTTTCACATCCGCTTCGCATCCTGCTTGGTGGTAACGCCGAGGGCTGCATCAAAAACTTCCTGGGTATTTCGGAGGATAAGGGAATGATTTATCCCCGTTGTGCTTCTTCAGTGTACATCGCTGTTAGTTCAGGGGGAAAGCTCTGCCAATGCCCCCTGTAACCTGAATAATTAGGAAGTCGAGGCTTTAAGAGCTAACAGAAGCAATGCATGCAAACGAGAAGGGCTCGCTTTAAATACACTCTAGCCTCCTATACGGAGCGGGAGCCACTTCCTTTTCCATGTTAAAGCTATGAAAGGATGTTTTAAGACATATGGATTGAATTTATGGCAGAGGGAGAATGAAAATAGACTGATTTGTCAAAAGTTTCAAATAGAGGCACATAATTCTACAGAGGCGAAAACAGAAACTGGCAGTTACAGTCCTAAGCCAGGCAGAGCCGGGGGGAAATAAAGCCGGGGGGGTGGGCATTTCCGCTGCCAGCCAGTTTCAGTTGGTTCTGTTTTCTAACAAGGAATTAAAAATAAAGATTTGTAGCAGGATTCAAGTTGGCTCACAAGCGAGACAACGTTTTCTCAGTTTTTTTCAGTTAGCAGTTTGCCAGGTGCTGTGGGTAAGAGGAAACGGGGATGATTTATTTACTTTTGGAAAAATTACTCATACCAGATAGTTGCGGACAAGATTTATGTTCTCATCTGCCTCGGCAGAGCTGAGGAATATCCCCTGTGCAGGAGGGAGAAATAAGGAAGTTTCCCAGACTCTGGCCAGGCGCCAGAGCCCGATGATGCCACTGGGGAGTTTCCCTGGGGTGGCATTTCCCTGGGATGACTCAGGCCCTCGTTACATACACGTAGGATTTCCCAAAGGCTCCCCACCTCTGGCAGGTCCCAATTAGGTAGGAGCAAGGCCTGGGAATGAGAAAACACCCCTTTTGACACTTTTTTGAGACCGACGGACAGCAGTGACCGAATGGGCAGCAAAGCAGAACATACCCCACCATTACTATGCCCTGGGATTTCTTCTTCAATACAGTTCCGATAGCTGTGCGGAGATGGAAACCCATCATCTTTTGCTCTTCAGATCAGAAATTCAGGCACAGGGACATCTGCAGTCAAGCTCTGCCCACTGATATTATAATTAGGAACAGGTCTTAATACCAATTAAAAGCACATTGTTTAAATACAGAGACAACTGCATCGCGCTGACTACTTGTGCCCCAAATGGCGGTTACCTGCTCTCCTCCCAACCCAGTGGAGAAGTCTGCAGCCAAAAGGCATCACACTGGTATAAACCATAAGGGCAATTCCTATTTTCTATCTGGCAGCCCCATTTCTGTATTTTTATATTTGTGGCAAGGCTGGTTTTAATCACGGCTAGCTAAACAAGCAAAACTGTAATTGAAGTGAATCAATTCGCGTCAAAACACTCTCTCTGTTTGAAATCAAGGTTAAAACTGCCGATTTATTTCTTGACGTTCAAGAATGTGTTTTCCCCACAAAACAACAATGTGAAACAGCACGTAATTACCGTGCAGGAACGAACCATTCAGGCATGCACACCACTGTTTTTACAATATTTTCTCTGATGTGGGCTCCGCTGTGTTTCCTACAACATCCCTGGCTGTATCCTGGCATTCTGGTCCCCTTTTTTCTTTTTTTAATTAACCAGGGGTTTAAGTATGGGATCTGAGCCCAGGTGAAGTTAGCAAGAACCTATTAATTTGAGCGTGGCTTGGATCAGACCTCAAGAGCACGAGGAGCAAAGAAGTCACCTCTCGAATGGCGTGAGGCAAGACCCTGCAGCAGCCCAGCTGAAGGCAGGTTCGTAGCGCTGCCATCAAGGCACGGCTGGATAACAATTTGTTTCTGATATTTCCATAGCCTTTGAAATAGCAGCTGGAGATAAAGGCGCATTTATTCCACCTCAGCTAATACACGAAACCTGTTTGTGGGTACTTGTTGCCAACGATCTTAAAAGGCAGTCACGACTGGGTGAAATTCCGGTGAAGCAGTTCCTTGAACTCAAATTGTTCTGCTTGCTGAAAGATTTTGAAATTGTTGTCCGTAACTTGATGCTTTTTCATAGCAACTGAAAATGTTTCCACAGCCTCAGCTAGGTCCAGGGAAAAGTCTGTTCACACTCTTGGACATCTTTCTGCTGTAAGAGGTGCAGGAGCTCTGCTGAGGGCTTTGGCCATTCCGTGATTGCTCCCAGGAGTAGCAGGGCTGTGCAGAGCTTTCCTCAAGCTGGGCAATCAGTCTGGTCTTCAAGCAAGGCAAGTTCTTCAAGGAACCCTGAATGTCCCGTGATAATTCATAGAATCATAGAAAGGTTTGGGTTGGAAGGGACCTTCAAGATCATCCAGTTCCAACTCCCCTGCCCTGGGCAGGGACACCTCCCACCAGACCAGGTTGCTCAAAGCCCCATCTAGCCTGGCCTTGAACATCTCCAGGGAAGGAGATAACCCAGAGGCTGGCATCAAGTTCTGCTCTTTTTGGTATCACAATACAAGCAAATGCAGACCTTTACCTGAATTATTTTCTAAGATTTGAATGTTTAAAAACCTTATTTCAAGTAATTTTTAAGTACCCATGATATCACAGAATCATAGAATGGTTTGGGCTGGCAGGGACCTTCAAGATCACCCAGTTCCAACCCCCTACCCTGGGCAGGGACACCTCCCACCAGACCAGGTTGCTCAAAGCCCCATCCAGCCTGGCCTTGAACCCCTCCAGGGATGGGGCAGCCACAGCTTCTCTGGGCAACCTGGGCCAGTGTCTCACCACCCTCACAGTCAAGAATTCCTTCCTGATGTCTCATCTAAATCTACCCCCTTCCAGTTTGAAGCCATTACCCCTCATCCTCTCACTACATGCCCTTGTAACAAAGTCCCTCTCCAGCTTTCTTGCTTCACACTTCATGCTGTTCGCACGTTACGTTGATGAAAAAGGACCAGCCCTCATTTTCACCTCGCTGTAATGATTTTTCTCTGTGCTTTCTCTACTTTAATCTAAATCCTTCACGTTGGGAGACAACTTCCTACTGATTAATTCATCAGCCATTGGATGAGTTTCCAACACTTGCATGATGGCTGGAGGTTATGATGGGGCCACTCACAAGCGGCAAAAGGCCAAAGGGACTGGTCTGGAAAGCACTCGAATTCTGTGTCTGGGATTCCTCACAAATATTGCCCAGGATACTGATTCCCTTATTTCAGAAACGCACTGCCTTTATTCATGACAGGTTAGACAAAGAATCAGGAATATAATTAGGAATAAGGACATACACTATAAACTACTGATACAGAAAAAAAGCCTTTTTTTTTTTTTATAAACCTAGTAAAGTCTATGAGACAATACAACGTGTGTTGATTTCTCCCTTCAGCCAGAATAAAAACAGGTTTCATGGGCAAGGATTCTCTCTGTGCATTGTGTTTGCATCGCACCTCAACCAGTGGCGATCGCTACTGAACACAACCATGATACAAATTAGAAGGACAGGAAACAAGTGTCTATTTGGCCAAAACAACCACAATGGAAAGCCTCAGAAAATTCAGGATCGTCTTTATAAGGATATCTTTATAAGAGAAAAATTGTTTCTAAAAGCCCTTAATACCACAGAAAAACATATATGTGAAATCAGAACCGCTGTGAACATGCTACAGAAATGTAGAAGTAAGAAAAATTGGGTTTGGTCTCCAGCACAAGTGAAGTTTTGCAATGTTTGGCTTGTGACAAATTCTGTAAGAGATATTCTGGGAGGTGAGAACAAGAGCTAGTCCCAGTGAACGGAGCTGTGATTTGGAAGGCCAACATTTTGAAGGCAGATAGAGATGACCTGACTCTGCTGCAGCGAGCAGCCAAATCCCACCGATGTCAATGGACCCGGTAAAAACCTCATCCAATTACAACTGCAGTTCCCACATCGGGATTTGGCCGGGACAGCGGGATGGCTGTCACCTTGCACAAAGTCCTGTAATTCTTCATGGCAAGGAGCATTCAAGGCTCTCCTTGTTCTTTGTTTCCCATTCTACCGAGCAACACAATGCCCTGCAGCTCCCTCTTGCCAACTAGTTCAGAGGACAGGACACCACCTAGAATTAGTGCCAATTCCTGGAGCTCTGTTTGCCTCTTGCCGAACTGCCACCGCTAGAAAAATCTCAACTCTCCTTTATTTTCTCAAGTGAGACAGAATCATATGGACAGAATACAAACAAAGGCTTCTCACCACCCCGAAAAAAACTAGGGAACCAAAGTCTTCCTGATAGAACTGACTCAAATCTAAACACATCAGGGTCTATAATCAACTACAGTCATGCTATAGATTGTGAGAAAAGACTTGTGATCAGGAAACAATGCATATAATTGCTAACATATAGGAAAATACTGTGGCTTCTGCTATAAAGCGGGCAGGCATCTCTTTCAGTTTGTCTCTGTCAGCAGTAAGAAAAATCAAACACAGTTGCTTGTATCTGCATCCACATTAAACAGTAACTGAACAGTAATTGAAACCAGGAGGAAAAGTAGAAGAGGGAAGAGCTTCAAGAGGAGAGAGATCTTTAAAATCTTCTGCAAGTGCTCAGCTGAATCTCTCCATCGAGCTGCTGTCCTAATTAGACACTTCTGGACACCATGGGGTATCAAAATACTCCAAAATGGAGTTTTAAAGCACTCTCAAGATCCACTACCTGTTTTTGGGGGTGCAGGTGACTGGAGCACCTCGTGGTCCAAAAGCAGTGAAAGCAACAGAGTTCTTCTACAAGAACTACTACAGTTGAATTCAGCCGTAATGTACAGGACTGCAAATGACTATAAATGTAGGAGAAAGGCCTTGGTTTAGTACCGAGTCAGTATTTATTGAGTCATTAATCCACTTCCATATCCCTGTGGTCTTCTGGACAACCACTAACCTGGCTTGGCCCCAAGCGCTTAATTGAACATCAGCTCAAGGGAACGTATCCTTGGCTTAGGTTTTAATGACTGCCAAAAAGCATAGCAAATTTTATCTTTAGCAGCAGCAGCGTACTTTGCAAGACAAAAGGTATCAGTGCTTTGTGCTTTTATGAGATGGTGATTTTCCTCGTTTCCATTTCTTAGATGGAGAAACAGAGACCAAAGGAGAAGCAGCAATTCCCAAAAGCTCATGCATCAGAACCAGCTCTTTGCAAAGTCCAGCTCTCCCAGTTCAGAATCCCTGGGCCACCAGACCCTGCCTGTGTGAAAGTGGCCAACACGGAGCCATCGCTCTCACAACCTGGATCAGGAGATTTGAGATAAATGGCACGACCATGAGGCTTTAGTTTAGGCTTGTAGAACTACACTACCTATTTTATATGTCAGAATAGAAGACTTAAGAATATGATCTGTAAATACAAACTGTAAATGCTTCCTAGTACTATAACTACAACCACTTTTGAGAAGGAGCGTGTGTGCTAGTATTTCAACGAGTACTTCCCTAAAACTAGGCCCATCCATTACAATTTTGCACATGTGGTTTTCCAGGCACTGGATCTTCTACACAGGGTCTGAGGACAGGCACAGACCCAGACGAGACTTGTAATGTTAGTCTGAGAGAGAAAATAAAACCACCTACATTTCCAGGACTCTTATTTTCAGGATCGAGTAAGGCGCATTAGAGAGAAAACCCCATCTTGGGCTATAAATATCAATGAAAAAAACAGAGAGAAAGTTTTACGAGGCATGGTATAAATAGATTATGAACACTGTGAAAGAAATACAAAGCCGGAATCCTGTGCCAAAAAATGACTGTGGTCCAACAGGCAGAAAACTTAGCATTAACTTTGTGTAAATCCCAACCAGTTGACTCAATCTCAGTGTCCCAGTTTACTTATCTGGAAAATGGGGATATTGCTTGATTCCTGTTAAGGGTGGTATGACAGAAGCAGTGTTCTTGCTTCATTTCTCGTTCTCATCTTACCCCTTCAGGCTACCCAGCATTTCAGCAGACTCCCCATTTCCAATTTGTATCACTAGTATATTTTTTGTCCCTTAGCCACAGTCCATCTTTCATTTTCATAGCCCTTTTTACCTTCAGCAATCCCAAAGCTCTCTGAGACACAGCCACTTCTGAGGTGAAAGGACACAATATTGCCACAACGTAGAATTCCACCTCAATGGAGCTTATGACACAAGAAGCTTTTCCCAGCTGAGAGGGTTAAGAAAGGCAAGATGGATTTAAGCCTAATAGAGGTTCTGACAGTTATTCTGACAAACATAGCAAAAGTACTATAAGAAATTATAAAGAAGAAACTATAAATATATACAAGAAACAATATAGGAAAGCTAAAAAACAAACCTTATTTAAAAAAAAGAGAGAGATATACAACAGGTAAACAACGGCAACTCCAGAAACACGAAGTCCTTTAGCAGCATTACTGTGGGGATTAGAAAGCTTAGGGAGAAGAGGTTCATATCACTTTCTCCATTCCCCTGGAATTCTTTAGAAGTCTCCGATTTAGGTGCTTTTACAGTAAAAATAGCTTCATTTGGAGTAACCAGCGGGACTGCAGCAACTGCAGGCACCAGCTAGAGCCCTCGTACCCTCTACAATACCCTCTTCTAATCCGGTCCTTATTGTTCACTGTCCTTCCTGAAATATGGTCTTTGACTCATGCCCAATTCTCCAGATGTGGTCTGACTGAGCTCTTTGTACATCCCATAATGACCTCTCTTTACTTGCGTTCAATTCTCCTATTTATACATCCCATGATCTGTACGCTTGCCAAACACAAAAAGAGGATAGTAAATTTATATCCTCCGTCACTCCCAGTTCCTTTTCTTAGGGAATGTCTAGATGAAGAATCTGACCGGGGAAGTGCTCCAGAATAATCCCATGCAATCCCTTCTCAGATGGTCCAGAGTAATCTTTTGAAAGAGCTTGTTCTATATGACCCCCACCCATTGGCTTCCTTATACAGCTGAGCAGATAAAATCTGCCCCAGTTAGACTCTCCTGGCTGTAGTTAACATGTCATTAAGGTAAAATTTTAGAAACCGTGGTGACTTAATAATAAACATCAAGACTGGAGTCACATCAGTTAATGACTTAAAATACCAGAGTATCACAAGAGCTATGCTCCAGTAACACCGCCCCTCTAATGCCCAGCCGGGCCGTTGTGACTTTGTCCGGGTGAAATACGCATCTGTCACTTAATATAAAACTGAAATTTTATCTAAGGGAAGCACGGCCCAGCCCTGGGACCATAAAGTCTGACCCCAAGAGGGCAATGCCTGGAGCCTCGCTGGGATGATCCCAGGCAGACCCCGCCTGCAGACAGAGATGATTCAGGTCCTGAGTCACCGGCCAGACAACACAAAGCTCGGGGCGGCTGTACCGTGAGTAGCTCACCAGAAAAAACACGGTATATTGTAGATTTGATACTAGAGTTTAATCTCCAATATCGTTGTCAGCGTAGCTCCAGTAAATTGCTCACACCAACCCTGGTGTGAGTGAGTAGGTCCTGAATCACAAACTCTGTCATTCTTACCCCAAAACTGCCTGGAGCCCAATATTCGCTTTAGGGAGCACAAGTTCTTGGGAGGAGAAACACAAGCCTCCACCACACAGAGAACAAGGATTGTGTTTGACACATGCCTTTAGACAGGGTTTACTCTCCAGGAGTGTCTTGATAGAACTAAAGACCGGGAAGAATTCTCTCTCAGAACAGAAGCTATTCCTCTTTTAATTTTTCTTTCCTCAACCAAACACTTGGAAGCATTTGGCAGTTCCCCCCCGCCCAAAATACAACAAATCACTCCCTTACTAATGATAACATTTTGAAACTTGCTGGTTCCTCACATCAAAGCCTCCTGGAGAGTTCTTCAACAACGAGCAATTTGTTTAAAGACTCTGAAGTGGCGCTGAGGAATTCCACTTATTCACCAAAGACTGAATTTCACCCTCGATCTTTGCAACATCTTGACCAGTTTCTCCCATTCTGTGTGGTGCTGAAGGACCATCTCAAACCATCTACATTCATGCTTGGATTTTTTCCGTGACGTATGCCACTTGCTCTGGCTTCTAGCACCTATTTTACTCTTTATTTTCACATCTGCATTCTTCTTTCTTATCCCCCCATCACCTACTCATCATCATCATCATCATCACCACCCTTGTGCTCTTTCCAGGATTCAGCCTTTCAAGGCTCAACACAAGATACAAACAAGAGGAGATACAATATCTATTTTTGAATGTTACCCTCTAGGGGTAGCGAGGTTGTAAGAATTTGGCAATATTCGTCAAACTAGCAGAAAAAAAACCACCCCAACAATTCCAGGACAAGGCTCTGACCTGTCTCTCTCATTGCTTAAGAGCCAAATGCATTTCAGTCTAAGGCTCTTGCTTGTAGCCATTTATAGTTTGTATAAAAAGCGTAACTCGTACACTTCCATCAGAGTCCTAAATATAACTGCCCTCAGCAAGTATTCCCTTCTCAAACAGTACCTCTTTGAATTTTGTTTTCAAAAGAATGCTGTTGCCACTATATTATTTATAGACATTTACATTAAGATATAAATACTTAGTCAGGAAACCGCTCAGATTAAGGGATCCCCAGCATTGTTTTATAAATCTAAATAGCTCGGAAGGAAAAAAAAAAAAAGGTTGCCCATATTTTTATTTTAGAACAGCATCTTTTTTTGCATAAGCATAAAAGGCAGCAATGTTTACAGTGCTGAGACTGGATGGCCATAGTTCTTTGAAGAATCTCTAAACACTTCCACGTTTCACTTTTTTAACCTGGTATCTGCGTAGAGGATGAAAATTAGAACCTCAATCTTGCCTTTTTTTTTTTTTTAAACAGAGAAAATACATGTTGATATCTTTATCACACCGTGCAGCATATCTGTAATGGATTCAACCACTCACTCCAATTCATTTTGCCAGTGTGCAATCTTCTGAAAGCTTTCTTGCACGCAAGAGTCAATTACACCATTTCATAGCACGCAATTATTTTCTTGACACTTGGAACATAATTATTTGTAGAGGTGAGATGATGAAAAAATGCAAAAAATTGCCTCATGGCAAAAGCAAAAAGGAGAGTATTTTTTCAAGCAAGACAGGCTCTCATTGCTTTACAATATGGCACAAACACAGGGACACCGCCAGTGTCCCCAGGAGGAATAAGACTGCGCAGCTCAGAGAGGGAACACGCTTGTGCCACAACAGCTCCAAATACAGAAGTGGTTGTTCTCACAGACAATAAGCAAAAATAATATCTTGATTTTGTGCCCACAATTTTGACCAGAGAGAGAACCAAATAATTTTCTTTAAATGCTACGGAACCCTCACTGCCAACTGCAAAATAAAGTGGCATTTCTTGCACTTTACCTCAGCCCATCCCCATCACCACTGGCAAATTCTGAGGGACCTGAGGCGTAGGACACTAACTCTGGGGTGCCCACCTGCTTGTCTGCAACTGTGTGGCCTTCTAAATACTTGTCAAAATCAGGAAGGAAGTTAACTTTCAAGTAATCAAGTACCTTTCAAAAGCTTGTGTCCAGCTTTGGAGTCCTCAGCACAGGAAAGACATGGACCTGTTAGAACAGGTCCAGCGGAGGGCACGAAGACGATCAGAGGGATGGAGCACATCTTTATAAAGAACAGCTGAGAGTTGGGGTTGTTCAGCCTGGAGAAGTGAAGGCTTCGAGGAGACCTTATAATGGGCTTCCAGTACCTGAAGGGGGCTACAGGAGAGATGTGGAGGGACTCCTGATCAGGGAATGTAGTGATAGGACAAGGGGTAATGGTTTTAAATTGGAAGAGGGGAGATCTAGATTAGACACTAGAAAGAAATTCTTTGCTGTGAGGGTGGTGAGACACTGGAACAGGCTGCCCAGAGAAGCTGTGGCTGCCCCATCCCTGGAGGGGTTCAAGACCAGGCTGGATGGGGCTTGGAGCAACGTGGTCTGGTGGGAGGTGTCCCTGCCCATGGCAGGGGGTTGGAACTGGATGATCTTTAAGGTCCCTTCCAACTCTAACCATTCTATGGTTCTAATCCTGAATTACACTGTGCTAAAATAACTTGCCCATAGTCATAGTCAGGGGCTATTCAAACAGCAGGACCCAGCAACCCACCCATTGGAGGAGATGATCTGAGGAAGGACACAAGTTGACTGCAAACAAAAAAGCAGGCATAAAAATATAAAATATAAAAAATATAAAAAATATAAAAAATATAAAAAATATAAAAAATATAAAAAATATAAAAAATATAAATGCAGCTCATACACTGGTGGCAAAGATTAAGATTACAGGGATCCTTCATATAGTTCTTTGGAAAAGAGTAGAAAACTGGCTCTCAGAGGAAAATCCTTTCATTCACAACATACCAGCTAGAAAAACTTTTTTTTTTTTAAATGGACAATCATAGCATTACTTCTGTTTATAAAACTTCTGTATACATTAGGCTATAAGATAAAACTCCTATTTTTATGTTGTTGGTTCTCTGCTGAACCCAGACCATGTTGCTCTACGTTGGGATTTTCTCTCGGATGGCAACGTGCAACATCCCCACTGCTGCGTGGCAGAGATGCACAGCATGGAAGTACTTTAAAGCCTGGGTCCGTACCACAGAAATAATCCCATCCCACATCAGTAATCACTGTTTGGATCCAGCTGTTTGTATGCAACCGCTATATCCTAGTAACATTAATAGCTTTGACTATTGCCAAGAGAAAAAAAAAAAAGGTCTTAGAAGGCTTTTTAAATTTGTCATGGAGGAAAGCAAAAGCCAGAACCACGGCAGACGCAGGTTGGGGGAGGCTCAACTATCCAAGGATACCTTTTTCCTCAAATGGAACTCCGTTCCTTTCACCAAATCATTGAAGCAACAGTTTGAATACGAGACTGTTCTGTTAAAACAAGGACAAACTGGTAAAGGCTAAAACGCGACTGCATTACAGCCTCGTTTAGGGAATTTCAAAATGTAGATAGGAGTAAAGATTGGGATAGGAGACAGGACACATCACTCGGATCTGAAACCCTCGTGCAAAACTTCTTTGGGGTTGAAATTTTACTTTAGACCCATCTTTTTCCCCAAAAAGAAATACCACAGGGGTGTAACCGGGAAGGGAAAGGAGCAGAGAGGAGACTCAGAGAGGCTGGAAACAGACAGATGGGAGAAGGATGGTGGGAAAGGAAGAGTTAAAAACCCCCAAACATTCTCTGATGAAGGAATTAGTGAAAGAACGGGAGAGCGCTGGAAAACAGTCCAATAAGAGCCACTTCTGCCTTCTTATCCTGGAAATATTTTATTTTTCCTAAAAATATTCAGGGTCTTGAGGAACTCACAACACTCTCTATCCTTTAACCCCCAACACCATTTTTCACCCCCCACCTCCTTCCCTGCAAACATCACAACGAGCGAAGTGTGATCCAGCAGAGCTGGACATTCCTCTTCCCAATCCCCATGGAACCCGATACCCGCTGTAGCTGCCTGGGCAAAGTCATTCTGTTTCCACACGTACCTTCACGGGCTAATTGCAAGATCACCGTAATGAGATACAAAGATAAAAGAATCAACTTTTTAATACTGTGCTTTGAAACCTGGAGATACTTGGTTTTGTTTCGGTCTTGCTGTTTTACCATTCTTCAGGGCCGAATAATCAGACAACCACGAAGAGAGAAACGCTACAGACTCCTAAGTACCTATTTTCTTCCAGATCCTCTTCACCTTCCTGCCCTACTCTTACTAATAAATCATTGATTTACTGTTACGGCCCTGCAGGCCCCACCACCGCTTCTTCATCTCAGCAGGAGCCAAATGATGATTGAGATGCCAATATATTAAGCTGGCCCGATTCAAAGAAGGATAAGGAACAAAGCATTTGTGCAGAGCAAAGATAAATGAATATAAATCAAGTGCCGAGCCATTTTCTGTGATGGATTAGCACCTTTCTTTGACCTAATAACGTCAAGGGGTCTCCATGCTGACAGCAACTAATGTGGAAATCTCTGTGCTGTGTAAAGCCAGGAGGAATCCTGATGCCCAGCCGCACTATTACTCTACTTGTATTTTCTGGGTGTCTCACTCGGGTGTAAGCAACCCATCTCCTTCCTCCCACCTTGAGAAATGTCACTGCAGTGTCCATCAAACTCTCTCCGGAGTACAGGAAAGAGATTTTTTTTAGCTATCTCCTCTTTGAGTTTCTCCCTGTAATCCCATTTTGACCAGTAAACCAGCAGGTCATAGATAGCACTCACGTCACCAAGGACCAGATGGAAAAGCTTTCTCAGTACCTGGTGGAGTTGCTGGAGTATAAAATCATACGAAGCCAGCAGCAAAATGCAGATGTTTGGATCAAATCTGACAACTGCACTTTTACCAAAAACAGAAGACAGCAAAAAAGTTGGTTCACACAGAGAAAACCTCAGCGGGAGCGAAGCCCAAACCTCTCAGTTTTGGCGATATCACAGAATGACATGGGGTTGGAAGGGACCTCTGGAGATCATCTAGTCCAACCCCTCTATATACAGCAAGAGCTATGTTATATAGTGTTTAAAAATCCACAGTGTCACAAAAGCTGCAGCTTTTGAGAGTAGCAAATATATCAAAGTCCTGCAGCTCTTGTAGCCTCTACTGTTCTCATTCCCCAGATGCAAAAGAGTTGTCTATTACTTGACCAAAATTGTCAAAAAAAAGAAAAGAGCAATGTTTCCCCTGTGTTTGCATCTTAGATGAGGTGCCTGGACACTTGAGCTGGTAAAAACAAGGTTTTTACCCCTCGGTGGTGCTCACAGCTCGCTCTGGATCCGCGGCGCAAAGAGCACAGGACACTCAAATCACAGCTCTGTGTCAACCTCCCCGCAGGTGAGTGACTGGCACTTGTCGAACCTGTTACCTTTGGAGACTGAATCATCACCTCTCGCCCTCTCTAAAGAGCTGACCCGATGAAAGATCGTCCCTGTAACACGCTTCAGGCCAGATTGCAACCCTCTGTCTCCACATTACCCCTTCCACGCAGACTGACACAGATACGAGGTAGCATCTCAAAGAGACCTAGAGCATCAAAAATGAGCTAAAGGCTTCGTGCTCCCATTAAACCGCCCACATTGTTTTAAACTCCCACTGAACTACCTCCAATATGAGAGCAGCCGCATTCCTGCCTCTCTGCTGTCACCCTCAGCTTTGTGTTCTTGGCTTCTGCTTTTCTAAGAATTGGCATTTGTGCTGTTGTATCATAAGATGCTTCAGGAAAGAGAGGGATGTCTCTCTCTCTTTCTTTTGGGGTTGTTTTTTTTTTTGGTTATCCCTTCTCTCTCAGTAGGCTTAGCTCTGGTCGCATCAGCTCCTTCCCCCAGCATCAGCCCTGTATAAACACAGAAATGCAAGTGCAGGCATAAAAGGGGCAGTGGGAACACCTTTTGGGGACAAAAGGGGATGGGCAAGACTGCAACAACCCCAATTCAGTTCACCTTAAGCTGCCACAAACCCACACCCTCACATTGCCACCACGTCTTGTAGAAATAATAGAAACGGCTGAAATACTGAAAATCATAAATTAAGTAAGATCCCTTCGATTTCTTTCACCTGCTTTTAGAGAAAATAGTAAAAGACTTACTTTTGAAAATTAGTAAAAAACTTATCCAGAGTTTTGGCTTTCTGGAACAAATCAAATTTGCCAAGTGCAAGAAGTTGTTTATAAGAAAAGGAACAGAAAACTGGAAATAGTTCCAGAAAATTTATTATGATCCACCTCATTGCAGCCAAAATCTTACATCAGCCGAGATAGCCTGAGAACTGGAACAATATTACCCTCAAATTAGCAAGTTGCTTGGTACAACAAGCCGGGAGAAATGGTTTTGCAGGAGGTCTGGGTTCTCTCCCTGACTCTGCTAAGGACTGTAGGACTTTAAGCCTCTAAACTTCCCACCTGTAACCAGAAATAAAGATATTTTTTCCTTTTTACTCCTCAGGTTGGTTTTTGGTTTGTTTTTGTTGGGGGGGAAGTGGTGTGTGTTTGTTTTTAAAACACCTTAAGATTCTAAGGACAGTAAGCATCTCTCGTTAACACTTCTAGAATTTGCCGTTCTCAGACCTGAGTCTTCTTGGTTCGCACTTAAAGAAGGACAAATGCAAGGTGGCTCCAATCCAAAAGCCATCGAGCCACTGGGGCTGATGACGAGTTAGACTTAAGTACAGTGCCAGCGTGCCAAGGGATTCGCCGTGTGTTTAGAAAAGGAAGACACAACACATGCAAAAAGGTCAGCTGATGCTTAATTATTTTTAAAGCTCATAATTAGAGAAGACTTTTTCAATATTTAGACAATTTCACTCCAAAATAAAATACAGCCCTGACCTAGTTACAATGACAGCTCGTCTAACGATGTTCTCCTCCTCTCCTGCTGTAATCAAAGCGTGCCTGCTCCCGACTTCACCTGGAGGGTGATTTCTCTCATTTAGCACAACTGATAAATTACCTATTTTATGAGAGTCTGAGAAGCCAAGACTCATAAACTCTCTGATGGAGCTGGCGTGACACCATTAATTCTGAAGCAGTGTTATAGAGGCCTTTTATCTTGAAGCATCTAAAAGAGCTTTCTTATGTGTTAAACAAGGTATTTCATAGGCAGTGCTTCCTGGAAAAAGGAAATAGAGCCACTGCTGGGGTGGAAGGAAACCAGAACCCAGGAGCTGCCCACACACAGCAACGCTGTCCTACCAGTTACGAAAGGAAAACTACTATCCTGCAGCCATACAAAGTGTTTGGTTGTTCTAATGAACCCATCACGGCTGGACTTACGCATTTGGCAAATCCAAAGGACCTCCCAGTGCCACAGCTCATCACAGCCCTGACCTGCTCAGGATCCTTCCTCTCTCCTTCCCCACATAAAGAGGCTGCTTTTTCCCAACTTTGAACGACTACTTTATTTACTAAGGTGGTGGCTTCCCACACCACATTCTCAGAGGCACAACCGGTCAAGCTCATGTCACTTGTTTCCTGAAAGCTGAAATTTTAAAGAAACATCCTGATACAGTTTAACACGAACAATACCTTTCCAACTGCTTTAACTTACTTGTGACACAGGTAGTTTAAAGTTTTCTCCATTTCCTGGCCTAACCTGTTGTGCTTTTTTAACAGCCACCATCTTCCGCCCCGAAGGCTGCTGTTACAGGGCAGTTTGGGAAAATGTGATCTCGGAGTACCCCTGCCATTACTCACCCCGATGAGTTGACTAATTGGTCATCTTAAAACGTGTTGCAATTCTAGGTTAATGCTGGGGAAGCAAAACATTAGTGTTACGTTACAGAAAAAGAAAAACACTGCAATTGAGGAATAGAAAGCAGGAAATTCTCTGCTCACACACATGAAGCTTTTGTTCCCTAACACAGTGGAAACAGGACGTGGGGACACAGGTTTCCATGAAGCTTGTTGACACCCTCTGTGCAAGATTTTTTCTTTAGTATTTCTTTCTCTCTATACACAAATTCTATTTTGTAATATGTTACCTCTTCATAAAGAAGATCTTCAGGCAAATGCAAAAGGGATTCTTTTTGACAGACTTTTTCTGCCTTCTCCATCTCTCCCCGCCCTGTACACATTGGAGCTTTCTGATGAAAGAAGACTGAAACGAGGTTCAGCTTCTGAATATTCAGTTTTTACAATGGTGAATCCTCTTGAACAGCTCCAGTAATCTCCCATTAATCTCCCACCAGAGCTAACATTCTGGAAAAAAAATAATATAATAATCTCTTAATCCTTTTGGGCTGGGGGAAGTTCCAGGATACAACACGGAACCAAAAGCATTTAGTATCTGAGCTAAAGATTTCATTAAATCATCAAATATCTGCCCAGGACGAAGAGGCTCCCTCCAAGTTATCAGCAAGTTTCCTCCCTATCAGATGCCTCCATCAATACCAAGGGCATCCCCAGGTGGAAAAATACGACTCCTAAGTACGTGTGACAGAGGATTTCAGCACTAATTACAGAAACTGTTGTGCCTTCACTGATTTCAGCGAAATGATCTCATCATCTCATGCAGGGACATGAGTAAGAACTATGTTGCATCAAACCACAAAGAGTCCAGCTCTTACAAGCTCGATCACATCGTCCCTCAGGTCTGTGCCGGGTCTAAATCATACCACAGTCTGTATTTTATATACCTTTTTGTCTGCACAGTATATATACATCCCATAGGCAAATAGCTAATGAAAAGCAGAACATTTTACAGGGCAAACAAAGGTCATCGATCTCAAAGAGGCCGCGTTGCCTTTCTGATTTCTGCTGCCAAATGTCTTCTCCACAAATAAAAGTGCATTTGTTGCATCAGGTTTTACTCCAAATTTCGTCTTTTGTGTTTTATAACGAAAGGAAGTGCACTTTAGCTATATCAGCATTTCTCTTTTCCTCACCAAGCGCTGAGAAGGAAAATGTTTTTTGACCCACACCTATTCACTGCCTGAAACCCAAGGATGGGGTTTCAAATCATGGCAAAAGCCTGTGACGGACCACGTGGGCCCACTACACACACAGAGAATATTTGTCAAATTTTGGTTCAGATTTAGGCTTCACTGAAGACATCAACTCCTTTTTCAAACATGGTTAAAGCTCTGAGGTTCGGGTCTAACTGGGACCTTTAGGAACTGCTTCCCACTCTGCATTTCTTAGGTAAGAAGAAAGAGATCTCTCTGAATCTCTTCTCCTGTAATAGACTGAAAAACCAAACCAAGAATTCCTCCTACCCTTTCTTCTGGGATGTAATGAATAGACCTAAACCACTCTTTGGAGGAACACGGATAGGCATTTCAGTCAACTTAGCCCTTCCTCCTTTTAAAGCAGGTCAGCAACTGGAGTGGAAGTTTTAAACAATACCTACAGAACTCTTTTCTTCAGCCCCCCCAGCTCCTCTATGAAGGAAAGATCAATATCACTGTATTTGTTTTTCAGCCACAGAAATGGAGGCAGGGGCATATCCCAGCCCTTGCCCAGCATCGCTCCCCAGTGGGAGCGATGAAACCCAGTGCTCTGAAATCCAGACACGCTCCAGGGAAAAGGGTGGGAGAAGAGAAGTGGTTATCAATAATTCTTCTCCTGTTACAAACAAAAAAAATGAACAGAGGGCAGTCTCCAAGGGAAATACATCTCCACCAAGCAGTTTTATGCAACACAGGACACAGGACCTGGTTGACAGCCTAAGAGCTCAAGGAATTTCCACATGGATAGAGTTTATTCAGTGTCTTCAGCTGGGAGGTGCAGCAAAAAAATAAATCATTTCAATGCTAGAGTCTACTTCAGTATTGTTTTGATTACCCTCTGGCTTGCTCGCTTTAGGGTCACTTTCTCCTAAGGGATTAGTGCCAACAAGACCTGCACCACCACCAAAAAAAAGAATAAAAAGAGAGTTTTAGAAGGAACGGATACACTGAGTCTGCCACCTCTCATATTCTCCCCCTTCGTTAAACAAGCCTCCCTGTTTTGCTTCATGCTTCTGTGCACCAGACTAACGGCTTCCAAGATTTTTCCACAACAATATCCAAAGCCCTGTTCCAGCACAGTATTCTGGATGATTTTTCCAGCGCACACATATTCCCCCAGCTGACTCCTTTCATTTCCAAGTTATTGTACCATTAGAATGACAACATCAGATTTATTGCATCGTGGATGTATCTTAAATAACCCAGAGAGGCGCTGACATTCCCAGCTCTGGATGGGGCCGATGCAAACCCCTCTCTCCTGCTGGAAGGACAAGCCGAGATCAGATTGATGTGGAGTTTTTCAGCAGGGGATGATTAAAAATAAAAATCTGGGGGAGGGTAGGTATTTTGAAGAAAAACTTCTCTATTCTCAGAAGGAAAACTATTTTGAGGCAGCATTACAAACCCTAAGATTGTGCCGAAACGGAGGTTATGGTGGGAAAAGACTTAGTAGGCTGTAAAGGCAACAGAAGGTTTAGTACATAGCTCATGGGACCCAGCAGCAGAAATATCGAATTTATTCCAGTCTGCCACTAAATCATGTGACCGAGGCATTTCCCTTGGTTTTCTCATCTGTTAAACAGTTAACAATCCCACTTCCCACTTACGATACCTCAGAGATGCTTGGAAAAGGCTCCGAGATGCGGAGGAAGGAAGCGGGACGGCAGACAAAAAGCTCTCAGTCTTCACCAGATCCTATCGCTGCGAACACTAAATCCACAATCCACCGAGACGAAAGGCCAAGCGCTAGTTTGCTGCTTTATATAAAACACAACGCTCTCTATAAAACAGAATATATCAGCCTCAAAGCAAGGCTACTTCATAGTTCTTTTTTTCCTCCAGAGTACCCTTGGGAGGAAAAAAAAACCAAACAGATCCAGTCATGACAAAGTTAGCAGTTTTTTCAAAACAATGAACCTGAAAAGCAAGAAGTTTATTGTCTATGGCAAGGCAGGTATTGCTGCAATTACAGATTAATTCACAATTAACCTCCTAGTTCTCAGCCTATGCAAGGAAACAGCCCAGAAACGTTCTGTCCAGACCCACCAGGCCAGCCCAGGGGATGAGCGGTGCCTCGGCATTTGTGGCAATAGCTGTGATGAAAATGCCACCTTTTTTAATATGGATAGAAAACAGTTTCCAAACCAATAAATTAAGCAAAAAAAAAAAATAATCCCTTTTAAAACAAATTATGAGATAAGGTTAAAAGTCAGTCTGCTCTCTCCTATACCTTTAAAAGCCTGAATGGAGATGAAAGGCAAGCCTGGGCATGCCAGTGGGAGCAGGCAAATGACTTATAATATCACCAGTTACACACACAGGAAATTCTCTTTATTGCCAGTATCTGACTAGGGAGGATAACAAATAAATCACTCTGTTGTGGTTAGGCTACAAGACACACAGCTTCACCGGCCATCTTCACTTTGGGCTTTATACAAAGCTTCACTTTGTTTGAAACTCTGAGTCTTGTGGCAAGAGGTGAGCGCGAGGCTTGGTCTGACACAAAGAAGGCTACAACAGGATGATTTTCCAGACACAGAAATGGGACATCACATTTCTTGGATTATATCCCCACACGGGTCTTTGGGACATTTTATTCCATGCCCTCTTTTCCACATCTAGGAATAATATCGCAGAATCACAGAATGCTATGGGGTTGGAAGGGATCTCTGGAGATCATCTCCTCCAACCCCCTGCCAGAGCAGGNCCTCAGTCTTCTCTTCTACAGACTATAGACCCAAGTCCCTCAGCCTTTCCTCATCAGAGAGATGCTCCAGGCCCCTCATCATCTTTGTGGTCCTAATATGGGCATTTTTATTACATATTTGCATATGGGAGAATATATTCTTCGCACATAAGGCTCATTTTTGCTGCACAGCTTCTCTCTGTCCAAAAACTTTTTCTATTTCCTATTTATGCTGGTTTCAAACACCAGATGAGCCAGGCAAAATAGGGAAAGGAGTGTCCTGGAAGAAGGGCCTCAGGTGGATGAGGAAGGAGTCAGAGAGTGTCCCACAGGAGAACAGGTTCCTGTGGAGAGGAGAGGCTCTGGAGAGGATGGTTTACCATAATTCTGCAATGAGTAATGAATCCACACGGCTTCCAGCCGGAGCATGTGATCCATTTAACTTCGGAGGGGAGGAAAAAGCCTTTCCCCACTGTCGCCTGACTGGGATGTACCAACAGCCGTTCGGAAAACTGCGCTCCGCTCACGTGCTCCACCGTCACCTCTTGCACGGAGCCAACCCCTACCGAAACCGTGCTTATTCTCTGCCTTACCTTGTTCGTGACTTCAGTTGTCATCTTTAAAGGGAAGTTATTTCTTCCCACACTCCCTGCCTGGTTCTGAGCAACTCCAACGTCAGCTGACGTTAACGCCATCGCCCCCGTTGGGGCCATCGCTCCATCCCCTCGGGGGGCTCTGGCAGAGCGAGCCCGAACTCCCTCCAAGTCTGCGACGGGCAGAGCCGTCCTTTCTCAAACACCATCCAAAAAAAACAAACAAAAAAAAGCCGTATTTCGTCACGTAAAAGAGAACTATTTTTATTTTTTAATTCCAAACCAACTCCTTCCAAAAATAAAAGGCGAGTAAATGGTCAGTTGAGGTTCTCCGCTCCCTCGCACGAGGCCGTGACTAAGGGCTGGCAGGCTCACAGCCAGGCTCCCAAGCACATGAATTTCCCCTCCCCGCTCTTTTAAAAAGCGTAACATCTTGGCTCACCCTAATGCCTCTTTAATCTCTTTTCAACATTCATACATTCTCCCGACCAACTAGAATGCAATTGCTGCTGCACAGTCTATTTTTTTTTATTTTATTTAAATAAACATTCCTTGTTCATTTTATTATTCAACATCATCTGTCTGATCCCGCACCATGGAAGCGGAGTGATTTTGGAACGCCCATAAATCACACCACATAAACCAGCCTGAAATAACTTTTTTTTTTATTATTATTATTATTAATTTCTTTTACAGCCTATCATTGCAACCAGCTTATCCTGCCACGTATAAAGCCTGGATAGCTCTGTTTAAAAAACAAACCCAAACAACAGAAGACTCAAGGCATGAGCTGTAGCTCATACAGCTCATACAGCTCAAGCACGAGCGGGAAGGAGGCAGCCCTTGCTGTCATTTCAGCATTTGCAGTGCTCCAAAATAATAACAGTAATATTTTAAAGATCCTTTGCCATACTATAGCGGAAAGAGATCAATTTTATGTGAAATGATAAAAAAAATTAGAGCTACTTACGAAACTGTAACTCTGACATCCTGCAGCTTCAACACCGTTACTGTCACAGCAAACATCTAGGAGAGCAAACGCCAAACTTGCTCTCCCTGGGCACAGGGAATTCCCGTCTCTCCCGATGCTTTATTTCGGAGGCTTTGCTTTTAACCTGCTGCCTTCCCAAGATGCCAGCCACCAGCAGCACGAGCGGCACAGCGCTATATTGGGGCCGCTTGACACCGCTCACAACTCGAAGTGGTTTCATATCGGCTTCACTGGACAATCTTCTGCCTCATACTGGCCAAGGAAATCCAAACCACCTTCTCATACACCCTCTCCCCAACGAAACCCTATGGGGTCCCATGGACTATTAAGGCAACAACTAGAAGTGAAATGGTTTCTCAAAGATCTCTCCACATCTTCTGAAAAATTAGCCCCATGTGAGAGTGGTTCCCTTCAAATTTCTCAAGGCACCAAAAGCCTACAGCCCGGTAACACCAAATTAAAGGGCTAAAATAAAGTATTACAGCTACCAAAGAATCGGGGTAAAAACCCTCCTACTAAAAAAATCACTTAGATCGCGTCAAACTGAAGCCTCATGGAAAGGGGAGGGAAAGGGTTATTCACACTCTGAGTTCTTTTTCCAGTTTTTGTGGTTTACCAGTCACATTTTTCTGCCTACCACCGCGCTTCTCTGCTCTTCTGCTCAGGGACGGAGCCTTGCAAACAATGAAACGGTTTAAATGATTACGCAGTTTCATTTGAAATAATAAACCCACCAAATTTCACTGGGAATTCACGGGGGGCCACCAGTATATCTGTACTTGAGCCCTATCCTGAAGTCTATTACTAGATGTCTAATTCTGGATCTCCTTATGGGTGCCAGCTCTCTGGTTGACGAGGGAGACACTAGTCCATGCTGGGCATGGGCTACTGACGTGGCACCCTGCTGTTTGCCACGGGTCTGGGTTGGTTTCTTTACATTTGACTCAGCTGAAAAACAACAGTCGGACACGGAGATTAGTCTCCCCTTGGACCTTTGACAGGTGACACTGGCTGTACCCAGAGCACAGTCCCTGGCCAGGTAGCTTGGGCCAGTTGCACCCATACCATCCTCAGGGCTACAGCTTCAGTTCAAAGTTGCCCACAATGACTGCCAGCTGGCGCACTGAAGAGAAGCAGCAGGATCCTAAGCCAACAAGCAGGGGAGGTTTAGACTGGATATTAGGGAAAAATTCTTCACCAGAAGGGTTATCAAGCATTCGAACAGGCTGCTCAGGGAAGTGGTGGAGTCACCATACCTGGAGGTATTTAAAAGACGTGTAGATGTGACGCTGAGGGACATGGGTCAGTGGTGGTTTTGGCAGTGTTGGGTTGATGGTTGGACTCGATGGCTTTCAAGGTCTCTTTCAACCAAAACGATTCCATAAGCAGGCAACTTGCACAAGCTGAAGCCCCAAGATAAGAGGCCACAGCAGAGAAACTTAATGTTTAATTTCCCCTTCCCTGCTGCGCAGGAACGACGAAGGATAAAACTGTTAAGCTTGGACCCAAGAGTGGCACGGGCTGTTTAAACGAAGAGCCAGACTAAGTCACTCCAGTGACATCAGCCCGCTGAGCAGGGCAGCGTCAGCCTGGTTTCTTCTGAAAAGCTGGCAGAAGGGACGGCGTCTTTTGCGCAAGTTTTGTAGAGGAGACTCAGGAAGGCACAGAACACACACGAGGCTGGTATTAAGAACCGGGTTTGTGTCAGTAGCCGGGGAAGAGAGCAGGGATATAAGTGTAATCAGATCCTGGCTTAGGAAGGAAAGACCCACACGGAGGGAGAGAGGAAGGAAAGCCAGAAAACCTTGTCATCGTTGACCACACTTGCTTTCCACAATTGAGGCTTCCAGCCACCCTTTTTACTACAAAAGAAACAAAACAAGTACAAGCAAAGTAGAGGATTTATGCGAGCTCTGTGGGCGTGGGAGCCGGACACGTATGACATAAGCTGGTAGCACAGCAAGACTGTGAATCATATGGTAATCAAGTTCCTGCCCAAACAATCCTCACAGTGTTGGACTGCAGGTCTTGTAGGCACCAGTATTGAGCTCCCAGATTCAGAGCCAGGAAGAGCCCACGGTGCCGACAAAAGGGAAGCCCCCAACAGATATATTGAATGGAGGAAAATGAAAGACATCGTGGGCTCTGTAACGTCACATTTTCTCTCTCTCGGACAACAAAACCGCCTCCAACCTACAGAGAAAACTTCGGCTCCTATTTCCCCCCACAGTCTGTCTGCTGAAAACTCACCCCAGAACTTGTACATAATGAATTAAATAAAAAAGATTTGAAGATCTTCTCAGATGCTGTTGAACGCCACCAAACTCATTTACTACATTAAGTAAATCCCCAAACACTCTAAGTAAAATTACCGGTTTTCTACCTATTTTTCACCAAATAAACCGAAGTCCCTGGAGAAGACAGGTCTGAGGATTTGGCTTCCTATTTTCTGCGTAAAAACCATCTTCAAAGTAGGACTTCCAGCTCCCTGGAAAGGCAGCATACTTTGCCAGCCCAGCTGGATCAGCCCTTTGCTCTTTGGAAGCTCAAGCCATTTCCACCCTGCTCAGTGCGGGTCGACCTTTCAGCCGAAACCTGTAAAAGCCCCACTCCCACATGCAACCTGCAGAAGGCACATATTCCACTAAGGGCACCCAGATACAGCACACGTACGTGAGAATTAAGACAGACACGTCACTTAAATTCAGCATTTATGGTGCAGCTTTAGGCCAAAGTATTTGTTGCTTCCATCCTTTGCTCTGGCTAACCCTTTCAATGGCCTCTAAAAGACATTCTCTCTCCCAATTTCTCTTTAGCCAACTTGGAAGCTGGCTCTGCCCGAAATCTGAACAACCAGTGCCACGCACTCCGGAGAAAGGCCTGGATGTCATCTCCAAATAATCCCGCAACTCAGAGAAGAGAAAAGAAGTGACACTCAACAAAATGCAAGGAATACGCAAGCTTAAACAGTAAATGCCAAAGCAGAAGATTAAAATAAATCACAGCTGAAACAAATCTAGTGAAAACCACAAGCATAATAAAAAACAGACAGAAAAACACAGTGTAGCTGGGTCACTAACTATGTGTCTTCTCTGATAATATTTCCAGTAAGTCCCAGAAAATAAATCTCATTGTATTACCTATAAGAACAGGCCTTCTGAGTTACAAGAGCGTATACATGCTCAGATGTAGGAGACTGAGAAGGGGGTTTTAGGAAACAGCAGAGTCTACAATTTCTAGAACCCAGTGGAGTCGCACAGTTTTCTCCAAAATAACATCTGTAGGCACCAAGGGGAGGCCAAAAGGAAATACGTTCCTTAAAAACATACTCCACTTCTTTTTACAAGCAAAACCACATACACACACTGACCCCTGTTAGCCCCTACCATAAGGCTAACCGGGGCCCCCGGGGCTTTGGGCTCTCTTATCTGAGCGTTCAAGAGTCACGGGAGACCTACGGTAAAGGCCACATCCAGAAGCTACAACAGCAAATTCCAAACTGTTACACTCTTTCCAGCAATCCTACCTTCCCCTATGAGGGGTTGTGGCACAAGCTGGAGTTGGATTCATGGTACTGACCACACGTGGTCACTACAAGCACCAACAAGTCAAGGGATATGGCACAGCCAGGGAAAAGGCAGGACCGATTCCTATTGATAACAGTTACCTGAGTGGTTCTGCCAAACCGAGCAGCCATAATTCCACTTCTCTGTACATGCAGCCCCTCTTCTCCTCTCCTTAGGCCATCTCCATCCACCTTTTTTACCTATTTCTTCTCTGAAGGTTGGCATAGCTGCTCGTCAGAGCTCATCTCAGACCAAAAGCTCTTTCGGACAGAATATGCCTCGCACTGAGGGTCATGATGTACAGAAACGGTGCCCAGAGAGAGCTTTAAATTCGGCAGAAAGCTTACAACGGGCTGGTCCTGCTCACAGCACGTAACAGTTCATCTTCTGAACAGCTGCTGCCACATGTAGCTAAACCACCCACCATCCTTTCTCCACTGTAACGACAGCGCGCAATAGAATATTCAACATTCTGCCTAAACTACCCCAAATCATAGAACGCTTTGGGTTAGAAGGGACCTTAAAGATCATCAAGTTCCAGCCCCCTGCCCTGGGCAGGGACACCCCCCACCAGACCAGGTTGCCCAAAGCCCCATCCAGCCTGGCCTTGAACACTTCCACGCATCCACAACCATGGACGGAACCAAACGGAACCACGGACATATTTAATTAGCCCTATTAATCACACTGAAACTAGCCCACTGCAACAACAGGACTACCCAGGTAGAGGCGCTGAGAAGAAAAGACTCCTGTACCTAAACAGGAATCAAAGACCTGTTTCTCCTCTTGCGTACACCAGGATGCTGCGACGCCACTGACTTGTGCAACTTCTGGACCGACACCAGTATGAGCTAAAAGAGAGCAAGACTCAGACACTGTTCTGGCAGATGAAAGGCTTTGCAAAAGAGCGCAGGCAGTAGTTGAGCTCTGCAGTACATGCCATTATCTGCAGACGTGCTTATTAAAGCTCCGGCAGCCTCCAGATCTCTTACCTTAAAGAAACAACAGTAATAACGTGCAGTGCAGTTTGGTAATTGTAACTGGCCAGATAAAATAGGGGTAAGTTAAGCTCGCACTCTTCTTTCCTCTGGAAACTGAGAGAATCTTCCCTACCTCACTGTTTAGCAGGGAAACAGGAGTATCCCTGCACATCCCTACCTTCCAGGTCAGGTCAAGACATCCGACTTGTTTTTGATGGCTGATACTCATGTCTGCCTTCCTTACACATCACAACTGGGGAAAACCATGGTGAAACCAAGCGAATTTCCCAGTAAACCCATTTGCTCACCTTGAAGAGACGGAGAGTCTGGGTTGTGTTGGCAGGAGGAGAAGGGGAGAGGCTGCAAAGCCAGCCCTGCGTAACCTCACCCACATCAAAGGCTCGCCAGGGTTTTAAATCAGATCAAATCCTAACTACGCAGCATTTGCACTAGAAACAATCAGAACTCAGATATCCTTAGAAGCAATTCATAATTCGGGCTCCATTTTTAACCGAGAACTTTTCTTGACAATTCTCCTGTCCTTATTTTCGATAAAGCAGAACAGTTTAAGATAAGATTATTCATCTTTAGTAAATCAATTTATTCGACTTCTAAAGCAACTGCTTAAAACGTCTGAGCCCATGCAGAGAACGCCGGAATACTAAACATCTGACATGTTCAGTGAAGCATTTCTGTAGAGAATTAAGAATAGATAAGAAGGGTATGAGGAAAGAGGATAAAGTGTAATCAGCAGAGGGGGGAAAAACCCAACCTATTACTTGCTGGATTTTTTTTTTGAGAGGCAAATAACTGACCTGAATGAAAACGCAAATACCTGCTGTACTGCCTTACGTTTTGCCCCATGAATAATACACACACCTCCCCTCTGCATTGAAAATAAAACTCTCACTTGAGCTTTCATGGTTACTGTGCAGCTGGAGAGTCTCGAGATTAAATAACATCCTTAGATTACACCTCAAAACCATGGACAGTTTTGGAGCTTGAAGTGAAACAGTTTTGTATTTTAGCCGTTGTCCCAAGTCCTGGAGACACGGAGTGCATCTCAAAGGTGTTCACTGTTCACAGAGGGAGAGGTTTTAGCAAAGAGAGGCCACATTCCCAAGAGTCAACCTGATCCAAACATCACATGGCTCCCAACCTCCAAATTCACAGGCCCACAGCTCAGAGACAACACTCCCATAACAAGGTCCACGACCTGCTGCTCGTGTGCAAGAACCACACCGTACCAGCAGATCGCGTCTCACCAGCGACCACGCACGTGGGAATCTTGGCACAAGCTCCCACCCCAGAAGAACACCCAGGGCTGGCAGGAATGAGAGCTTTGCCCCCTGATTTTCCAGAGTCTATACTGCGGGTGGAGGAACCTCTACCTTCCCCATCACTCCAATCATAGGGTAGGGGCCACGCCACCTCCACAGCCCCCACCTCCCCCCAACACCAAGAATACCCCGTCCGGGCTGGGTAAGGCATGAACCGAACAGAAATTCGTAGCATGTGTGTAAAGAAAAATACATATTATTGAGAAACAGAGGTGCATCACAGAATGGTTTGGGTTGGAAGGAACCTTAAAGCTCATCTAGTTCCAAGCCCCTGCCATGGACACCTCCCACTAGACCAGGTAGATGTACCTCACA
Organism: Arenaria interpres; assembly: GCA_013399435.1. Classification (NCBI taxonomy): domain Eukaryota; kingdom Metazoa; phylum Chordata; class Aves; order Charadriiformes; family Scolopacidae; genus Arenaria; species Arenaria interpres. The sequence goes on from VXAK01015720.1 coordinate 150,093, forward strand.
GAAGTGACCCATACCCACAGCATGAACCCACAGTTCAGTTGGGGTCACGTTTTGCTCAGACAGGAGCTCATAAATGCCTTTGTTCTTAGTCACCCAGGTAAGACAAATTTACTCAGATGGAACAGATATATGAACAGCAACAAGGATTAATTACCACCTAATTAACTAATGGAAAAGTCTGGATGAAACGATAAACCAGTGGAAAGATTGGAAAGAAAAAAAAAATTGAACTGTGACATAGATCCTTAGTAAACAGATCCATTTATTACCATTAACACACACACAGAGCATTACTCTGTTTCTCTCTCTGCCATATAAAGTTATAATTAATTATGCAGCGCAGCCGTCGACACCTGAGAGGGATTCACTATTGGCTCTACTCTTACAGGGCCAGACCCCGAGAGAACTTTGCAGACACCTGATATTGCCCCAGCATCTGTTACCTTGTCCCAGCATCTGCTTAACACAGCACCCACCTCGCCTGCCACCTCACAGAGGAAGGAAAATAAGAGGGATGGGGTGTATTTAATATCAGAATACGCACTTTGTAGTTTCGGGCATCCATTTCACGGATAAATACAGCGAGGCAGAGGGAGCTCAGTGACTCCTGGGCAAAGCCTTTGACTGTGCCCTATTTTTAGGCTGAGTTTCCCTTTTTGGGCTGCGAAGTCCTGGAGTTTGTCAGAGGAACACGAGGAGGACACACCGCACGGCTCTGGCCTGAGGCACTTTCTCTCCCCGGCGGAAGATCCAACAACTTTCACTTCAGCGAGCCCCAGAAAGGCATAATAAAAAAGGCTGCGAGATTAAATCAGCCCAAATCGATAATGAGCTCCAGGTTTGTTTTGAACTGAGCTCACTCTTAAATTGCGTCCCTCGCACCGACTGACTCAGGGGATTGGTTTGGAATCAGGAATGTTTTGAATTGCTACGTTCTGGATTTCATTATCCCCCCCCGGGCAAGTGGATGCGTTTGAGAGCCTGAAACTTCACTCGTAGAAATCCTGCTATAGCTGGAAAAGCAGGAATCAAACCAACCAGGACAGAATTCATGCTGATGCCTCTGAGTCAGCATTCAAATGCCTGTTCCTCTCCAGCATTTACCGAGTCTGGAAAGGGCAAGGGGAAAGGGAAAAAAAAATAAATAATAATAAAAAAAAAAAGACAAGAGGTTTTCCTTACAGCACTAGCAGCACAGAACCACGTGTGTGGGATGGGAGACAGCCTCAGTCTCTGCTTTTCAGAAACTGTCTTCCACCTGAAGAAGCTCATTGTATAATACTTACAGTTCTGTTCCCAGTTTATTGTTTCTCACCTTCCTCCCAGCTGGTGGCTGGAACTGCTGGTATCGCACCGGTTTAGGGAGAGGTTAGGATTTTTCCTTTTGACAGGAGACTTGTTGCTGCAAGTCTGATAAATTTAACATTCTTTCTACCTGGTTCATTTACTAACACACAGTAATTAGCTTCCACAAACAATTGGCATAGCTCAAAGGACTTGTTCGCTGAGATTTGTAACCAAGGTTTTTAGTCTGAGCAAACACAAAGGATAAAAAAGAAAACAGACAGAGCGTGTGTTCAAGACGAGACTTGAACCAAAGCCTCAGCCCAGAGCTGAAACCCAGGTGACAGCAATGAAGGAAGGCACAGAACCAGAAAGCTACCTTCTGCAGTATGAGCAGACCTCAAACCTGATGGCAATTATGTGGAAGATGTGCTTCTACTCCTCGTAGCACTTGGCTCGCTCCCAGCAAGAGCCAGAGAGGTTTTATGGGCAACTCAAATATAAGATGAGACCAAAAATTAATGGAGATGCTGACCGCACACATAACGTACATTACAGTAATTTGATTTAAAAGACCACTATTAGTGCTCTTACTTCTGCAGCCACCTGCTTTCCCAAGAAATACTCAGGAGACGGCAATTAAATCACAACTTTATGCTCCTTAAGGACTTAAAGTAAATAGGCATATGTGTGTCATATTTAAAGCAGGGGGAAAAAAGTACTTATTTTGGGAGGGGTAGAGATAGAAAGAATGTTCTCAAGGGTTCAAAAGTAGAGGTGGAAAAACGAGGTGGTGAGATGGCCTCCAGGTCATGGTTTGTACAGTAAAAGACCAAAGCATTAAAATATTCGACTGGGATCACCATCAGGGCAGGGTCAATGGAGAGATTTCAAAAAGTTCAAGTGAGAACAGGCCCAGCCCGGTTAGAGCGGGGAGGTGCTGATGGTGGACAGACAGGAGTTTGACTTTGAAGACAAAAGTTAAGATGATACTGAGTTTCAAAGAAGATATCAAGAAGCAAGAGATCTTGCTCTTCTCCTCCACCTCAGATATGGTTTCATCTCCCACTCGATCACTCCTTGCTGAATTTTCAAAACTCCTTCTATGCAGCATCTCACGCTGAAAGCAGTAAATGGCTGTTGTGAATCAAGAAAATCAAGATCTCGCTTTGTCTGGCTCTTCATGTTTTCTTTTGTAAAGTAGAGGCAATAAACATCTCCCTACTTCAAAGTGCCGAAGTGCTTTGAGATCCTCTAATGAAAACACCAGGTAAAAACTACAGTTATGGTCCTCTGTGCAATCACTACACGAAGAGTGTAAGATTGCTCTCTCAGATTTACAGCTCCTTTACAGATCATTCATTTTCTTTTTTTTGCGTTACAACTGAAGTAGCTGATGACTAACTTACTGAATGCAGAAATGCTACTGTACTCCTTGGTGTATTCCTTCCTGCATCTCTTTCCCCACCCCCAGGCATATGTTAGTAGTTAGAAGCAGCTTGCTGAAGCTCAAAGTTTGACAGGAGCCGGGGGGAAGGGGGGAAAAAACAAAAAAATCCATGTTCAGAACACCACGGAATACCTAAAGACCGCCCTTGGCTCTTTAGCTACACACACACACACTTGTTGCCTTATATGAGGTTTTTAGTTAAAGCCAACAGACATCTAACCAACTAAAGCAGTAAGAATTATATAAATATATATATAATATTATATATACCTGTCTTTAAATGAAAATAATGACTAAATAACAAAAGAACTCAGGTTTTGATAACATGCACACACTATGCATTAGTTTGGATCGGAAGGAGTTATCCCCTAGCTTTAATGATGCCAACATCAGCACAGTCACTATTGTAGTTTATCCTGCCTTTATCGATGCGGTGGGAGTCTCAGAGGAAGGCTGAGCCCAAAAAAGCTCTGAGGAAGAGCAGGGAACAACACACAGGACTAGTGTGGAACAGAATAATGGCAAACCTGCTGCTTGAAATCCCTGAAAGACAACAAGAAACTTGTCCTGCCTTCTGATTTCCCTTTGCCAGAGACCTGAAGAAGGTAAAGAAAGAGGTAGAGGAAAGATCCGCTGACCTCTCTGGGCCAAGGCCAGGAACACAGAGCCATCAGGAGCCAAACAAGAAGAGCGAGCGTGGTTGGTGGTGAACATGCCACCAGGGCAGGGAATACCATCTGCCAAGTGTTAATTCCAATCATCATCACTGTGACAAACACCCCCCCCAGCGCTCACGAGCATCAAACTAAAGCCAGCCCTATATTTGTATACACATCACTCCAGAGCCTCAAGCTGATGGGAACCACGGGAACGGACACCAAATCGGTGCCTACTGTAAGAGGGGTTCATATCTCATTCACTTCCTCAGCAGCGCGGCTGTCACACAAACTCCCAGAAACACTGGCATCCCGCCCAAAGAGCACTTATTCAGCCAATTCAATTAATGTTATCGTTAAGTCACAATGTATCTAATGAATGGGACAGCCAAGTTACTACTCATTATCACAGCATTTCTCTTTGGAAGAGTGTTAGTGACGGGATGCAGAGAGCACGTTCCGATGGCCAGATGGCAGGGAACGGATAAGGAAAGCTAAAACAGCCCGGAGAAATCAGCTCCTCTGCCCCTACTCCCAGAATCGGTCCTGGGAATAGAACTGTCACCTCGGCTTTAACGTGCACAGGGCCAGACCTTCTCCTGGTGAGCAGTGAATCTGAAAGTGAAGAGTTCAACAAAACCAAAAATACTACGGCTTCCCAAATTGTTAATCAGTTAATTAACTGGAATACTGACAACAGTGTTCTGGAAGCTTTTAAATAGCACGCTTTTTTATTTTTTAAAAGAGTAAAGCAATTGCACTCAGCTCCAGATCACATCTTTTTTCACATTTAGTTAATTGCTTGGCAGCACATGTCGCGCTACAAATACTGCCTCTACGTGTCTGTGTGTTGGAGTTCCCCCGTGCAGGAACAGCAGGGGGTTGATCCTTGGAGTCTCAGCAACACTAACACCTTCACTGTTTCCATTCCACTGGGATTGCTTCCTAAAACCTATCTGGAAGTTAATACCCCGAAACAGAAGCATTGTGAAAAAAAAGACACAAAAAGGTTGAAATTCCACACCTGCTTGTCTCTGGATTTTAGCTCCCTTTGTAGACCCTCCATCTGAGATGCTCTAAAGCTTCACGCACTGTTCTAAGTACCATGTGCTGCTAAACTGAAATCATGGACCAGGATGTTCAGGGGTTGAGGCTTGGTATGACAGAAAGCTGGAGAGAAGGACTGAAATGGCACCGGGGAAGGGAACGGAACCAGGTTTCCATTCCTGGACTATCATTGTGTTACAGGTTGGGAATAAAATCCTGCAGGGTTCATCAGCACAGGCAACGGAGTTTGGTAGAAGCATTGTTTGCAAGACCTCATATATGTGTATAATCACAGATGTAAAAAGAATACAGGATTTTGCATTGAAGTACTAGCTTTAGACCTTTTTCCCAGAAATTTAAATGCTCCTAGCTAAAACGACTAAAACTTAAGTATTTCCCATGCAATACGATTAAGGCTTCCTAGCTCTAATTTCTCACGTGGTTTCGAATGCACTGTTTTGTTTACAAAGGACATTTGATCCAGTTCTCTGATCCAACCCAGCGCCTGGCAAGTTAAAAGCTGTGATCAAGGTTGACTTCATCCTTAACATCCGACCAGAGTTCGGGATTTGTCTGATCTAAATAAACGGCACAATCAGAGCGGTTTGATTTTAAGTCTCCACCTTCTTTAACCGCCAGAAATATTGATTTTTGCTGATGCTGTTTTCTAGCAAAAATGCTTAGCTGACTGCTGAGCATCGCAGAGATGCTCGTGATAAGTCTAAACAAGTTAGTCTCAGCGCTGGAAGCACAGTAATTGCAAGAGCACAGCGCTAAACATGGGTTAATATACCCTGCTAGGGTTAATCTACCCTGCTAAGACTACCGGGATAAATTTGCCTGCAAGGAAACTCCAGAGCACCAGCACTATCCTTCCTCAAATATTTAGGTCAGCTCTGGTATATGCTGCAGCACGGGAACACCTGGAATCTGAGAGAAATAAACATATCTAAGAAAAGGAAAAGATGTTCACGATGGACTGGGAAGTTAAACTAAGGTTTCATGAGTTTTCCTACTGAAGTTTTCACTGTAGTTTCTGAACTTTCCCATAGTTGTTCTTCCAATTCCAGCTCAGGGGGACCATGGAAGCCTGGGATGGTGTTTTTGTGTTTGTGAGCTGGAAAGGTGCAGGGAGGATAAGCCGGTGGGAGCTGTTTGCCACCACCCTCTGAGGTACACCAAGGGCAGCTCTGCTGGGCTGGACACACTGGTCTGGCCAGTGGGCTGCCCTTGCGCCGCTGTGGGAGAGGAAGAAGAAGGGGTAGAGCATCCACACCAGTGCTGGCTGCGGCCTTTCGAGACTAACTTCTGAGTGGATCTAGATCCAGATTTTATAACAAATAGGGAAAACTTGCTCCTGCGTTTCAACAGCGTGAATCTCCAACTGGAGCTCCTGGGCATTACTGCTGTATCGATCATGGTCTCCGAGTCTCTCAAACTACAGTAATTGAAGCAGACAAGACTCGCTGGGTTTCATCTTTATCTCCGTTCAGGACTTTAGGAGACTTTCATGTTTCAAACAGTGGGGCTTTCAGCACTTCCCTGCAAGTCTGGTTGACTGAGCAACAGATTCGCTGTCAGGAAATTCTTTTCCCTTGGTATTCAACTTGAAGTTCCTTTTTGCTTCCTCTTTTCTCTGCCAATTACCTCTCCAGTGCACGCTAAGCAAATCCTTCAACATTTACATCTTTAAAATAATATGGCATAATTAACTCCAGGGGAACAGCTTTCACCAAACTACATATATTTATCTCTCTTAATCTTGCATTATTAATTTAACCCCCCCAGCCAGTCCCCGAGTTGTTTGGGTTGCTCTCCTCTGAGCTCATGCCAATTTGTTAGCTTTTTCTTTTTTTCTGGCAACTCAAAGGAATAAAGCTGAGAGCAATGTGGTGGGTGTGGTCTTCTCTGAGCCACAGAGAAAGATCTCGATGGTTAAAGTCCATTCTGAACCATAAAGAATGACAGCACGTTCAAATACTTCGTAAATGGAAACTAATTCCCACACCATCTCTCTGAGGAGGGGAAGCAAATCTCTGACCTGTTTTACAGATTGGAAACACAACATTTTACCTGTGGCCACGAGGGGAGAGTCAGTGTGAGAACGATGTCTGAAATTCCACATTTTCCCCTTAGTCTTGAGGTTAGATCATTTCCACTGCTCTATAAAACAATCCCAGGGAGCTCCAGAGAGAAAATTGTCAGAAAGAAGCGACTCAGTCCCAACTGTCCTGTAATTCTGCTTCTAGCACTCAGCTCGTATATTATCATACTGGCTCTGCTACCGAGTACCGTTTTGCTTCCCAGGGTTCAGACACTGTTCCGATACTTGACTTCCCTCCCTCATTCCCATCCGTCTGAAATTGTAGTCTGGATCTACAACCCTCTGGAGCCCAATCCACTTAAGCTTTGAAGCAACTGTCAAAACAGAGTACATCAAAGCACGAGACTGAGAACGTGCAGCATCTCTGAAAAGCCTCAGAGAAACTGGAAGTCAGAGGTGGAGATTTGTAAAAAGAACTGAGCATAAAGCAGTTTGGTGCAGGATCCCGCTATTTGGGTAACAACTCTGTAACGTTATAAAGTGTTGGCACCAGTCAACTCGTGCTTCATCTGTTCCAGCAGCGCCGTGTTGTTGCTGTTGGTCGTGACAGCCCAAGCGATGCCAAGGCCGTGGGGACTGCGCAGGGAAACCGCTGCATGCCTGGCTGGAGAAGGAGCAGCTGGAGAGTGAGACCATTTACTAAAGAGAACATGTTTCAGCTTGATTTTTATTTTTATTAAGAATAATTTCTATACCTTCTACATGTAGTTTGCTTCCTTTGCACCCTCACTCAGACCAGCTTATTTTTTTTTTTTGGTGCCTGTTTCTCTGCAAGATTTCTTCTCTAATAGGTCTTTTCCCAAAAAAGTTCAGTAAAATTTTCTACAAATATAAATATCACAGTCCTTTCTATATCCCCGTATTAGTGACAATTCTGGTTTAATACCTTTGACCATAGATGACCATATCTCTACGCTTGATGACTAAGCAGGATTTGAACACCCTGAAGCAGTCCAGAAGGCACGAGTGCACTTCATCCAGCACTTGCTTGAGTTCCCAAAGCACGATGACAATGTAAACACCAAGGCTCAACTAAACACAGCTAAAACCGGTGCCTGATGCACCACGCTCAGGCTAATACATGTTTATTTACTGCAAATATTGGTCGCACACGGGAGTTGAGAAACTGTGAACAAAAAATAATCCTGCGATATTACTCTAACTTAGAATCAAAACCTTCAGGTTTCTGTATTTTTAGGCTACACTCCATGTTTTTAAAACTTCTCACTATCACAGGACGGAACCTCAAGAACGCAACTTCTTTCATAGTGGATACTGAAATTGTCCTGTAACTTGCTAATTATAGCACCAATCACTTAAACAAACGACCCCAAACACAGCTGTCAAAGAAGCAGAGCTTACCACTATGTCACAGTAATGACACCATGACTGCACACAGCTTTCTGGCCTCAGAGCAGGTTGCAAGAGGTGCCCCACGGGACTCCTCAGTCCCACGTTCTCTTCACGACAGCCTCCTTTTTAAGCACTTATGTATCCCCCATCTGTGCTAATTTGTGAGCTCACACAAGACAAATAACCCCGAGGCTTCCAAAGCCAGCACTTCTCCATTCAGACCCCCTTCCCCAAAGTTAACTGGTACCTCCAGAAAGCGGAGACACACCAAGCTCTGGAGACTTTAACAGTGTTGAGGCTGTTCTCTGCCTAGAGTTTTGCAGTGATTGTGGGAAAATCCTACACCTTCCACCAACATTAAGTATAAAAAGTTGAAAGAAAAGAATAAATCAGTTGGAGGAAGTTCTTGAGAGATCCTAGGAGAAATACCTTCCAAAGCAGCAGATTCTCCTGATGACACAGCCCTTCTCATCAAGGCAAAAATAAGACACTTGTAGAATGGTGTAAATCAGAACAAAAGTGATAGATACTCTCAATTCTGTTTCTTACTCGGTAACGGTCAGGCCTGTATCTGGACAGGGAAGAACACCATTTGAGGGGAGATTTCATTTATCCTGGAACCTTAACTTTCCCTGGGGGATCTCCTTCAAGTTCCACACAATACCTCTATTCATTGACCGCTTTTTCCCCTAAGTTGCTTTGAGTTAGAGGGTCCGTTCCCTGCTCAGCCCTTCCCTCCAGCTCCCCCTCCTCTTCCCCGCACCATCACGCAGTCACTTCTTGAGCCATGTTACTTTCTTCCATCCTGTTATCCTTGCAATATATATTTGATGTGCTTGGCGTACAGAACTGAGGTCTGTTTAGATTAAAACCATGTTGTAATTTGGAGGAAAAACATACAAAGCCACGGCTGAGCATGACAGAAGAAAGCAATCCCCAGCTTTGGAAGCTGCAGCGTGTCCCTGCTGGGAATAGCCCAGGACCATGTTTATTAAGTTAACCAAAACCGGGGGAAACGGCTGAGGTTTTGCTGGTCTTTCCGCTCCAGGCTGTAGAGAGGCCGGTGCTCGTTCCCCCCCTGCCTCCCCCCAGCTACGTAGGGTGAACATTTTACACATACTCTCAGTTCTACTTAATGGTTCTTCCATCCTTTCAAATAACTCTCTCCACTCTGGCAAGCGTGTGATTTATGGAAGCCCAGCAGAAACGAATGGATTACACAGCTAATGAATGAATCAAACAAACCCAAGAGGCCAGAGCATATGATCAGCTCAATGGGCCGAGTTTTTTTAAATGCCACTTCTACTACTTAGGTTATAGCAAGGTTTCAAAGAGCCAGAATCCAGACAGATACTGCATTGTTTAAAAACCATGGAATTTTTCAACGTGGATCTGCCTCCACTGACATCTTTCGGCAGCACTGCCTCCGTCGGAATTAGCTGTGATTGATGCTAAAACTTCTCCGTGGCAGCACGCACAAAGCTCCGGACAGACCAGCCTCTCTCCCTCAGATAAAACTATGGCATCTGGCATTTCTACCGGGATACTTCTCTGAGAAAATATCCAGGGCTATCGAATTTTATCTGCTCAAATTTTGCCCTTTGAGTAGTAATATCAGCCTGAACTTCTAAGCTGGCTGCATACAACATGTATCACAGAATCTTCATGGTTGGAAAGGACCTCTGAGATCACCGAGTCCTCATACACACACAGAAGACCCCCACAATCTTGGCCACTAAAGCATGCCCTGAAGTGCCACATCTATGCATTTCCCAAATCCCTCCAGGGATGGTGACTCCACCACCTCCCTGGGCAGGCTGTTCCAGTGCCTGACCACTCTCTCAGTAAAGTAATTCTTCCTAATACCTAATCTAACCCTCCCGTGCCCCAACTTCACACCATTTCCTCTGCTCCTGGCATTATTCCCTTGGGAGAAGAGGCCAACCCCTACCTCTCTACACCCTCCTTTCAGGGAGCTGTAGAGGGCAATGAGGTCTCCCCTCAGCCTCCTCTTCTCCAAACTAAACATGCCCAGTTCCCTCAGCCTCTCCTCATATGACTTGTTCTCCACATCCCTCACCATGTACCCTAAGCATGGCCTGGGAAGGGGGGGAGATCTGGAGACGCCAGCAGAAACCATAGGCTTTGCCCCAACCTTGAAACCCAACAACTATCTTTGATAAAAGCTCTGCCTTTACATCAGCCTGAAGAAGCTTTTTCCAAACTATAGCACACTAGACTCGCAAACATAAAAAGTTAAGATAAAATAAAAATCTCCCTTCAGACGTAAGAAGTAGTAGTAGCCTTATCTTACAGATACAGAATAAGAGGAAATTCTGTGTTAAGACTAATCTTTTTTCCATGACTTTCTGCATTGTATCTCAGCCAAGGTCTGCTGTGTCCCACTCTCTTAATTAATGCACTAACTTTCAGGAAGAAAGTCTTTGCTATGAGGGTGGTGAGAGCCTGGCCCAGGTTGCCCAGAGAAGCTGTGGCTGCCCCATCCCTGGAGGGGTTCAAGACCAGGCTGGATGGGGCTTTGAGCCACCTGGTCTGGTGGGAGGTGTCCCTGCCCAGGCCAGAGGGTGGGACTGGATGATCTTTAAGGTCCCTTCCAACCCAAACCAGTCTATGATTCTATGAACTTCACACGACTCCATTTACAACATCCAAGGCCCCAACATGAGCAGTTAATTCTATTAATTGTGCTGACATCAGGCACCCAGCTATTCTAATTTGGTGTCTGAAGAGGAAGAAAACTTTCTAAGGCTCGCATTTTCTCATTGTACATTTTTCCCAGTAAACCTCTTAGGTTTTTTCTACAGCTTTTGACTTAAGCAAATCACCATTTATAGACAGGCAATGCCAGTAGTTGGGTTGGATTTGCAAAATCTTATCATACCTATTTTGATTTTGTGTGATCAAAACCACAGATGGTTTCAATTCAGATCAAACTTTATTCAAAATATGAAAGGTGCTTCTTCCAAGAGCGGAATTGAGGATGGTGGTTTAATCACAGTTCCAATTAAATACAGTTTAATTTCTAACCTATTTTTGGACACCTAATTCATATGGTGAGGAATGGAAATACGTCTAAGAGGAGTCCAACTTTGCTTTCTCATACCGTTGGTACAAGCAAATCAAGTTTGTGTTCTCAACACCAGCATTTACTCGCAGTTTGAGCTACGCATACAACTCACTGTCAAATTATTTTTAAAATGTGAAAAATTGTTTTGCTTTGATTGAAAATGTCTTCAGCTTTTATATTAAATGCAGGCAAATTTAAAGCCACAATTCATATTGACATTAAAATCTTTGCCTTTTAAATATCAAATGGAAATGTTTTAAGTTCTTCAAATTTTAATCCTACCTATTATGCCTATGCTCTGAATTTGATGAATACCCATTTTTAGCTAAAACTAAACTGCACTTTTGGGGAATTTTGATAAATATTGCCCAGTGGTACTCACTATTTCTTACCTTCTGCCAAAGAAGGTGCACCAGAGGGAGCGAAGAGATTTAGTTTAAGTTAATTATTATACATCTTTCAGGTTCTTCCTACATACAGAAGAAGAAATATTGCAGAAACTGATTAAGTACAGTATTTAAGAATGTATTTTGTAGAACAAGAGAAATTCCCAAACTGGACATTGCAGCACATGCAGCGACAGCTTCCAAGCTTTCTTCTACCCACTCTTTTGGAGTTCTTTGACTGGTTCCAACTGGCTAATTCCTGCAGACCGAAAATCATTCGGTTGGTGGCTTTTTGGTAGTACTACTAGAGAGAGAAATGTTATCTCTGAATGCTGCCTTGCGTTGTTGGGAAGATAGAGGTCATCAAACAATTTCATGCATGATACTACAGGATTTGCTTAATTAGACGTTACTATTCTGAGCTGAAGATCATCTCAGCAACTTAACCGTACATACCAAAACTGGCCTTTTCACTGCCCAAACACTAAACTGTTTTTACTTAACAAGTCTTGTGAGACCCAGCACTTTGATATCAATCTTATTTACTATTAGCTACCAGCACTGAAATGGCAAAAACTACTTCTATTCTTGGAGACTAACACAATTGATTGAACCCGGCTCTGCGCTTCATGCCATGTGGAAAAAGTAGTGGCAAATAGTATTTCTCCTCTTCTCTCCCCACAAAGCCTGACATTTCATTTCATCTGAACATTTTATTGGTTCTCACATCTGGATTAGATAAATTTAAAGCACAGTTTTCAATATCTGTGTTGCTTAAGGTTACAGTATTTGACAAATCCTATTCTCCAGGCTGTCAAATTAAATTAACGTGGGCAACGGAGGGGGAATAAAAGAATAAAGAGGCTAAATTTTATTCCCTGGTGTTCAGAGAGTGAGACAAAATTAACCCCTCTGAAGGGGAAGCACCAGCCCCAACAGAAGGGCTGGAATGGTAGCAGGCAACATGACCTAAAGCCAGAAATTCTCTTGGCTGGCATCCCAGAGACTTACTGGCCCTTACCAGGCCATCGGGTTCCTATAAACAGAAGCCACGCTTCAGCTACCAAGAGCTTCCCGTCTGAGGCAGGAATACTTTTTGTTGTAACACCAACTAAAGTTTTTAACAACAGCAAGCACACGAGATAAGACACATCTAAGAGCTTCTTTTGAGGATTCTTACTTGCATTCAGCTGGAAGCTTCTGAAAGGCGCTGTGAACTCACCAGTGGGCCAGAAAGATTAACTGGTCCCATGTTTGTTTAGCTGATCAGGAGAGCAAAGTCTCAAGGGATGCTCTTCATAACACTCCTTTGAAGATTCCTCCTATGTAGTTGCCCACACAGAATCTTTTTTATCTTATCCTCCAGGGTGGCTTTTAGTGCTGACACCAGACTTCAGCTGCCATATGCTGCGGAGGGCACTTACCATCAACAAACGGAGACGAACACAAAGCCCAGAAAAACCAGTAACAACAGAAGCCAAAGTCAGGGGGTTTTTGTCTGCATGAAAAAGCTTAATTCATCACAGATGCTTTAATCCAGAATAGCACTGATTAGACTTACAGGTGAGGCAAACTCGTATGAGCAACCCTGCACGTGATCAGCACTTACTCTTACCCGTTAGGAAGAAACCTTGGATCAGAATCTGCTCAGAGATGGCACTTCAAGGTCCCTGCAGGGGGCAAGAGGGAGAATTCTTTCCTCAGAATTACACGGGGGGCCCCGCAATCACTGCTGCATTTCTGAGGTGAACTTGGGAAATTCACGCAAATCCAAAATCTTTAGTAGTGAAGAAGCCAGACCCTAGAGGTGAGACCGGGTGGTCTCATCTGCACTTCCCGCAATTGCGTCTCTGCCCCCACTGGCTCCCTGCACCCCTCTCAGGTACGGACGGATGGACAGACTCCATACATTCTCTCTTCCTGGGTGAAACTCCGCAATTCTTATTCAAAACAGAGACTCCAACTCCCGTACGCTCCAGGACACTCTCCTAAATCGAATGAAATGGGCTCAGCCCCAGAGTCCATGACTGGCAGTGACGTGAAAGACAAGAGAGCTCTCTAACATTAAACCTTAGCAGTAACGCGTTATGACAAAAAGGACTAGGAAAATACACCAAGACAGTTTCATTTTCTTTTGACAGTTCAGCGCAACAGCGCTGTCAGCCCAGCTGAGCTTTGGCGATTCTTTAATCATGAGATAGAGACGGCTTTTAACTATTTACAGCATATTTCACTGTCTGGCTCCCAATATTAACTCCCACTACTTAAAGGGCTTCAGAGAGAGCACGTTCACAGCTATTCGGCATTTCTTCCTACTATCTGCAATTCAGGGGGAAGTGACTGTTTAACTGTTTAACTAAGCTCTATACAAATCAGTATTAAAATTGAGCAGCATCTTAAACATCTTAATGTTCATGGTCCATACATCACATAGACCCTGCAGAGAGTAGCTCCATAAAACGGAGACTTACATTTTAGGAAATGAAGGAAAACACATGGCTTGGGTATAAGGATTTGTTGTTGTTGATAATAAAGTGCGTGTATGAACGGATTGAACCTTCTCATAACTTCGTGCAAAGAGTTATGGGAAGTCACTTGACATGGAGCAGGGAGGGACTCTTTATCAGGGTGTGGAGCGATAGGATGAAGGGTAACAGCTTCAAACTGGAAGAGAGTAGATTTAGATCAGATCTCAGGAAGAAATTTTTCACTCTGAGGGTGGTGAGAGCCTGGCCCAGGTTGCCCAGAGAAGCTGTGGCGGCTCCATCCCTGGAGGGGTCCAAGGCCAGGTTGGAGGGGGCTTTGAGCAACCTGGTCTGGTGGGAGGTGTCCCTGCCCAGGGCAGGGGGTGGGACTGGATGGTCTTTAAGATCCCTTCCAACTCTAACCATTCTATGGTATTGTCATTGTCAATTCAATCGAAGGAAAAACCCAACCAACCCCCCTGCTTAATATGCTGCTGCCATGATCCCTGCTGCCACTGCAGCCCTGAAGGGCAACGATGATTCCAGCTTCCAATTTGCTATTGCTTATCTCAACTATCTGCCAACAGGAAACATGCATAATTGTCATAATCTAAACACAGACATTGGTAGATTTTTTATTTTTTTTTTTAAAACCACCTCTTTATGGCAAAACTAAAGCACTGATAGGCACTAAGAGCAGAGAAAATATTCCAGCAGTGACACTGATCCGCTGAGACACAGTAAAGCAAGATATATCTGTCGTGAGATAAAGGATCACAGGAAAAGTTTAAAGTCTTTTTTGTATGTATACATATATGTACATATATATCTGACACAGTACTGACAGTCTCGTTAAGCCTTCTCATATCTAGTCATCACGATGCCAAGACGGTATCAAGGCTCTCCAGAAGCCCCGAGAGGAACTGGCACATTTCCCTGGGATCAAAACCAGCTCTCGGCTGAGACCAGTTAAAGCTACAGCCGCTCCCTGGGTACTTTTCGAGGTTTATAATAGTAACAACTACTCAGAGATAAATCACACTTTGTGCCCTCTCAACTCATCAAGTTTCTGTTATTACAAATAACATAACGCACTCCCGCTCCCCCCAGACCTGTATTACACCGAGTCATCCGAAGCCTCCAACAAACCAATGCTCATTACATCGCTTTAGATAACCATTTCCTCAATAAAAAGACAAGGAGATTCTGAGAGAGCGCTATTGGGCCTGAGTCCAAAACGGAGCAGTGCCAACCGTGGTTGGAATCACAGCAGCACGTCATCACTGTCCACATACGCCCAGAGGGACACAGCAGCTACCAGAAATTGTTTTATAGCAGGCGTCTTTCACATAAACATTTACCAAGGGCTCCTTATTGGCAAAAGGCCTTATTAGGGAAGAGCAAAAGAACAAAAATAAAGCGGCAAGTATTGGCAAGTATGTGGGAAGGAGCTATGAGAAGGTAGAAGAGAGTTGGGAGAGGAAAGAGAGCGCAGAAGGAAGGAGAATGATGGCTGAGCAAGTCAGAAGGATGGAAAGAGGGTTTAGGGAAGGTCCCCGAGGTCGGTTCAGACGAAGGGCACTCGGCACAAACGCAACGGGTTTGGAATTGTGGTGAGGGGGAAGCCACCGAAGACTCCTAACGATGGAAAAGTGAGGTTGAAAACGGAGGGGAAAACATTTGGAGGAGGGAAACCTCAGAACCACAAGCAGCACAGTGTAAAGGGCTAGCGGCTACCTCCTGCGTCAAGGAGAGCCTTTTGGACAGTGTTTAACATCACTGGTGCTTCCTTAGACTCCAAGTTAGAATTAGTGCAGGCAACATTTTGAGACCAAGGGATCAGATTAGGCTTTTCATTTCCCAAAGGGAACATAAAGCTAAAAACTGACTTCAAAAAGAGGCAAGATCCTGCTTATTTCCTTATCAGTGATTTCTTATCGTTGCAAGAGGGAGTGGCTCAGCAGCTGGGAGCTCCTACCTCTCACAGATAATGTGCTTCGGATGTTCCAGCTTAAGTTCCTGACTGTTGAGTTGTGCTTTATGCATGGAAGACCTGCCCACACCCTCCCCTTTGAGCCTCCTCTAATCACTGCAAACCTTGTGTGTCCAGAAACATGACTCCAAATCTTACAGAGTCTGCGAGACTTGGCTGACACAAGTATGGACACAACAAAGCAGCGGGTAAGTTGTTCAGCATTTCCTTCTCTAAAGGATTGCTTCTACCCAAGCATCTGAGCCAAGAACAGAACCATTTCAGTTGGGAGTAAAACAAAGTCGGTCAAGCACCCACAGAAAACCAGCTCATCGATGGTATCTGAAATCGTTGAGGATGTAAAACTTCACAGTGAAATGAGGCGGATCACTTGAGCCAGATACCATCAGAAGTTACTCCTACACTCTGGCACCACGGACAATGTTACACAAGGGCTTTTAGGAACGTTCATACAGCTCAACATAACGATCGTTTATCCATCCAGATCTGCAGTTCTTTGGGGGCACACAATTGCTCGGCAAAAGAGAACCCCCATCTCCATTAGATCTAGAAGAATATAAAATAAGAAGAAAAACAACACCTGGCAACGCTCATGCTTGTTTAGAAGGAAAGATTTAAAAATGAGATCATTTAATGGACTATCTATTCTAGGGCAATTTATTTTTCCATTAAAATCATTCTTATCATAGATCAGAGAGGCAATCAGCCTTTCCCAGAGCAACTGGGAAGAGCAGAAGCACAGAAAACGTTACGAGTATTCAACAAGGGACTAAACAACATAACTACAGAATTATATGTTTCGGAACTTAGGAATGACAACAACCTCAACTGCTGGTCCTGGAAACTATTACATCTAAATTTGGAAAATGAAGGAAGAAAAATACCCCCACAACACCCAGAACGAAGGAGGACGGGCACTCCGACCCCTGAGCAGCGAGGCAAAGCAGGGCCATGCGTCGCAGCAGCTCCTCCTGTGTGTCCTCTCCACGCTACCATCACCGCGCTGGCATCGGGTCATCAAAGGGAGAAGACGAGGTTCATTCTCGCGGGGCTACCAATGCCGCACGTACGGCAAAGTATAGTCAATAAAAACCTGATCCCATCATTAGAATCATTAGAATGATCATCATCATTCATCATTAGAATCAAAGTTGGTTTGTTTTTTTTTTCCAGATCTGCTTTTTGTAGTTTGCTCCAGTCCTAAGGGAAAACAGGGAAAACCAGGAAAACACGCATCCTGCAGAAAAAACAATTAAGCCCCATTTGAGAGGGACTGAACCAGAAGAAGAAGGAAGGTCAAAAATGCAAAGGAACAATGGAAAATATTCCTGCTTTTGAAATGATCCATCTACCGGCTCTTTATAGCACAATGCACAGATGTCACGAAAGCTAAGTGCAACACCGTCAGGCATTTCACATTTCTCCCAGACATTTATTATTTAGACATCATTTCTCTTTTATGGCTTCCCTGGAAGGTCAAGACAAATTTTCTCCCATCACCTCCAAGGCCCAGGTTGGTAATGAAACACCTACCCAACAAAATAATTGCTGCATTATATGCTGTAATGCTCCATTTGAAAAGGGGAACATGAAATAGCTCTATCCTTCAGGGAGCAGGGCTTCCACTCGGAACGCCGATAGCTTTCACATTTCTCTCATTTTTTACCTTCCCGTTTTGCAATATCACGTATTCCTGGCCAGGAGTTATACTGAAAGAAATGAAAACAACTTTTACACTTTCCATCCTTTTCATTGATCAGACCTGAAAACTGAAAATTAAGAAATCTTGTAATTATAAGGGAAAAGGCTTAGGACATAGGCATGCTATGGAAAACTAGAGTTATATACAATAATAAATAAGATTTTCTAAGCGCTACAGTAGAATTCAGTACTGATAAGAAATACTCCCAATATTCTGGTGCGTGCAAAGGACCAAGAAGAATTATCCATCTGAATATCCTATTTTCTTCCAAGGGTGAAAGCGCAGGCTCTGTTCTTCCTCACGCTGTTGTGACTCTGATTTCTCTCCATTCACAATAGCCATTAAAAAAGCCTGGAGTTTAGCCTTCATATTTGTATTTGTTCCTTGCGTATTAATAATGATGTATACGGACATTAAAATGCGGCTTCAAAAAAAAAAAAAAAAAAGGGTTTGTGCACATAATGAAGCCATGAGAGGCAGTTTATTATATTTATCCCCTCATTCTGTAGCTGAACAGAAGCAAGCAGCTAAAAACAAGGTTTTTTTAGCATATCCATAAAATATTTTTGCAAAGACATATTTTATACCCCGAACTAGGCTTCTACATTCCCACGGACAGGCAGCTCCTATTTGACAGCATAATTTGGACATTTTTAACCAATTTTTATGGCGATGTACGTGCTCAGGCCAGTTCGACTGAGTGCTCTGGCACGGGAAATGCGCAGCCTGATTTGAATAGCCGGGAGGAGGGAATTTACTGGAGATCTCTCGCCAGATCGTTTAATGCAAACTCCTGTGCGTGCGATACCTCTGCGCTTGTGGTGCCGCACACAGCTGCCCTCGCCGCCACAGCACGGGGCTGCCCTCGCAGTAAATGGGGAAATGCTTAACGGAGACAGATGTAAGAACCAGCCGCAAAGCCAAGGTAACCTGATAAAGCTCTTTTTATTAGCTACTGTAATAAAGAACATTGATCTGCAGAGCCCCACCTCTTGAATGCACAAAGCAGAGTGAATTTCTCTAACAGTCCCCCTGAAAACGTATAAAGGTCTGCTAAGTGCGGCTTTACTCCTCCCAGAGATAAGAATTTCTCCAGGGAGCCCCACCAGGCTGGCTCTGTGATAGACCTAGTAGGGCTATTGCTCTTCTCAACGCAGAAAATGAATTTCTTTATTCTACTTTCCACTGCCCAGGGGCAGGGGAGTGACACAGAGAGTATTTATGACAGTCCCCAATTTTAAGTACTAGAACATGTTTATTACTACATACTATTTTTGCAGTATCTGTTCCCACCATAAATACAACTCGGTCCAACAAACCATAACTTTCACTGCCTTAAGGTTTGGTTCCGCAGTGTGTATCCCATCAGGGTACCTGGAGGGACTACTTCCACAAATAAAGCTAAGGGATAATATTATGCTCTACAAATGCCTTTACTTCAAACGGCGCTACTCCTGATCTGTATCAAAGCGAATGGAAACAAAGTGGATCAGGATGAGATGAGATCTTGCATAAAGCTACTTCATGCATTATGAATCAGAAAGGTTAGATCAGTCCACGGGAGCTGGGAGGATAAAGCATTTGTTTTCATCCTAGAAATTGTAGTTTCCTGCTGGTTAAGTCAGTCACCAACTTGTCAAGAGAAGCGTTGAGGCAGAACACTAACCTGGGCCATCACAAGCTGCTTCCTGCTTGTCTGAGTCAACTCAAGGTGTTTCAAGGCTCGTTCCCCACCCCCTGATAACAGGTTACACCACAGATAAACAGTTTCATGCTTGTCTCCTTTTTCTCTAGGAAATACCCATGATGGAAGAGATGCTCAGTTCTGCAGGCAACGCGTTGGCAAGGAGTGAGTTGGTGATAGCAAGGATGTCACATTTGCCAATTCAAATTCCATGTCAGGGTTTTGCCACGCAGCGCCATAACCACGCGGGGCAGTTCCCATCCAGCGACACAGAATCAGGTTCTCACCCTCTAGGTGCCAACTGATGTTTTAAAAAGATCCAAAGCATTCTGTATTTTTAAACTAGATGGAATCAGAGTTTGTAACCTAAGGTCACGGTTTTACATTATGCTGGCTGCTGTTGAAAGGTGAAATCCTCTTTTCTTTTTCCCTAAGGTAGATATTCTCACCCTCAATCTGGCACAGGATTGTGCAGTTCTCTGTCTCGGGTCCTCGGTCCAATCCAATCCAATGGAAAACTTGCTTTTAGTTTTTGAAAGCAAGTTTTCCATTAAGTCAGCGAAGGGATCCAACTTGCCCGCAGTCAGAGGGTTGCCAGAGCAAACACAAACAGCGGGAGCACACGGCCGGGCCGGGGAGAACAGGATCCCCTTTCACTGGCGGCTGAAACTTCCACAGAACTGGGTGTAATATAAAACAGCACCTTCAATCTTCCGCGATGCTGTGTCTTTGCTGCGTTCTGCGACCCACAGAATTACTGAATGAGATCTCCGGGCAGCTGTGAAGAAGTAGCTCTTCATATGGGGCTGATTTCCTCCTCCTCCCGGTTGAAAGAAAGCTAAATCTACGTGAAGGATTTTGCTACAACGGTTTTCTTATGTAAGCGGTTACGGAGGTTGGCACAAAGCTCACAGTGGAGAAAGAGAGGAAAAACATATCCAGAACGTGATCACGAGACATTCTTGATGAAACCTGGTCCAGATACTGGAAAAATAGTGTCTTACCTTCTCATATAAAACTCAATAAAAGCAAGATCTACCCAAATTATTAATTATTATTAGGGCTGCAGAAGCTCTTAACAGCCTTCAATAGGAAGTCAAGACTCCAGTACA
Source organism: Arenaria interpres (assembly GCA_013399435.1). Classification (NCBI taxonomy): domain Eukaryota; kingdom Metazoa; phylum Chordata; class Aves; order Charadriiformes; family Scolopacidae; genus Arenaria; species Arenaria interpres. The sequence goes on from VXAK01015720.1 coordinate 170,417, forward strand.
ATAGTTTTGTCAATACTTGCCACTCTACTGGAAATCAGAGACTTTTTGTGATTCTCAAGCACATCTTACAGAGTTTTAGTATTAAACGAGCAGAAGAATGTTCCTTAAAACATAACAAAAAAGGAAAAAAACGGGCAAACAAAACATCCTTCCTTCCATTCTTTACAGATTAGAAGAACAACTTAAACACCGCAGGCTAAAAATACCAGAAAACAAACCTACCCAAAACTGGCTCTGTGTGTGTGTGTATTAAGTTGTTTTTAAAAACAGGCTCTTAACTTTGGATAGCCAGGTTAGGATTTTGGAAGATTGAAAGTGCTAGGAAAGAAGAGTCCTTGCTCCTGCAGATTAGAACTCTTTAATATTCCAGGACTACTTTCAATATCTAAACAATATATAAGGTATTTTCTGTTAGAAGGGTCCTTCTAAGTCAGCTGGATTTAAAAGGCTTCAGTAATTTATATTAAGTTCCTTATATTAGTGCTCCTTTCATAAGCATTCAAACTACTTTATATTATCATCTATTCATTTCTTATTTTTAATTTTGGCATCCACATCTTATGTGAGTTCTAAGAAAATTGGGAATTTAAGAAATCCCTGTGTAGTTATCTTATTTCTGCCAGGCAGATCTTCACTTACATTTTCCAGGAAACTAACCCGGCTTCTGGTCAAACAAAACCTGCCCAGCTTTACTTCAGGGATACTCTCAAACTCGGGTTGTAAAACTGTAAATTAGTGAGGATGGTAGTTTTGTGCAGTTTTTGTAAGCTGAGCTAGAAGTTTGGTGGGGCTGCTGCAGCGAGAGGTCCAAGTCCTAACAGCCCTAATGATGGCGATGGCCGGAGATGCGTCTCGTGAAGCTCCCCAACCTCAGCCCACACAGAACTGGAGCCCTCTTACAAGTGAGGAGGGAATCTCAAACTGCAGCAGATGCTCATTGTTCAGATGTATAATTCTGATGCAGAATATTAAAGCTCTTCTTTAAACTCGAGTTTCTAAAGATGAAAGGATCTCTTCAGATGAAAACCAAACCAGTCAATCTAACAAGGAAGTCTGATTTGGGGTCTAATTCTAAAGGACAACGTTCTTTAGCACACATGCAGGTTTAACACAAGCTTTTTTAATGGCTTTCACATTTATTTTTCCTCTACATCACTGACAATACAATACAAAACTATCTGAATTTAAAATATGCATTTCATTTCCACTACAATGGATTTATCTTTCTAGCAGATGTTTGGAAAATCTAGTGACTGTAAAATGTCTTGATCTAAAGTAAAGACTAAACACGTACCAATACCCTATTTTTTCCCCTTCCTTTCTCCAGTGAGATAGGGGGTTTTTGCAAATTTAGTTCCCATCATCGTGCACATCAAATGCATGAAGCCATTTGTGGGGCAGCCTTAAAGCTCAGACTCCAAGGGGAAGCATCAACATCCCTGTATATTCGAAAATTATCCTGGGTAGTGACCGGTGTTTCTGATCTCTAGGCCAGAATTTCTCAGTGTATCGGGTTCCCTTATTTGGAGGAATGGCTTATTTAGAACACCGTAGGGATATTCCTCCTGGAAAACAATGAGGGCAGTTGTTTCAAAAGCAGGAGCTGACCTGGATTGTCTGAGCGTCAGGGTGGGAACATCAGCCGCTGGATGCAATTTTTAGTAAACAGTCCAGGAAAAAATGCAGAGCATTTGTAATAATAATAATAATTGCACAAACACTCCAGTAAGTTGTTGTCTGCTTGGCTTTTGAAAACCTCTGTTTCAAAAGTGGAATGTTTTGAAGCCTAATGTAGAGATTGCTGTAGTATAACCCATATTAATGTGCCTTATTTGCACTGACTGTTCTAACAGTTTTGGCCAATCCTGTACTCATCGTAACGACACAAACCCCAGAGACTGAATATTGTACGATCAAACTTTCCAAGATTTCACCTGTGAGCAGCTGCCAGCGTAGAAAATCCCCGACCTTGTTCAGAGACTGACTTTGCTTTTGTTATTTCACTCTCAATAATTTTCCTTCCAAACCCTCCCATTCGTTTTCTTACAGCAGTAATGGTTGTTTAACTTCTCACATACACATCCCTGTAACTCTTAGTCTGGGCTCTACCATTATGTACTGTCCAGAAAATGTGCTATCTGTTCCTCAAATATATGGAAATTAAAAACAGCTTAAGAAAAGCAGTTTGCCTTTTCTTGATAATTTTGGGATTTTCTAAGGGGTTTAATTGCTTTTGCTGGTAGCTATTTGATGCTTCTATGATAATTTATCTTTGTTCAGTATTAGTTTAACAAGCCCTCTTCAACAGACTGCAAAAAAAATAATATTGTGAAACAAATCACACTTTTGTTTTGCAAGTTCAAAGCTACTTTTAAAAAAAAAAATTAAAAAAATCAGACAAATCAGCTACAGCCATGATCAGAATTAAATTAACTTCCATCAAGAATTTAACATCTGGATTTCAATTAAGCTTAGAGCTAATTGTTAACTGTCTTAACTCATAACCCATCAAGGAGTTAAAAAAAAAAAAAGAGGGACAAAAAAGGGAGAGATCAGCCTTTGATGCCAGTTTGAAAGTTGTGGAGCTATTAATCAGTCGTTATCAGTTTGCCTTAGATGACTAAAACTCATTAATATAAACGAGAAGCCTGAAAGGATCACATTAGTGTGCTATCAGTTTCATCATTTACAACTCTGAAATAGCTTAACTATTTTAGCTATCACATACTGCATAGAAGGATAATTTGGCATCATTAATTTTATTCTGCCATTTGCCAAACATAATTGAGAACGATAGGGACTTTGTAAACCTGAGCTCCAGTAGATTTCGCCCACAATCCCTTTTATTTTTTCCCCCCAGAGTCCTAGCATTTAATGAATGAAATGGCACCAAAAGCATCCAAATGTTTTTAATAACTCGAATTTTGGCTGTCCACCAGTGCCACGCAGCTCTGTTCCAGCTCCAGAGGCCACACTATTCTGTGCTGAAGGCTCTCATCCTCGGAACCAACCCTCTTGTTTGCCAAGGCAATGAGAAGATAAGGGAGCTCTGGAGCTGTTGGCAGAGACTTCATAATTGCCACAGCACTAAGCTTTTATTTCCAAAGCTTAGTTTTTCTTGTTTCTATTGCCCTTCTGTGAACAGGGTAGAATTTTTCCTCTCATCATCTTTGTTCTATACAATATCCCAGTTCTCAGATAAAGAGCTATTTACTGTTGGCCGGCTACTAGCCGGCACACAACTTAGCCATTTGTCAGAGTTATTTAATGCTGCTCACTGGCCAAATTGGTCCTTCTTAGAGGATTTTTACACGTTTGGCACACAAGGAATATTATGAAATGGAAACAGTTTCTCCCTTGCTAGTTAAAAATACAAAAAAAGAAAATCTACTCTTTAATTTTCAGTTTCTCAATTCAAAAAGTAATACTCTGGAATTGATCCTGGAAAAAAAAAAAAAAAAAGACAAAACAACAATATGTACCTAGTCAGCAAACGGTTAATGCACTAGAGATCTTGAAAGCAGTAAAATAATTTCATTTTTTGGTTAGATATGCACTCAGTTTGTGTTTACGGCTGATCAAGAGCAAAACAGCACCCTCCCCTCAGCCTCCTTACCACTGGCCTTTCAGTAAGATCATGAATAAAAAGTAATCCATAAACATTAAATATGACTGTGACTAATTTAGATATTCAGAGCAAACCTACCTCCGATTTCAGGCTTACAAACTTTTAGTTAGTTTGGATAGAGCAACTGTTAAGTAAATTCATGCATGGATATGCCTATTCTAGTTAATCTTTGTTCCTGGTCACTTTAATCCATCTAAAAAATGAAGCAAAGCTAAAAGAAAGAGGGTGTTCCAGTTCCTGAGGTAGATAACCATACAATGGATTGTGATTCCGATGACTTATTTACACTTGAAACCTACATTCAACCTAAAACTGAATTAGCCTTCAACTGTAGACAGATCCCTCGGATCTGAAAGGCTCCACTAATATCAAGGAGTCATTCCTGATTTGAGCCACTGCTGGGGAAGACCAGTTTATACCTGTGCTTTCTAAAGAGATGTCATTCACTGCAGAGAAGGAAAGCATTCATTTTTCACGTTTTGTTACTTCACAGATAATCCCTTTAGCCTTCGGGTTGACATACTTTATAGAAATTCAAAATAACCATCCGCGAGACTTATTTCATACTGGAGTCTTTTATGAAGCTCTTCAAAGAGCATTCTTATTCCAGAGAGATAAGAGAGTTCTTTTGTCACGTTGACATATAGAGTTTATTATCCTTTAATGGAAACTTCATCATCTGTGGCAGTTTTGAACCTCAGGAGGTTGTGCTATTAGACACAACAGACATGCTACTTTTAACTGTAAGAAGTTACGATTCAAACAGTTATTTCTACTCTTCTTGAGATATCGCCGTGTTACATATGACATTTGCCCTTTTCTTGCATTTTCTTTCATCACAAGAACAACCAAATTGGAGTCCCCACTCAAAAACTTTTTAGTGGGAAAAAAAACAACCACCACCCAACTTTTAAAGACAAAGGAAAAAAAAAAAAAAAGAGCTTTTCACAGCGATTGGTCCCAAAACATTATCACACACTGAAATGATCTGCAAACCAATAAAGAACTAAGGGTAAAACGGAAGGTTCTCTAGGGGATGGCTCAAAACATGGGAACTGATGGAAAAATATCTCTCCAAGTTAAGGGTAACCTTTGTGAATATTACTTTTAAGCCCCAGGTCCGCGCTGTCTATCCGTTAATAAATGTTGCCTAATAAAAAACTACTTTTCACTTTGAATCACCTTCTGAAATGTGCCTTAATTCCTTCCCCCCATGATGAACTAGGGGAGCCTCAATGCACCCGCACGCTCAGGAGCCTTTGGGAAAGGGGACACTGGTTTTCCAACACAAATTCAGTGCAATAGTATCTTGGGCAGCTCACGAAATAAGCCAGCTTTGGCAGTGATTCTTTTCTCCGTGTCTGGGTGTGTTTTCAAAGCTTTTAAGAGATGGTGTATTTTCCGTTCTTAAGAAAATAAATACTCAACAGCAATACAGATTTTATTCTAATTTCTTTTCAGTCCATCAGGTTAAACTCTATCCTTCAACTGGAAGGATTAGCGGTTACGTTTCTCTTTGTGATGGGAGGATTCCTACTGTCCTGTAAAAATCTCTGCAGGCAGCTGTGGCCACGTGGCCTCCTGGGCATGAAGGTAGAGCTTTGGAAGTGGACACTTCTGTGCTAGCTACGGCTTAAAGTGCCTGTTCCACTGTAAGGGTTCAGTTTTCAGAACAATATTACTACAGCTGTGAAGTTCACCACTAAGGAGACCCCAACGTCCACCTTAATGACAGCAAAAAATGCTCAAATGAAGCTTCCAACCCAGGTTTTGATCATCTGCGACCACTAAAGATGAGCAGCACTTACTGCAAGGGGACATTTTGTGCTGGCCTCTCTGTGCTTCAGGTCTGTGCAATTAAAATTTGGATGTGGGGTTGAAGATTGCAAAGCCATTTACAAGGACAGATTTATTAACATTAACACATTCACACTGGAAACCCCCATCCTGGAAACCAAGATGTATTCATGAAACTCACGTTACCATGTACAGTAATAGATCAGTTGAACCATTTAGGATTCCTTTTAGATGGATTATGCATCAAGTGAAAAGAAGTTATCATCTCTCAGCACTTACACAATCCATTCACAGCTTATATTGAAATATAAGAAGTTTAAGGAGGAACAGATTCTTTCCCAGGAATCACCAACACTGAAGCTTTGTTAACCACAATTCCTTGGGGTTTACGTAGGCCCAGAGTTTAAAAAATGTGAAAAAGCCTACAGTACCAGGGTGATGTTTGTGCAAGTATCCCAAAGGAATAATTTCGTAACCTGCTGACATTGTGTAAACACACCCGTCTTTTTAAAGAGGCATTTTGGTGCATTTTCACTCTGGCCAAGTAATATAGCACACACCAAAACATACGTGTGTGTGTGTGTTAACAGAAACACCCCTTACTGCCCTATTTTATATAAAAATGTGTTCATTAATAACAGGGATAGAATGTTCTTCCTAGCAATGGGAACTACGCTAGCAGGAAAAGAATAAAACTAATAATACTCCCACAGTAGTAGTAACTTTGTTTTGCAAAGCGAGGCTCAATCTGACAAATTTCATGTAACTGAGATTCTGGAAGACCCACAAACTATTTGATTTTCATTACTAGAAGGAAGACAGCGTGAGGGGGGCTGTCCTGAGACCTTCAGGGTGCTTGTCGTACAACCAAGGAAGAATTCAACTCCGTCCCCCATTGACATGCCGCATCTTCGCGTGCAGTGGATGTCAGGGCTGGACTTCCAAAGATAAAACCAAACTTTACCAAACCTGCTTCCAGCCCCATCATGCTTCACAGCCACATGAGCACTTTGATAAAGCACTGCTAGTACAACTGTCAGGGGTTAACAAAGAGGCTGAGACACAAGCGCTAATTAGCATGGTCAGAATGGCATCCACACCCATTATTATTTTATACAGCATCAGCAATTACTTATTACTATCACCTCTAACCCTGGACACTAACTTGTTTCTTCAAGAAAAAACACGCTTACTGGTGCTTATTTAAAATCAGCTTTTTTTCCCTGCACTTGCACAGTAGGTTAAACAGAACCCAGACACCTCAGCCCTCCCCCCACTACACTTCCTATCCCTTGAGAGGATCCAAGTCCTGCAGGAATGGAATCGGCAGTGTGACAAGTAGGATTAAGCCCCGGCCACACCATATATAAGCTGGTTTTAACTTACAGGGGGCAAGTAGGGAGCATATAAACAGAAAAACTTAAAAAATGGAAGTCTAGAAGGCAAGAGCTTCTAAAAGCGAGCAGGGCCAGCGCACTGAGTGTGGTAGTTTAGTACAGGCACAGACATTTAGGTTTGGGCTAAAACTCAAGTCAGATCCAGAGGTAAGGTTACTACTTGGACATACAATTAAAATCTTGGGTCAGAAGATGAAATAAAGTTTGGGATGCGTGACATACTGGAGTCAGGAATACAACAGAGAAAAATCATCTGTACTTCCTTTCAGAGGGAAAAAATAAAGATAAAATAGGGATATCCCAAGTATCAGTCATTCAAAGCGTCCCATTTCTAGCAAGTGAAAGATTCACAACCAAAATTTCACTACCACGTTCCCCTGTGGTGTCGGAGAACACAACGGCTCCCACAGCTACATCAGGTCTGCCAAATACATCAACTCAGCGCGTATTTGAGTCAAGAGATGGCATTTAGAAACCGCTCACATGATATGCCTCAAATTCTTCTACTCTGGAACTGTCAGTGTAAGTCTGTTTGGAGCATAAATCCATTTTGGAAACATATCTGATGATAAAAGATGACAGCACCTATTTTAAATGCAATTATTATTTGAAAGGTGCTCATTATTGCTAAATGATTCCTCTTTGATAGAGCTGGTACCTGCAACACACACTGGTATTCAACACTTCCAGGAGCGAACAGTTCTCTAAACTGCTAATTAATGTGATAACACAACTGCTCCGCTCAGATACACTGTAATTAAATTTAGGGTCTAGAAAGAATAAGCTCTACCATCTGTATCTGTGGAGAGAGGAGCGCTTGATTTGGACAGTGATGGGGATTTTTTTTTCTCTTTAGCCAAAGGGGGAACCCTCTAACAGGGGATTTGCTTTCTGAGAACATGAACCCAACGTGTTTATGCTGATGGTGTGTTATTCCCAGTTGTGCTTAACGGGAAGTCTGTCAAGCTTTGCTTGCAATAGTTTGTTTGCAAATTTTTCTATATCTTTTTTTTTTTTTTTAAAGCATTTCTGCCGCTGTTTTTTCCCCCCAGCAGTTCTGAATAATTGATGCGTTTTTACAAATTTTGTAATTAAAGGACCCACTGGAGTTACTATAGTAACAGGGGCCTTTGGAAATCAATTGAATAAAACAAAAAAAATGGGGTTGATTGGTTGGCTTTCATCTTTTCGCTTTGTTCAGTGGTATTAAGAATATTGTGAAAGATAATCTTTTTTTTTTTTGCCTTAACTGCTGAGTTCAGCTCTATTTCTGGGCTTACACTGTGTAAGCACGAGCATTCATCAGCAAGGGATGGCATCAACGTGGAAAACTGTCCGTATGCTCTTTTCTTTCTGGGGGCAGCCCTAACAAACACGGAGCAGCTCCACTTATACAGCTTTAAGACAGACTTACTAAACTTTTATCACCATTTACTTAACGTTGAAATCCCCACCTGTGGGGATTTCTCTCAACTCTAAATAATGATGCACATTTTAACGAATATTCCTCCAAAAATCCACCCCATTTCAGGTTAGAAGAACACCACTCGGTGCTCAGTAATTTCAGAGCGAGGTTCAACTGGATGGCGCAGTTCACTTGTTCTATTGCAAGTGTTCTCTTTGGTTTTGGTTCCAGCTAGCACCTGACTCTTCAAGTTTCAGTTTCAACTTTGAAAAATTACTAGGAAGCAATGATAACCTCTTACTCATCAGTTCTGCTCCTTCCCATGCTGTGTACAGAGCCAGATTGTCGGTTCTTAGGGCATAGATCAAGCCTGTCTTGCTTTTCTGTTCTGTTAGCAGTTCAAGAATCAATGCAAAGGAGAATGTGTTTATGTTAATAATTATGTTTTAACTATGCTAACCGACAACGTAAGTCCTTGTATAGTAACATCACTGTATGTTACCAACACAGAAAAGGAATGGTGGTACCTCTGCAAGTCACTTTGTCTCATTACTTCGACTTGACAGGGTTTTTAAGTCACTCAGTTTATATCCAGTGGGGGAAAAAAGAAAACCCAACCCACACCTGATATTTCCACTAGGACAAATATTCCACCAGGTACAGACTACAAGTCACAAAGAAAAAGACCACAACAGTCTGGATCACGGGCGTACGAGAAGGATGAGATTGTATTTACCACATTCTAAGCACAGGTGGTGTTCGCTTTGGGACACCAACCCGTCAACAGCAGCACAAACACACCACGACGCAGTTGCCACCCACGGTGGAAGGGTATCATTTCCACCCCAGAACCTTTCCTTGGAAAGGATGAACCCAGCTCCGTTCTCAGAGCCGAGATACAGATCCAACCTTGGACTCTGTTGCAAGCAGCCACCTACAACGTGGTTTCAATTTGCAGTGATGAAAATGAAACTCTTCTTTCCCCCCCATAGGAGACAATCACCTTTCATTAAGCTCTTCCTATTATTTATTGGCATCTGCTTGAAAAAAATACCTCTTTTATGAACAGTTGTCTCATTTCCTTGCAGAACTGAGATGAAACTATGAATCTAAATGTCAAAACACTGCACGTATCCAAAGAGATGGAAAGTTTTGCGTATCTCTGGTGTAACCACTACCCCATTGTGGCGTGGCCCCATTTGGTCCTTATCATCAATCATTCCTAACCTACAAAACAGGACCACTCCAGGGACTCCCTGCAGTCTTATTTCCCAACTACAAGGCCGTAAGTCTACTGGAAACTCCTGTTTTCCTTAGAAGAAAACCCGGCAGACTGGGGAGGAGGAGGAGAGATGTGCACTCAAGTCCTGTCCTGCCCTGTGGTAGGAACATCAGGAAGGTGTCAGACCAGATCTGCAAGGCCCACGGGAGAGGAAATCCACCCCACAGCTTACCCGTAACCAGCACCACCAACAATTCAAAGGGATAGGGAATCATTTTTCTCCAGAGGAAGAGAGATCTTGGAACAAATATAGCAATAAGGAAGTTCAGCCACTCATAAATCAATACTATCTCCAAAGGTTTAGCACATCTTATGGAGATATGTTCTTTAAAACGTTTAAACCAGGTAAGCGTATGGTCAGACACATTTACAGGATGAGCCTAAATCTCCAGGCAGCACTTGATTTTTACCTTAAATAACCACATTTACTCAGCAACTGATTTTAATTGGTCTGAGGGGCCATTGTTTCAAACAGGTTTCATTGTAGGTAAGAGTCCAGATGCTCATTTCAGACCCAGCTGTAAGCAGATAAACATCAGACCCATTTTAGGAAGTTGAAGTCTGATTTGGAAGTAATAAATCACAACTTTTTGGTTTATATTTTGAAGTTATGCTCATGAACTTCCTCAGGCCTTTGGTCTTTTATACTTGTAATTAAAGCAACAAATATGATTCATAATTGATTAATGACAGAACCTGTTCTTATCTAAACTAGAATAGTTCTTATTTAACCTAACACTAAATTGTGTTCCAGTCCTGAAAGGAGTCATAAACACAACAAAGGATCAGTTTCATCAATTCAGGTGTTTTGTTTGTTGGGTTTTTACTTTTTTGGGGTAATGTTTCTATAAAATAGACAGTAACACACCCTTTACGCAGCAGGTATAAGAAGGGAAAAATGCATTAGCAGATGCATTTTTCTTCTTCTTCAGCACCTACCACAGGGCAGTAAAGAATGAAAATTCCCTTCTTCTGGGAAGAACCAAATGGAAACGGACTGAGATTTCACTTTCAACACGGAAAGGAGTTTTGTAACCAATTCACGTGTGATGCACTGAGAATTTGCTCAATTTGAGAAGGCAGCCCTGCTCTTGACTCACTCAGCTGCAGGAGCCTCTCTCTCCAGGAAAATTCACTGCAAGACCTCTAATAATAATAACAATTTCTTAAAATAAATGGTTTATATGTTAGGCTTAGACCACAGAGCAACCTTTTGTCCATAAGTCTCAAGCAGACCACTTGATAACTACTTAATATCAGAAAGAATTTCAGGGAGACACCATCCCGTGGCTGGAGAGACACTGACACACTGAAGATGCTTTGCTGTGTCGCGTCCCCCCTCGGCTGTTTGGAGGCTGTAAATTCCTGCAGTCCTGGGACTGCTCTAAAAAACTCCATTTTTCTACAGCTCCATCCTGGCCAGAGCCCACAGAGCACAGCACATTCAGGACATTTCTATTTCAATTCTCCATGAGCTGGCAGAAGCCCTAAACTAACAACCCACCTCTCCAATAGGTAGCACCACAATATCAACTGAAACATATTTTCGGATTTTCTTTCCGGTTTCGCCACTTTTATTTGTGTGTGTGATTTTAAACAAATCCCTTCTCCTGCACACACTTCAAATTTTCCCTTTTCATTTTGCATTTGCAATGTTTTTCTGCCTTAATAAAGCGCTACAAGGCTTATTTAGTATTTGTAAAACACTAACAAAAGGTACTTTATAAAAATTAAGTTATTTAGTATAACAACAATAAGCTTTGTAGCTCCTGGCTTGAGCCTGTGCAGTATTTTGTAAGCAGGGTGTGAGGTAGAAGCACCACACCGAAACTCTTGGGTGTCATCTTCACAAGAGCTTCTCCACCTCTTATTACACTGCCCACAGTTCTTAGGGATCTGTACAAACACAGGGTGAACTAATGCAGCTCTTCAGTATAGCTGAAAGGGAAAAGAGAGTTTCCTCATGTGTTATGGTATGCTCTAATTCTACTCAGCTGTATGGTATTTAAAAAAAGAACGATGACAAGCTTTCTGACGTACCCGGCAAGAGCCATGGTGACTGTGACACAAACCAAACCCAAATATAGATGACTACTTGCTTCAGAAAGAAAGAGAAAGAGACCTTCCCATAATTTGCAATAAGGAAACCACCTGAGCTTATCGTAAAACAGAAGTAGAGACAGCTGCTGGGCTGAGCCAGCGTTTGTCACCAGGAGGGCATGTGTAGGTTGTTGCTGGCTGGGATCTCTGGTGAGCTGCACAAACATGTCTCTGGAACGAGCACGCACAGTGGTTTGCTTTCCTACAACATGGAAATGTTACTCAAATGTGGGTGAGGGCGCAGTGAGAAGTATTCCTTAAAACATTTCATCGTGATAGACTATATTTATTTCTGACCGAATGCCGCAGCTGAGTGGAATGTCAATCCTTCCGGTTAACTGGCTACTTATATTTTCACTGCTCTCCTTCGTGGCTGCCCTGACCTACAAGGCTGGAGAGAAAACATCAAACGAGCAAGTTGTGGGAAGTTTTCCAAACACCAGTGATTTTCACTGCAGTACGGTCTTGTAGGTTTTGTTATTTTCATTGAAGGCTTGATGCTCACGGTATAAAGATCACTGTTAAAGAATCTCATTGCTGAGAGCGACTTGCCCTTCGTGATCACAAACTCAAAATGACAGCTGGACAGTGGAGGATGCAGGGGGAGCATAAAAGCCCAACACTTAAAACAGCCGGAATATCTAGAATTCAATCCCAGCTCTTAACACTGACCGGAAAGGTGGCCTCGGACAGTTCAGCTGAATTTTCTGTGCCACATCAATACAATAGGTATGGCGCTGTGCTATTAGCAACAATATGCAAGTTAAATGAAAACAAGCCTTGCTAGAAAAAATAAAGAAAAAGTGACTCCAATACAAGCAAAGCTGTCCCATAATGTGTTTTGATTTTCATAAAAGGATCTGCTTTTATTTACCTTTTTTTTTTTTCCTCCCCTCTAAAGGGATCTGTTTTGCTTTTCCCTTTTCCAGCAGAACAGCCCTACCAGTAAATGCAGGTCCCCTGTTTCCCAGCCCTGGCTATAGCTCGTCACGTTTATTCACCCGCAGCCTTCCACATACTATTCACACTCACACGGGAACAACAAACCCAGAGAGATTTGCAAATATTTTGATTGCATCCAAGGATTAAGTGTTACCAACTGGCCGTTCAGACAACGTAAAAGCAGGAATAATATCTGATCCTGGTCCCCGCTCTCAGGTCTGTGCTCTTCATGGGATGCTGCCACAGAACTCACGATGGTGAGTACTGTATATACTGCTATAGTGCTACACTGGAACAGTCAATACTAACTGTTTGCTCATAATAATTCTCATTCTCAGTCATCCTTCCCTTTTTGGGGGCAAGGATTATGAAGAAGGGGAAAAACTTTGAGCAATTTTTTGCAATGTCTACCTCCTTGTGGGTTTCCAAACTGCAGTCTGTGTTCCCACACCAGCTCTTCCACAACCCGTAAGAGTAAGCCTTATTTTTAAAGGAACTTACGTATCCTTATTTTATTCACAAAAGAAAATTACATCTGTCATAAGCGTATGGGGGTTTTGCATTTAGTAAGCATAGGTTTAAAGTTAAGCTGCTGTTACTAGACTGTTACTCGTACCAGTTAAACAGGTTTCTCACAACTCATTGTAATGTGCTTTTCTACTGAAACTATTTAAAGCACGCTTTATTCTCGATTTCTTAATTTTACAGTTTTTTTCATAAATAACAAAGATGAAATCCCTCATTTTCAAAGTCAGAGCTGAAGTACGGACCCCAATTCATGAGCTGTTACGATTAAGAGCAGCTGAGCTGCAAAGAAAAAAGTACAACGGAATGAAAGAGGAAAGTGCCAAACCAGATCAAAGAAGTGAGAGAACAAGCCTGGAAAGACCTATTTAGCCAGGAATCTAACCAGCTTCTCAGGCAAATAACAAGAGATCCCACTGCAATCGGAACGCAACATACCTTCATCCTAACACTGCATTTCTACTATCAGGGCATTTTCACAATTAGCAGTAATCCTAAAGAACGGGAGGGGGAAGATTAATCCAGCCCCAGTCATGGTCTTGGAGACCTTTAAAACCAGTTGGGTGTGTACGCAGATTTAGGAAGGAATGCTCACATGCCAGCTGTCCAGGCCACCTCCTGTCCTGGCCCTAAATCACTCCAGCCACTCACTTGTATTTGCAACCAGAGTGTTTTAATCTCTCAGATTAATTTATTCCGAGATGTGCATAGTACACAATGAAAGAGAACTTCTTTTTCCTTCGCAATCCAAAACTCAAGCCCAAGTTCCAGCTTCATTGCTTCAATGGTCACGTTTGGGGGAAGGTTTTGAGTTTTCTCTCATAGAAAAGAAGCACCAGGTACCCACAATGAAACATGTTTCTGATTGTACGGTAGTTGTAAGTACAGAGAGTGCTGGATGAACCCCTCAAGCTCCCTCTTAACCTCAGTGCTTGTGAAGGGAAAGGAATTAGCAGCGAGACTCAGTTCTGCAATGAGAAAGGTTTAATTAATAGGTTTCAGCATAACACAAAGGTGGTTTCTCTGTAATCCCTTCGCTAAAGCCTGGGACCAGGAGGGACTGGGAGAAGCTCACTCTCTCTGGTTTTACAAGCAGCCTACCTGTACAAACCAGCAGTCAAGACTCTCCCATCACAACCAGCCCACCGGCCAAATCCCCAGGCACTGATGACTAGTCATAGAGGGAGTCTGCAGGAGGTTGCACTGCTTTATAAAAGGGTTTTACTAGCACACATTTCAGATGACTTGAAAACTCGGTAGTGGCTTCCTGAATAACGTGGCTGACCCAAACTCATACCAATAAAACTTTTATATCGAACTAAACTGCCACCTAGTATTTTAACATCACATACTATGCAGGGGAGCCGTTTTAGAGAGCTTCAAGTACTATGTATTTGTTCTGCTTCCTCATGTCTCCAGTGATTCCGTAACGGCCAGAAGCAAATGGTACCCAGCTGTACAGTTAGAGACACAAATACGAGCATTTCTCAGGTCACTTTTAGGGAGTTGGCTATTAAGCATAAAGACAAGAAGCCCACTGTAACCTCTTTGCCACTGTCTGGCCAGAGAAAGCAATGGCTGATATTGCACATAGGGTTTCTCTGGGGCAAATTTACAGCCTGAACCTGATTTCAGGTACGTTAATTCTAAGCGAGCAAAGCTGTATCCAGCGGCCGACGGAGAGCAGGCAATGCTGGCTCTCAGCCCTCTTCAGCTTCTGAATCCTCGTGTGTGAGAAATGAAAGAGCCGGGTCACATCCGCAGAGTGGAATGAATTAGCTACTTACTCACAAAAGATAACATTTTACCCAACAACACTGTTCACTGAGTAAGAAAGTGCTGAAAAGGCCTGCGTTTCTGTAACGTGAGTGTGTGTTTAAGCGTCCCCTCTGGATAATCTGCATGTAAATGAGGCAACGTTAGTTGCAAGTATCTCTGGAAACTTAAACTGGCTACACATTCTGAAAGTTAAGTAAAAACAGAACCATGGGAGAGAACCCCTAATTACCACATAGCGAGGGTACTGATTAAAACCATCAGGGCAGGGATCCTGTGTTTCATTAAATAAATACACCAAGTTCAGCTTTATTGTTATTTTAGCTGATGAAGGAAAAATAAAGTCTACCTCCGCATGCATGAAATTACTTAAATTCAAAGACTCACTGGCAACAGACTTCGAACAGGGCAGGATTTTTTTTCCCCTCATGTTTGTATTTAAGTAGCTCACTCCAGTTACTCGGGTTAATATGAGATCCTGAAGCACAGTTAACCTCTGGCATTTTAGCATTCCATATAGAGCCATTTTTTTGGATTTCACATGGCAGGGTGTAACTAATAAATGCAACATTAGAATGCCGTTTTAATCATTTTATGAACTAAAAGTAGGGAACAATTAGAGAGCATTTTGGTCAAACGGACACCACCATCTCATTTACTCTCCAGCTTCTAGGGGGGGTTTGCTCCTTTCTGGCTACTGCATTGAGTATTCAAAACCGATTGCCAAGAGCTTGAGCAAACAACCTTGGTGAGGTCATTTCTGGGTAGCAATTTCACAGAGGGTTTGCTTCAATTAGAGAGAGAGAGACGTGAATTTGTATGTAGGCAGCAAATTTCCTCTTGCTACTGGCAAACTCCATTTGGTTACGCTATTTAACACCTGGAGAACACCATTCACTGGGCTATACCAGTATTTGCAGTCTATACATCCTTGGTAAACAAAATCTATTAGTCAAGATTATCTCTGCTGACATTTGCAGAGTTTCTAAGTATGTCAAAAAAGGTGACTCTACTCTTTCCATCAGTCCTGCCAGCCTCAGGGGGGGCTCCACAACCAGAACCGATCCCGCCGGCTAATGGCACCCAGCCTCTTTGAGGAACGTTTCAGCATCATCTCTACATTTTCACGGAAGAGAAAGTGACAAGTCTGATCAGATATTTTTACTCATTACTTGAAGAGTATTTCAAGAGCTGAACAAAGTTAATAAAGAGTAACTTTCAGTTTCCTCATCTCCATCCCACTCTCTCTTCAAAAGTTTTATAACCTAGAAGCAAAGAAAATGAAAGATGGAAGAAAAGAGGTGTGGGTGCACTAAAACTAAAAATTGGTATGAAATTCTCTTCAACTGCTTACCTATGTATTATTAGTCTCTTAATTTTTGTAGACGTAATCCTGTGCCTGTTTTCCTGGACAGCTGGTGTAAGGAAGGGGCAGCGAGTGTTTACAGCCACATTTTCCAAAGAAATCCTGAATGAGTCTTTGATTTGGGAACGTTCCACATCATAGCACAGGAGGTAGAGTTACGAAAGTATTTGCTTCTCAGTTCTCCGCTTGCAGAGAGCAGAGTGACTCAATTTTCCAAGTACATATAGGCAGCATTAATACAAGTCGTAAAGAGTGACAACAAATGGAAGTCTGCAGTCTGCTATAACCAACCGATCCTACTTTCCCATCTCCTACACTTAAGATGACCAGGCAGGTTGTGCCTTCAACAGGAAAGGGCATGAGGGACAGGAAAGGAACAGAGGGGGAGCAAGAAAAAAACCCCACTGAAACCTGAGAGTAGGTCTCAGGCAGAAGCAGACCTCATGGTCAGACGTCAAGCTCATGATTTTGAAGAGGGACGGTGAAAATGCTGATATTCTCATTCACTCCAATAACATCGACACCAGAGCTTGAACTCAGCTGGGAGAGTGAGAGGAGTTTGCAAGACGCTTGTAGTAATATTCGACTGCCACACAGAAGACTTTAGGGATGTTTTTTTGTTGTTGTTGTTTTTTTTTTGGTGGGGTTTTTTTGGTGGGGTTTTTTTGGTTTCATTTTAAAACATCAGAAATAGTTTTGACTGTACAAACAGCCACAAGGGAACACAAGAATCATTCTTGTGACAGCAAGAAGCTCACTTTCCAGTGATGAAGTCATCTCTCTTTGGAGACTCCCCAGAGCAAGTGATGGCTCAGTTTCACGCTCTGGCAATAAGAAAATTCCACATTTGAAACCTCTCTTTCCCCATATTTGTTCCCCACACACAAAGCCCCAGCCTGGCTCACCACAGCCTTCAGCAACACCAGGAGATGTCCCTCCCCAGCAGCAGCAACTGGTAAGCCTGGACCCAATCAGTCTGGGCTCATCCTTGCTCTTGCCACGGGGCTGTCATATGACGCTGCATCCTCCCACGCGCCTTTCTGTCCGACAGCACCGCAAGTTCTCTGGCCCAAAGATGACGCCTGATAAAGTGTTAGCATCCAAACCAGGGCAAGCACGCTCCGAAGATGGGGTTTCTGGGTGTTTCTCCAGTACACCAGCGTGCCAAATCATCAAAGATCTCGTGACACTACCATACAATGCGAGGCATTCTGTTAGTGACAGGGGACACGACGGCCACTGACAGCTAAGTATGAATGCCTGGTCACAAGGCGATGGAACGCACTTGTTTGTGAAGCTCTTTCATTCACTGAACTTTAGTTACTCTCCAAAAAGGCTAGAGGCATCATTAGCTTCATTTCACACATGAATTAAAAACAGAGACACAAGAGAGAGAGAAAAATCACATGGCCAAAAGTTATACAACAGCCCAGTACAACAGAGAAGCCGAGTCTTCAGAAGCCAGACAGGAGTCAGAAGACCTGGGATTGGCAACCACTTTGGAGAGAGCCTCCTGATGGGCTGCCTCCTCCTTGCCCTGCTTCTGCCTTTTCATCCCTGGAGCTTCCCTGCACTCTGCCTGGGCAGAATTCAACAGCACCTTCTAACCAGAAAGGCCTTTCCACACTCAAGGTGAGGCAGAGATGATGGCTGACTACACAGTTTTTCACTGTGAGGGTGGTGAGACCCTGGCCCAGGTTGCCCAGAGGAGCTGTGGCTGCCCCATCCCTGGAGGGGGTCAAGGCCAGGTTGGAGGGGACTTGGAGCAACCTGGTCTGGTGGGAGGTGTCCCTGCCCAGGGCAGGGGGGTTGGAACTCGATGATCTTTAAGGTCCCTTCCAACTCAAACCACGCCACGATGCCACCATTGTACTGGTTTTACCATTATTTCAGGCTTGTGTAGAGAGGCAAAGCCATCGCTCACCTGATCTAGTTGTGGAAGGATTACAACTGCAGATGGGACATTGGACTAGATGACCTCTAGGAGCTCCTCCTAACCAGCATTTCAGCTATTCTAATGTGACCAAGTAGTTATGCAGCACAGTCAAGATTTCCAGCTCCCAAAGTATTCGTCTGTATTCCTCCTCCCACCCTTTCTTGGGTGTAATTCATAAACTCACAGTACTTGCACAATGAATGAATCAAAGGTACTTAAAAAAACCTCAAAAATCTGAAAAAACACTAAGTGCAGAACTGCTAGCTCATGCAACTTCCCCGATGTCAGTGGGGATGCTAAATGGAACAGAGCATTTATCTGCGACATTAATGAAAAAAAAAAAAGCCTCCAAGATATATCTATATGAAACATTTCATTCCTTTCTTAAGTGCTGCTTTTGTCCTAGTTTGTCATAAGCTGAGGGAAAGATAGGGGCAAGGGGAGGGAGGAAGCACATAATTCACTGCCCATGAAAATAAACCTAATATTAACTTAAAGGCCTGAACATTTTGAGCAGAACCAAATACTTAAGCAATGCTTAATGCCTTCAACACCACCGCCTGCTCTGTCTGAATGTTGTTACCAAAGACTGGCTGATTATTTGCATCAGGAAGTTGAGGCCAAAGAATAATGTCTCCCAAAGCAGCCAATTGGAAAAAAAATAATCAGTGAACAGCTGCGATTGCTGCACAGCAGTTGTGGGAAAGCAGCGCGATAAGGTCAGATTCTGATCCATTACATCACCGTGCATTGAGACAAGCTCTACTGAAGACAGAAGCCATTGGAGATGTAAAATAAGCTCAGAGTCCAGCCCACAGTCTGCAGGACAGAGAGCAGAATGCAGCTCATTAGCACAGCTACATGAATGCCATTATTCAAACAAAATTATTACTAGGTTGCTCTCGGCCTCAGCTACTCATCGCGCCAAGCCACGCGTTATGTTAAGACAAGACATAATTTGGACCCCAAGAGATCTCCTTCTGGTTCACCTCATATGCTTCTACTAACTGGTTCCATCCAATTAAAGCTGCCAGTTTTATGAACTACAATATATTAAAGAACACCACAAACCCAGCTGTAGCGTCCCAATAAAATGAAAGTGCTGGTTGAGTGCCTTCCTGAAAAGCTGAAGGAAAAGCCTGATCCCGTGGTTACGACCACAATTTGGTTTGCGGGAACAGACAATTGTGTTATGCTCCTGTGCAACCACAGAGCAGGTTTCGCACCAAATCATTCCATCTTTTCAAAAATTATTCTACTGACCCCTTCATCTCAAAACAAATCTAGGTTTTAATGGTGAATCCATTTACTCACAGTACTCAAAAAAAAAATATATATCTCTGCAACAACATGATAATAACATCGTAAGCTCTTCTGATACCATTAGGACCACAGGGGACATATAAGAAAGACACTGAGCCAAGGAACTTAAGAGTCTAAATACAGAATAAATTCTCTTGTAAAATGAGCGTTGGGATTTTTGAGGGGAGATGGAGAAGTTGGCTCATTTCTCTTTTCTCCCTCCTGAAAGACTTGCAGGAAAGCAAGGGCTTTTGTTTTGGCAAAGACTGAACTGAGATAAGAAGCCACTATCCCAGAAGAAAAATTCACACATGGTAACTATGGAGCAAGATGAGAGTTCACAGCAGTTTTTCATTTGTGCAGGTATTTATATGGCCCTCTTCTGCTCCTAAACATGAGTGAAAGGAGAGCCAATACTTCAACAGCAACCCATTGCAGTTCTGCTCCCTACTATAACTTAATTTGCTGCTCTTTGCCTGTAGATCTGAATACATAACATATTTCTTAGCATCCCTGGCATTCTGAAATGAACAATAGATGCAAGAAGCTTTTTTAGACAATAAATTAAGGTCAAACTAAGTGATTAATGGGTTCTTTAATGTGTTATGCTGACTTTGTTCCAAAATAAGCAGCTGCTTTATATAAACTGCTTCATTTCTCTTCAACAGCAAATCACAAAAAGTAGAAGAAATCACTCCCACGTGAGACTTTTAAAGCTCACGTTGTTCATCACATAACAAGCACAGAGTAACCTGTTGCCCCTGAACAACAGAAAAGTGTCCTCAGATGAACCAGTCCAATAGAATAAATACATTTTTACAGATCTTCAATGAGCAGACTCCTTAGTAACTGTTAAGAAAACAGCAAGGTTGGGAAAGCAACTGATCCTGAATTCATATCAGTGTTCAGACCCAAAAATCAAATTAGGATTTGTCTATCAATCCCTAATCAAAACAAAGAAAAAATAACTTTTCTGTAGTCTTCTAGGAATCCCTACGAGTGACAAAGTCCAATGAAACTGGCCCATGCAACATTCGTGAATATTTTTAAGCAAGAAATATTGTACGTCCCCCCACAACTGGCCCGAGGGACTTGGATAGAAAAGATCACGTACCTCTAAGCAAAACACAGACTGAAAATACAAGTGACAGTAGCTTCTCACAATTGTGGAATATCAGAAGGAAATACAATCCACAACAGATTGTTCAAATCAACCTTACTCAATCACCCGAGCACTTCTTTGTTATGTACTCTCATCAGAGAAATACTTGGCAGTGTTCACATGTAAATCAGCAGCAGCTTTTTGGATCACTTCTTTTAGTGTAGAATGGGCTCAAACTTTTTCAGAATGATGATGTTTCCCTAGAACGCTTTTCAGAAATACAATGCGCTGCTGAAGACTCAGGCAGATGGCTTGGCTGAGGCAGCTCGCAATTTGAAAATTGTCTCCAGTCAGATTTTATTTAAAATAAAAATCAGCAAGTCTTTTTGAGATTATATTACACGCAGCAGTTCCTGGAAGATACAGGGTCATGAAACAGACTGCCCTATTCACCGATCCCAGCCCCAGGATTAAATGTGACCCAAGTTATTTGATTTCTAAATTGGATTAATTGGTAGCTTCTAGTCTCATTCTGGCAGATAAATCACCGTTGCGTCCAGCAATATTTGGCACTGCAACACGCAGACCTCACCTTATTCCTGGTTGCAATTCCACTCTTCAACGCAGCTGAAAAGGGACGACATACACAACCGAGACAAGCAGGAAGCAGTTCTTACCGCCAAATAAAAGCTCTGGTTGGAAAGCGCCGGGAGAACAAACCACCCTCTTGTATAGTTCCCTTCAGTCAGAATTAAAAACCCCAGATGGGCCTGTGAGAAAAAGGTTTAGTTCGGGTTTTTGCCACAAGAAGTTTGCTGAGCTCCTATTCTGTCAGTGCAGAAGGTGGCACCAGTATGACGCTCAGCAACGTTTCGTTATTTTTTAGTTCAGAAGCACTTTCTATACAAAGATTAAATTAGCAGCTGCTGGAGAAACTAATTCTTTCCCATCTCTGTCAAGGGAGCATAAGTTGACCGGTTGCACGCTACTCTTAGACACACTAGAAGCTTTGAAAACGGTGCAATTATTATGCTAACTTTCTCAATGACAGATATGAAAATTGTTTGCTCTCCAAAGCCAGTCACCCCAGTACTCACTGTTCCACGACACTGCTAACTGTGACCCTCTGCTCTACCCAGTGCTGGTTAACAGAACTGGATCACTTTTGGAACACCTTCTACATCCCTCTCTCCCGACAGACCATGCATGGAGCCCCCTGTGGCCAAACTCTGAACTCTGGATGTTCGATAGTACACAGAACCCAGTCCTTGCTCCCCAAAAACAAATCCAAATCCCAAGGTGGTGGCGAGCCCAGGGAAAGCAGGGGAGGCAGGGGCTGCTCCTCCATTTGACGTGTCGAGACAAAACTCTGCCCGGGGACTTCACGTGTGTCAGGGGCCCCGTTCTCCACCGCCTCACTCTTCTTCCAGACCAGCAAGGCCAGTTAAGCGAGGATTGAATCAGGCCCCTCGCATATAAATGAATCATTTGAAGTTATACACGTTACTTTACATGGAAAAAATTCAAGCTTTTAAAAAATGAGCATATAAAATATAAAAAGACATTTAAAGCGCGCGCGCGCACTCACACACAAGCCAGCTTTACTTTGCAGTGCCTGTTCAGTAGAACAGATAGCCTGTTCTCTGACTCTCTTTTAACTGCAAACCTTATACTGGCTGTGTATATTTTGGACCCCTTCCCATCCTACCATGATTTCCTGTCTGAGTCTGCAGCCCATGGCAACAGCAGAAAATTGGAGCGCAGGCTCTGCAGATGGTGGTGTAGGCCAAATGCCCTCTGCCAATTTACTATCTTCTGCCCTAACATATGCATTATCTAAGTCCTGGCTATATGGGAAGGGTTACCTTCACGCTAAGAAATTATATTCGTTTCAATTTATAAATTGTGCTTGCCTTAGGGAAAGCTCTGGCCTGCAGTGAACATAAAAAACCCCACGATCACACAGCCTTACAAATACATCATCAGACTGGAAAAGGAAAATGATCTTCTGAGCTGCTGTCAAGGTAGAAGAAAATTCACGCAGTTTTATCACTCAATTCCAGGAGGTCACAGGTCACTGAGACTGTTTAAAAAACAAAGCAAAACAGTCCCCTCCCCAAATTTATTGATGGGCAGCGCATACATCATCCCGCAAAATAACCTATGACGAAAGCTGCAATTCCACATGTCTGCAGCAAAAATATGAGACCCAAGATTACATACGCAGGGAAAAGGTGCCAGAAACAATTCTAGGGTTGTTTCCATCGGGAAATGTAGTGTTAAACATGAATCTTCCTTGAGTGGCTTTAATAAGAGACTCTGCATCTGGCATTGCCCTGGGAGAACAGGGAGGAGGTGATGTGGGGGTGGGGGAGGACACAGGTTTTTCAAAGAATAACATTAATAAGAACACACCAGTCACCCACATCGCACTCACCACCGCGGCTACAAAACCACCTCAGCGTTATAGATGCTTTAAATCCCCCCTGCCCCCAGCGCACACGACGGGACATCCAGGTTTTCCATGGCATGAATGGTCACCATCAAAGTTTCTCCCACCTCGAGGTGTAAAGCCCTGAAGTTTATTACAAAGCACTAAAACAGAACTACCCGAGACAAACACGTGGCCTCGATCCAAGGGATTTCAGCGGAAGAGCCCAAGCAACTGCTTTGAAAAGAATTCAGTTTTTTCCCCGATAAGCAAAAAAAAAAAAATAATAAAAAAAAAATCATTCCTTTGCTATCGTAAGGAATCACAAACTAAAATCCGTAAGTCACTGCTTTATTCCGTAAGGAAACACTCTGCTCTCTCAGCACCGGTAAATGGAAATGATTCCTTTGGCTCCAGCAAGATTAAACTTTAAGGTAAGCAGCACTTTTCTCCCATGGATTCCCAGCTTGCTTCCAGTAGCCGCTCACTGACAACAATTCTGACAAATTTCCTCCTTGACGATCTTACTGTCATCGCCCTCAAGAATTTTACAAACTCAAACAAAACCGATACTCACTCAAGCCAAAATTTCCACATATACTGCCAAGGCACAAGAGAATTTTTCATCATATTTCTTGGAAATAAAAAAAAAGAACCCACCAGAAAGCTTTAGAAGTCTCTCTATATATTGACAATAGAATGAAATGGTTTATTATAAACAACTAATGTGTCTTGGTTGCCCACTATTGTAGTTTTCCATCTTCTTCCCCCTCACTCATAGTTAAACTATCACTTCAGTGAAAACATCCAAAGGCACCTTGTAAATTTGATATAGCAACTTAAAAGTACTAGAAACCATACAAAAACCATAATAAAACTGTATCATTTCAGCTCTGGAGTGATTTTTATGATCTCTAGACTAAACAAAACTGCCAGCAAAAGTGGAGCACAAAACAGGGTGGGAGGTGGAGGGAAGATAACATTCAAACCAAGGAGCAGAAATTCAATATGCAATTAGCCAGAAACGATATCACCCCCCCAGAGGAAGTACATTTCATTATATATTATCTCTTATATTATGACAACATCAAAGCTCAATCAATCAAAATCAAAGTTAAAGATGAGCGAACTGTCTAAAAGCAACTGGAAAACTGGGGTTTTGCTTTAACCCGTTAGCTTTGCCATCAGTCTGTGCTGCACAGAGTACCGGGTAATCATAAAACAAAACAAGCAAACAAGAAATTGACTTTACTAAATTCTATTAAAACATCAAAAAAAATCCAGAACAGTTTGAAGAAAGAATATGAGGCAAAAACTGGCCCAATTCCCCAGCTGCTTGCCAACATTGAGTTCTTGCCCTTCATCTGAAAGAGTAGTGTGCTTTATTCACAATCGATAAAATGTAAATATTAAAGAAAAGCTCTTCACTGTGGTCTCGGAATTAATCAGGAAAAAAAGCAGTACTATGTAGGATCAAGAAACTAATAGATAATTACGCCTCTGCATGTTTATTTCTTTAAATCTATAAGTCCCAGCATAAACACACAATCATCTTTCCTTTTTTATTCTACAGACTGCAGATTGGGCTAGAAATGAAAGTAACTGAAGTATCCAACGCGGACTGTAATGTTATAAACACTACAGAACGGGACAAGCAGATGATGTCTTCTGTAGTGTTCTTTTCCTCTCATCCCTGGAATATCATAAACAACATTTACTTTGATCTTGCACAGCCCCATAGCAAATTTATCAGTTGGTATAAACCTACACGCACAAACTGAAAAGCTGGTCTGAAATGTTTATTTGGCTTCAGTTCTTAGTCTCCAGCCCATGATTATACCACAAATACCCTTAATCATCTCAAGCATTGTGGTGTCACTACACAAGAACTACAGCAATTACTTAAGCACATTTTCCACAGTTTTCTTCTTTTCTGCTTATGTCAAGAGTTTTTCATGTTTTGGACCAGGAGAGCCAAATGTAGTCTCTTCATAGAGAGACTAACGGTACAAAAAAGCATCACTTTGGTCACTTGGAAACTTCTTTAGCTTTCTTCTATTCTTTTTTTAATAATAATAAAATATTAGATTTCAATTAGACTTAAGACTTCAGTTTCCCTTAGCTGCAGCTTGTGCGTAAGTGAACAAATGGAGATGCATATTCTCAGCGTACGACAGCATCGTTAGCGCGGAGAGAAAGCCTCACACCAAATACATGAACGACGCGGACTGACCCAAGGGGATGAAGAAGATGCTTTGCTTTCTACCGTCCCTACCACTCCCCAGCCTGAAAGCACTTCACACCGATGACCCAATGAACCCTCCAGCATCCTCCAGAAGCCGGGATTTTGCTCAATTCAGATGCGACACAGGTTACGTTACCTGGTGAACATCAAACAAGTTTTCAGAAAGAAATGGTCCCATTGTCATAATTAAACAACCAGAACAAGATGGACAAGTGCTCAGGCTTAACCTAATCTAGGAGTTGTCTGGGTCAAACCCATACAAGGAACATCGGACGGTTTTTGCTTGGTCAACAGGAAGAAGGCATTCACAGCAGTCCCTGTGACCTGATTCAATGATTCTCACCGGTTACAATCCACAACTGCAGCTCCGTCGAAGGTCCATTTCAAAGAAATGTTTCATGTTAAGATCACAGTAAAGACCAATCCAAACAACCGCCTCCTCGAGGACCACCACCAAAGACATCAGCCAGGCTGCAGCTAATGAAATCACATCATTAAGGAACAGGTTTGGAGCAGATGAGGAGGAAGTTTACAATTTTAAAGGACTTTCATCTGCAAGTAACACATAAGCAAGTAGGTTTTAAATGACAAGGATTTTATAGCTCAGAATATCATTTAACTTGAACTGAAAGGGGTGATCCTTAGTTTCCTCAGCAGTTACAGCATACCCTTCCCTCCCAAGTTCCTTTCACGCTATTAATTCTCTCCCACATATTCCACGCTCACAAAAGCAGCGGCCACCACCCTACGGGCTGCAGGCAGACGTTTTAATTACAGGTTGCCAACCAGCCCTCTGCCGTGCCCTGCCCAGAGCTGGCCTGTCCCAGCACTGGCCTCTCCTCGCTCCAGTTGCCAGCCAAGCGTTCCAAGTCACACCCGCTGTCGCCAAACCTTTCCTAAGGACCAGAAGGAGCTCACAGTTCCAGCCTGGTTGGTGAGCTAAGTCAGAAGGCAAGTCTGGATGTGTTTGCATGAAAAGAACAAACCTTTCAGCATTTGTGCATCTTTTCCTCTGTGTGTTACTGCGTTCTCATGATAAGGCCTGCACTGCCAACAAGACTCCATTTAAAAGGCTCTCCTCGCTCATAAACACACATCTGGGAATCCTTACATTGACTTAGATGCTCTCAAAAAGGTCTAGCAATTATTTTTTTTTTCCAAATGTAGCCTCTGTTCTGTAAGGGAAGGAACTGGAATTCTGTTGAAGTGTTTTTGTCCCTTGAAGTGTTCAAGGCCAGGTTGGATGGGGCTTTGGGCAACCTGGTCTAGTAGGAGGTGTCTCTTCCCATGGCAAGGGGTTGGAACTCAATGGTCTTTTAAGTCCCTTCGAACCCAAACCATTCTATGATTCTAAGAAGAGCGTCAGAAGTGATTGTTATTCTTTTGTCCATCAGCCTGAATTCTCATAGTTCAGTGTGAGCAAACGGACATTTTCTTATGTTGAGTAATTGGTAGAGTAGAACTCGGTCAATGAGAGAGGTTTTCTTAATGTCCCGACCATGAGACCGCAAAAGCAGGACTCCTGAGCTCGTAACGCTGTGAAAATGTTTATAATAAGGACCACACGTTTACTTGAAAAGTTTGGGATTGACTAAATGCAAACTGAGAGCTAAAATGTAAACGAAGAATTATTTTGATCTTGTTTCCAAACATTCAGAAGAATAAAGATTGCTGAAGGATTTGCTAGGCACTTCTGAGTATCTAGTGGTTTTGTTGTGTTTAGACGCCTCTGTTTCTCTTCCTTTGAATTCTGCTGGCTCAATGGACAAATCACTCAAGACAAACACCTGTTCATTTTACATTTCACTTTAAGAAAGGACAACATGTCAACCTAGTGAAGATCACAGGATTAATATTACTTTTGGCCTTATTGTTCAATTTTCTTGCATTGCTGTAAGATGGGCTCTTTTTTAAAATGAAGTTACTTTTAGTTCAACATTAAAATCTTGGGTTTAAGTTCCCAAGTGCAAACAGGCACTTTTGAGCTTCAGTTCTTTCTGAAGTTACTGAAGTGCTCAAGTCCTAAACCCATGCCCCTCTGCAACTTGGTAATCATGTAATAAGTGAATTTTATGCAGTCTGTTGTAAATAAATGTGTCCAATACTTCCTGCATTTCATACAACAGAGGGCTTTAGAAGCTTAAACATCTCCCTTGCAGTGTTACATACCCACACATTACACCACCAAGCTGGGGAAAGGGACAGAAAAATCAACCAGATAAGGAAGGAAGCTCTAAATGGACCATTAACTACATTAATTGAATCATATCAGGTACGTGAGCGGAAATAAATTAGCACGACTTAAAAACATTACTATACCATTAACACCCCAACAGGATTTTTCAGTGTAAAAAGATCTTTCATCTCAACCTCATTATCAAAACAAAATTTATTGAAAATTCAATGCCACCCTATGTTATTATTGCAATAGCCCCAAATTAAAAGAACAAAAAAAAGAAAACTAAACCAAACCAAAACCCTATTATAACTTTGGGTTTTACATACTGAGGATAAAATTCTGTCCTGGGCGTAACAGTATTTGGGCTTAACAGTATTTGGTCAGCTCAAGCCCCTGCCTTTAACAGTAACAACAGACTTCAGCCTCGACACAACAGGCCACAGGCTTTTCTCTCCAAGAGGGTCCTTCTTCACAGGCCTCACTCCCCATTTGCACACAGATAAGCCATCACGGACACCGATCCCACTTGAAATCCAAATATCAGCATTTGCTGCTAGGAGTTACACATTGAGGCAGTTTCAGCACTTGCTCATTAATTGAAAGGACACAAATTTTACTGCCACGGTGTAATATCAGCAATTTGCAGAATTAATTTAAGACAGCATTATTACATCATTAATGAAGTTTTCCTTTACTATCACTAAATAAAATATATATACACATAAAACCCACTACAAAGGGAAAAAAAAAAAAAGGTGTTTTAGCTTTACTTGATGTACCCTTTAACATAAGCAAGATGCATATCTGCAGATGTTTATATTCTTGTGTATCCAGCGGTTTGCATTTGTAGGAGAGGTGAGCGTGTATTTACAAGCACGAACAAGGCTTAAAGAATTTGTCCCTGTGGGTTCATTGATATAAATCCAAGTTCTTGAATGTGTAGGAATAAAAGTGCAAAGGGGGTACATTTGTACAGAGCTGAATGAAGCCAGTGTTTGAATAGGATCATAGCTACAACCCGCTCATCCTGCATGGAAACGGGCACGGAGGTCTAGCGTATTCCTGCCCAGGAATCCCCAAGCAACGCTGCTTCAAACTCCTGCTTCAGGTATGGTCACACAGGAGACACAGGTGTTATTTTATTAATGATTTGCAAACCACCTGTGATAACACTGTACCAGCCTTGTATATCTACTCGCCTTCGGTCAATGATTGCATTTACAGCTTTCTTCCCCAAAATGCACCCCTTCCAACAGGCAGTTTTTCCCCTGAATAGTTGTGTAGCTGATAGCTTATTAAAACTGATGAGGTTCTTTATGAACACACCAGTTTGTTCAGTTCAGACAAAAGGATATTTTATATATTGCTGGATTTCAGTACAATACCAGGACTCGCTGAAATAACTTTTTTTTTTTATTTCAGACCATTTTGATAACTATGAAAAGGAATTTTTATAATGGCATAGCGCTAAAAATCCTCTCTGTTAAAATCAGCTCTAATTTTTAACCTATATTAGTGCAGTGAGAAATAGAAAAGAAAATAGTGATACTAAATCCAAAGTCCATGCTTGTCTCTTGGCAGGGTGTGCCACAGTGTTTAGTATCAGCATGAAGAAAATTCATCACTGGTCTAATTTTATTGAGTCCAAATCATTCCTTCCCACTGTGAGGAAATGTTACACATTTCCCTCCTCAACCCATTTCTAAGAAAAACCGCTCAAGACACAAGTAGAGCTTGTTTTAGACTCTGTTTCTACGACTCATCAGCCGAGCAAATCAACAGGCTAATTTGTGGATTAGTTCGTCCACAGAGAACTTGAAGCGTTTCAGCCAAGAGGTAGGTGAAGAAACAGAGCTACCAGATTAAATGCACCATCCCACCATCCCCGCCCCCCCCCCTTTTTTTTTTCCTTTTTTTTTTTTTGCAGAAACATCTGTCAACACTTATATCCACAGAAGACCAGGATGTGCTGATGCATTAAACAGCACAGCAGGTGTATTGGCTGTCGCGGGAGCACTCGGCAATAACCAGATAGTTAAGTACAACGTAAGTGCTGTAGTTAATAGGGCAATAATATCAAACCACATTTGCAGTGCTGACAGTTCAGATTCTAATGACCCATGCACAAGTCAAACACAAGAACATCAAATAAGAGAATCTTATTTTCAAGGTAAGTTCATATTTCTCATCGTCTCCCAACAAACATTTTAAATTAATGTCTCAAAGCCCCTGTGAAACTACCAGATGCATTCTCTACTTGAGCTATATCAAACCAGCACTTATCATATATCTCCATCTAATTAAAAATAGAAAATAAAACATTATTCCAACTTACACATTTATTTTTTTTTACCTTCCAGTAGCTATGCTGTTCAGTGGCTGCTTATCTTTTTTGCTGCTTTTGTTTCATTTGCTTCCCAGCTTGCACTGCATTATTTTTGCAACATCCCACCTAGATTTGGTCTAAAAAGACTTTGCCCCGGGAGGCACTAACACACCCGGAGAGCTTTACGGAACTCCTTATGCCCACGAGCTCAGATGACATTCTGCCTTCCAAGACGGAGAGACCAAGTCCCAAGCGTGAAGCCACCACTCACTCTAAAAGCAGAAAACGTCTCACAGAAGCATCCAATAGTTGATTAAAGAACAGCTGCACAGAAAGGTTGAATAACTAAATAAGCCACAGATTATTATTTATTTTAAAATAATATTCAAATTCCCCTTAAGCACTTTTAAACTTTACCTTTCACACACCAGGTGTTGACTAAAACATGTTTGTTACAATACAGAATATTAAGGTTTCAGGTTCCAAAGCCTTAAGAACCGTGGACCCCTGTCTTTGATGGGAGATGACTCACTGAAGAAATACAGGTCTCTAAACCCCACTCTCTTGAGAATTTACAAAGATTTATGTATTTACTTACTGTTTCTTAGACTCCAAAGCAGCACGCTATCCTGATCTAATAAGAAAAATGGTATTCAATAGATCATAATGCCAGAAAGGTCCATTATGATAATCCAGTGCAATCTTCTGCATAGGACGCTGCTGTGGATTTCATCCAGAGACTGCAATGCTTGACTGGAGCTAGAACTTAACCTCTAAGTGCTTTTTATCTCTAACATCAAACTCGGTGCTATAAAACAAAATCCAACAAACAGACGCCAAGTTCACAATTTACAAGTACTCCATTAAAACGCTCTTACTAGAAAAGAAACAAAAGTGACAGTAAAGCAAGTTATCCTGTTTCTTACACCGGAATAAATCCAGTTATTTTACCGCTAGATGTACCTTATATTTAAATTAATGTAAAAGACAAGATCATTTGAAAGCACTGTGGAGAACGATGTGAAT
This sequence comes from Arenaria interpres, assembly GCA_013399435.1. Taxonomy (NCBI): domain Eukaryota; kingdom Metazoa; phylum Chordata; class Aves; order Charadriiformes; family Scolopacidae; genus Arenaria; species Arenaria interpres. Next base: position 201,182 of record VXAK01015720.1, read on the forward strand.
ACTACTAATTTACAATTCCTACAGGGAGAAGAATAAAGAAGTTATTTCAAGCTTTTTTGCATCCATATAAAGCCATTTGTGGTCTTCTAACGGCAAGAAAAGCCATTTAGAAGATTCACTGACTTGTGTCAGGTAAAATACCAGTGACAGACTGTCACAGGAAATCACAGGATACCTTCATGTGCAGTTTTATTCAATTTTCAGACTTAAAAAAATGCATTCAATTATTGACAGAATTGATCTGAAAGACAGGAACAACAAAAGAGGTAACAGAAGCCAATCCTTCTGTGGCCCATGACTGCTCGGTATTGCACTCTGCAAGCGTTATCATAACTGACCATTTGGTGCTTTGAATATTTATAAGCATTTCCCTGCACAGTCACTCATGTTTCCATTGAACACCAGCTTCCATTCACTCATTGCAAATTTTCCAAGAAGGAGATTTCTTTTAAGAGGAAAAAAAGAGAAAGCTCCATGAGAGACTGACTTTTCCTCTCTATTTTACACCCAGAACCTGTGTGGCAGAAGCACTGAGCAGAGAGCAGCTAATGCGCACATTTTACTTTACAGACCCACAGTATGTTATATTTTACTCCAGCTTCCCTACATATGGATCAAGAGAAGGAATTGAGTACCCTTTTCGGATCCAGGGACACATATTCCCAGGATACACCAAGAATTATGGTAAGTGTTTTTGGAGAGGACAAGATATCCTCATACCTTTGTCATCTTCCGTCTAAGAGCTTGTAGTTTAAAAAGTAGGTGTCTACGTTAGACTTTTAAAGTTACAGTTATGCCTTGTACCAGTACCAAGAGCACATCCCAAAGGGCTCCTCGCATTTATTTCACGTGCATTTAATAACACTGTCAGTGGACAGAGGGCAGATAGAGTGCAGGGGAGAGGTTTTGTGAGCACCATTAACAGCAGCCACCCTCATACAGTGTAATTTAAACCAGGCTGACCCAGTGGGGACAGTCACCGCACCTATCTACCAGTCCTCTGAATCATGACATTATTGCTTTGGTATAGGATAACTGCAGGAAATCAATGCACCCAAGGAGCAGAAGTCGAGTCAGCGCTTCTCTGACAAAGCATTTCGTTACTAACATTTACCTAAGGTATATGATATGCTTTCCACAAAGAAAATCCACTCCTTTATTTGTCTCTCGTTATGAGATTCTCATTTGAAGAGGACCAAGCCACTTGATTTTATAAAGAGTTAAATCAGAAAGGTATCATGCATCAAATATCCAACCATAATGATTAGGCCAGCAAAAATCCCGAAACTGTGTGTGGTACACAGAATAGTTTTCCAAAATGAATGTTTCTCTAAGTTTTCCACGGAAAAATATGGTACTTCTCAGTGTGACAGTGCAAAATAAACAGAGCAGCTTCTTAACAGAACTGTCATGACTTAAGCCTTTCAAACCGCTCCTCAGTCTCGTAGGAAGATGCCAACGTCCCTCGATCTCCTCATTTGCTTAAGAGTTCGAAAAGTCTGCTTTCTAAACAAATTACAGGGGTTAGTACCTTAATGCTATGTTATTCTCATTACTGAGGCACCATCCTACATGCTCACTTCGGCAAGCCAAGCACAAGCTCTTGTTTATTGCACAAGTGTAATTACAACAGAGGTTTCTGCTAAACTAGAAGGAAGTCCAAGTAACACGTAGTTACAAGCTTTTGCTCAGAAACTGAATTTTACTACTGCAAAGGGAAAAAAAAAAAGTTGTTTTCCCTCTCCAGGCTGTATGTGGGAATAGCACCTGAGATGAAACTGCAAGATACTCGCTATAACGTAAGTTTTGTTTAAAAACAATAGTGGTATTTTCTGAAGAACAGCTTGTAAAGCACATTTCATCTTATGGTTACAGAAAAGCATGTTTACACGCCAGTTATAGTAAAAATGTTCAAAACAGCAGCTGGTAGAAAGTCAGAAGACATTTGTTAGGACAACGGGGCCTGGTTTCCCACAGCTTCTGCACTTTTTACAAACTGGTACATCTTTAGAATAAAGCAGGATCATTCTTGCCCGGTAAAAGCGTCATGTCTGCTTTACGCACACAAACCACCACCAAGATGCAATTCAGATGAAAAGAAAAACTAGAAAAAACCCCAAGTCCATAAAAATCAGCAGTTTTACGGTAAAGCTTACTCGTATGAAGATGAGCAATCGTAAAAGACCGATCTTACCATTAGCGTTTTTCCCACAGATGAGGTGCTCGTAAGGTTGCAACACTCCCCAAAGTTCAGCATCATTGTTGATAACCATCTCCAGGATTTCAGCTGAGATCTCCCCTCCTCCACCATCCGGGCTCTGACTTGCCAAAACCCTAGCCTTAATCTCTTCTACGAGGTTTTCCATGCAAGCGGTTAAAGAAATGGCTGCGTACTCATGGATCCTAACTGAGATCCTGGTGTCCACCATCCACCTGAAAAACCTCCCCACTGAAAAGGTGAGGCCGCACCTAGCTGATTTACCTTTCCTCAGTCCATCTCCGGCACTCATGCTGTACAGAGAGAGAGCCTTGACAGTCGCCAAGACACAGCTTTCTGAGAGCGACCAGCTCTGGATGAGCTTGATAGCGCTCTGCACCTCAAACCTGGTGCACTTGGAGTGCATCACGCTGAGCCGCTGAGCTTCTCTGGAGACCCTGATCAAGGCACGCCTCAGCAGCTGCGAGAGCCGCCTGACAGCTTCCTGAGAAAAGGTTCTGGTATTGCCATCTCCCTTCCCTTTTCTGAGTATTTTTCCAATGTCTTCATCAGTCCAAGGGTATTCCTCTAGATCCGGCAGCTTAGGACACTTGGAAAAGATATCTGCAACCTCGGGGTCTTCCGGCAGAACAGTGTTCACGGTATCCCAGCTGTTGTTCCTACTGTTCATGGAGCCCGAGTAGTACCACCAGTTGCCTCTGTGCTGAGAAGAGGTGAAGGCTTGGGAGTTGGACTTGGAAGAAGAGAGACTAAGGGACCTGCAGGAATCCCCTGCCCCATAACCAGAGTCCAAAGTTAGATCCTCCAGGGTCTTCAGAGTAGAGCTGTATATCCCAGCCATAGGAAAAGACGGGTCAAGCCAACCGCAAAGAGCAGGAAAGGTGAGGCTGGCACAGATGCCTCCTGCGCCTACCGAACCAGAGCCGCCTGCCCCACCAGCGGCGCGGGAGGATCTGCAGCACGGCGGGCAGAAAGCCTCCCCGCACGCCGGCTCCGCCGAGGGCCAGCTACCTCCATCCCGCGGGGAGGCCGCTCTCGGCCATCTTGTCGCCTGGGGAGGGTCGGTCGGCGGTGGCGAGGGCGAGCAGGCGGTGGCGAGCCCCGGTAGGTCTCGGGGCCGCTCGGCGGGACACTTGGCGGCGGCTCCGACTCAACTTCTCCGCCGCAGGTCTGCCGGCCGCCGCGGCCCCGCCCCGCCGCATGCAAACGAGCTGCGGGGAGAAGCACCAATCAGCGGCGCCGAGCCGGAGCGTCTCCGCCAATGAAAGCCGAGCGGGGCGGTATGCAAATAGCGCGGGGCGGGGCCAGGGGAGGCGAGGACGGCCGGGGCAGCTCCGCCGCTTTGCGGGACCGGGGGGNGCAGGGAACCGAGGGCTCTGGTTTGTCTCTCCCCTCCCTCCTTCCGCACCACCGACGGGCCCGGGAGAGCGGGCCGAGGGCGCCCCCTCTCGGCCGCACCGGGAGCGGGACCTCGTTAACATTAAACCACTAATTACTACGAGGAATGACAGAATCGGCTTGGTTGGGAGAGAGCTGCGACTCCGCACCAGGCGGCGGTTCTCCCCGCCTTCTTAGGACAGCCCGGTCGGTATTTCTCATTCTCTCGCAGAATATTTGGGTTTTCTTCGTCCTTCGAACTAAATAAATTCTAATTAACCCCCCCCCCCCAGNAAATCCTAATCTGCCCCCCCCCCCCAGCGTCACCTCCTTTTGTCTTTCAGCTGTACGAGGCCAGAAGGTTTGACTTAGGAGGTGTCTAGATTTGTGACACTGGGCTGACCGCGACGACACCCACTTCACAAGCAAAACCGAACGTGTCTAGGGCTTTGGTTGGTAGGTGCGTGGTGGGGTTTTGTTGGGGTTTGTTGGGTTATTTTTGTTAAAAGATGCATTTAAAGCTCTGAAGGTGGGTATTTCCCAGCCACGCTCCTGGAGCAGCAACTTCTTCTTGGCGTGTGACACTTTCCCTTGCGGCAGAGGAAGCAGAAGGGTCGTCTTCGCACCCAACAGGACCTGCAGCGCGGTGTTCTGCTGTGAAGGCTGTAGCTAACGAGCCCTTGGGACAGATGTTGCCATTGACCACCTCTCTGCACAGCTGGCAAGTCACTGTTCCGCAGATTTTTCTCCCATCTGGGATATGAGAGATCTCCAGCTTCAAAAACAGGGGCTCGTTTTGTACGGTGGTATACACATGGCTTAGGGTCAGTGAAACGAATAAAACCAGGCATAATTATCTCAAAAACATAGAATGGCTTAGGTTGGAAGGGACCTTAAAGATCACCCGATCCCAACCCCCTGCCCTGGGCAGGGACATCTCCTGCTGGTCATTCTAATTTATTTGTAAATCATAACACAGCACTTGGTTTGTGCTCCACGCTCAGCTCAGAAGTAAGTGTTTTTACTACACCTTTCTAATACCTCAGTTGTTATTTTACAGATCAAAGCCAACCCTGCTCTTTTGTCATATTGCTCAGGCTCGAGCTCTATTTTTAAGAGTTTCAAGCCCAACAAAGACACCACAGCTGACAGGGCACGTGGTAAATAGGTACCTGGACGGAAGAGAGGGCGTTACTGATTCAAAGTACACACATTTAGGCCTCGTGCATTCAATCAATACACTTTTTTTTAAAAATATTACCTTTCCACTCTTACATCTGTATTTAATTCTATATATGAGGTGCCATGGACTACTCCAGACTTCTAAACCATACCTTTGGATAGGTTACCATGTGGTGTCTGTCCCTGCATCTCCCTGCTCTCTCCTCAAAACAAGGCTCCACGTCAGCTCCTTGCCCGTATCTCTAAGATCACACGCAGAAGACTCCCGTCTCCACACTAAACTCTACAAACGGGAAGCAGGCAGGAACACCAATCTCTGCCTCCTCTTTCTCGCTAAAAAGAGCCTTCGCGCTTTGTTTTTAAATGCCCCTTTGCAAAAGCTCGTTCTAAAATTCCTCCTGTTCTGTCCACCTCTTTGGATTCATCTCCATCACAAACACAGAAACGGCCGCTGAGAACGGCTGCACAATTGGCCAGTGGGAACTTGACATTATTTGGGAAAAACACAGCTGTGTAAGCACTTGACACATTACTACAAATCGTTTCTATTTTCCCCTTATCACACTTCTCCAATACTCCCACACAGTTTGTTATTCCTTCCATTCCAAGCAATGTAACAATATAAAAATAATCCGGTTTAACAAGCAGCATCTGCTCTCTTACTTCCCACTCTCTCGTCATTAGGAGTTACACTACTTTCCATCTTTAGAATTTCACATGTAGCATTTCTCTGTACAATAACGCTTTGCCTGATAAGTCCTTCCCTCCCTCTGCTGTAAAGGTATTGCCAGTCTTTTCCAAAGTCAAACCCACCGTGGAACAGAAGCCCCCCGAGTATGGAAAGGAAGATTTAAACCTCAAATTCCAAGATATCCAACACAATAAAACCAAAACTGGGGGCGGGAAGAAGAGGACCAGATAAATAAGGGTTCTCTACTAGCACCTCTCAATTTCATGTGCATTATTTATCTGGGACAAAGTAAGTGAATTGCATAATCTGTGCTCTTCAGTATCTATTTACCTTCCGTATCAGACAACTAGAAATAGCCAATTTTGTAACAGATTTCCAAGAACAGCTGAAAGAAGCACAAACAGTGGAAGGTAATAATAATAAAATTATTTTCTTTCTGGGAAATAGAAGAAAATAGTTCACTTTCAGACCAGGCACGTATTTGTAACAGAAAACCAAAACTATAGACTATGTTATAAAAACGAAGGTATATTTCCAGAAAGCAATTCTCTGCTGGGCTAACACAGAGCTGCCAACCCAAACAATCAAGATTACCAGTCAGAGATCAAAACACTGTTAAGAAAAACTAAACATTCCTTGATTTACAAGGCACAATAAGTACTGGGCTCTTTTTGCCTATGTTTCAACTGGAGCCATCAGGGATTGCAAATTATTTTCATACCACAAAAATCTACTCCCTATAGACGGCTTTTCTTATAATCATTTCTCTCTAAAATTACAGTGTTAGGAAAGTAGAAGGTATCAGAGGACTTTCAGGAACACAGGCAAAACAGATGAAGGATGTAACACTGGAAGCCCCATAATAAACAAAAATATGATGCTCTAGAATCCCCATTTTCCTTCATGTAAAAGCGCAAACAGAAGCGTTATTCTAGCTCTGACACACTGCAGGCTTTTACAGTTTTAAAACTCTAATTTTTAAGTACAGTAGAATTAATTAGGATTAAAAAGCATCAGCACTCTCCGATGCACAAATAGCATCAAACCCGTTTCAAAATAATCACTTCTGTTAGTTTTTTAAGGAAACACAACAAAGCAAACGCAAAGCCCTCATAAACTTAATCTGTACCAAAGACTCCAGATCAATATTTTTCAGAGTAACCAATAGCTTGATTCATCTGTTACTTGGTCAAGCCACAAGTGTATTCCCAGAAAATAATATTCATGTATAAACACAAACATCCCTTACCACCAGACCCCATATAAGCTTATTTTACTTACTTGAAGTAAAGAAGACTCAAGCTTTTCCAGTAGGAAAAAAAGAAGTAACACAACTATCCTCAGCAGAGCTCTCAAAAAAAAGCTGTTTAGATGCTGCAACCAAAACTCTGAAATAATACCTACCAAGCACCTGCCAGCAGAGCCATTTAGCCATTTCCAAGCCTTATTTACTGCAGCTGTGGGCTGGAGTGTTAATTAGCCAAAAAGGCTCAACAACTGGCAGGGCTTCTCCATGGGACATAAACTGCTTTCGTGGTTATTGCTAGAAATTTCCTCCTCAAGCCGCTGTCTTGATTTTGAGCAAGTGCTAATTCTGTTTGCTTGCTGTAAACAGATGGTATTTTCCTTATGTAGCTACTTAATTTAACTGCATTTTACCTGCAACATTCAGAACTATCTTTTTTTAATAACTGTTAACAGCTGCTGCTCAATAACTGACAATCAGTCTGAGCCTGTACACCAGAAGATGTGGGGGAAAGGAGAGATGAAGCATGACTAGAGCAGGTGAATCACATACCAGGTCTAAATCAAGTGTTAAAAAAAACCCAAAAAGGTTTACTGCAGTTAAAAAAACACATTTTGCATATTTTCAAAGCAACACTGATGAAGAAATAATGTACATCTCTCGCATTTTCTACAGTACAGCAAAACCCTCATCCAGCAATGACCCTCAATTTATTGTCTAACTAGAGTTGAGGGTGCAGTCCAGCAAGTTACCAGACTCGCTGCTGCCCTCACCAGTTACCAAGTAATAATGGAGGCACCAGCTGCATCTCCCCAGCTGCAGAGCCTTTTTCCCCAGTGTAGTAAGTCAGCTTCTTCCCCCATTCCTTTTGTGCAGAGTGGCCTTTTCAAAGGTTACAACACTTACATTTGAGAATGTGTTAATTGGGTAATGTGTTAATTCATACGTAAATTTACTTGAGAGCACTCATTAAAATTTAAAAGGAGAACACAGAATCTCATGAATGTACAATTTCAGGCCAAGCCTTTGTTCTTCAAAATCCTCTGAAATAATACTATCCCCTGTGTAAACTCTTCAAGTAGTTAGAACTCATTGAATTCTTCTACAGAGAGAACACTGAAGAAAGCCTCAGGCTTGTTGGTAATAGCGATCTGACCTTCTGCCTGCCTCGGTTTTATCTGTAATTTAGCAAAGACTAAAACTATGTTAAAAATTCCACTGAAACCCTCCTGGCTAACAAATCCTGCCTACTTTTTTTCGACTCTGCTAGTTAGTCTAATGAGAGCCGTTACCTGTCCTTAGAGAACTTGCCTCACTGATAGCCTTAGACTGTCAATTAAAGCTGAATTTCTACTTTAAAAAGATCACTATTCATTTTTTTTTCCAGAAAGGTAAGTTTGCTTAGCATAGGAAAGGATCACAGATTAGCTTTACCGTTATTTGCAATGACAGAGAAGGTACTACTCCTCAAAATTATTACTAACTGTTGAGAAATAAGGGGTCATGTCTCTCATGACTGATAGTGACTGTTAAGCAAGACCTATCAGCCTACTTCTGACACACGTGTCCAGATACAAAAACCTTAAGAAACATCAAGAATCCATTAAAAAACATCCTTTCTAGTATCAAAAGCTGCCTTTTGTAGCAGATATCATTGGAGAGATAGGGAACTTGGAGTGAAATCTCTGTGCACATGTATGATTCCCAAGATGAACAAAAAAGTGGTCTGCTGCTGTACAGCTTTGGCGGCTTGTGCTCCTCCAGGAGTCAATCAAAGCAACAGCTACAACCCAGTCAGCCTCACCTTTATCCTGGGGAAAGGGATGGAACAAGTAATCCTGGAAACCATTTGCAATCACATTAAGGACAAAAAGGTGATTTAGAGTAGTCAGCATTGATTTATGAAAGGGAAATGATGCCTGACTAACCTGACAGCCTTCTATGATGAAATCACTACCATGATGGATGAGGGAAGAGCAGTTGATATTGTTTACCTCCAGTTCAGCAGGGCTTTCGACACTCGCTCTCCCATAACATTCTCATTGGCAAATTGATAAATTATAGCCTGGATAAGCGGTCAGGGAGGTAGACTGAAAGCTGCCTGAGCTGCTGGGCTTAAAGGGTTGTGATCAGCATCACAAAGTTGAGCTGGAGGCCAGTTGGCAAGTTTGCAGGTGAGAAAAAAATGGGAGGAGCGATTGATCCAGCAGGTGCTGCCATTCAGAGGGTCCCCGACAGGTTGAAAAAATGGTCAAACAGGAATCTCATGAAGTTCAACAAAGGTAAGCGCCAAGTCCTGTACCTAGGGAGGAATAACCCCATGCATCACCACGTGCTGAGGGCTGACCAGTTGGAAAACATTTTGCATGAAAAGACGTGAGTGTCCTGGTGCCACATCCTTGTGGCAAAGAAGGCCAAGAGCATCCTGGCCTGCATTAGCAAAAACATTGCCAGCAGGTGGCAGAAGATTATGGAACTACAAAAATTATGGATCTTATGTTTGATCCTTTTGTCCTATGAATAACACAATAAAACGACTGTGATGACAAAAGGTGGAAAAAAACCTGTCAGAATAAGAAAGACTAGCATCTGAAAAATGCATTAAATTCCTGGATGATAACTTGGTACAAAGTCAGATTTTCCCAATCACTAGCCACAAAGTCTTACTAGTGTGGGTTGGTAGAAGAAATCATATTATACCATCTGGAATCAGATCAAATAAGGGAGTAGATGAGTATTTGCTTCATCACATGACATTATTTAAGGCAAGGGGAGTACTGAAACTTACTGAAGCCTATTTTCTCACCACTTTTCTTCTCATTTCAGCTCTTACTATTAATTAAAATTTGACAGCGCCTGCATTTTATTTCTTATGCAGGAATGAAACAACTAGAACGTTCCTAGAGTCATTAGGTATTACCAAAATAGCTGCAAATAATGATGCTGTTCTTCAGCGTTTAACACCTATTAATTTATAGCATCCAGCTATAAAGTTACAATGAGATAAACTTCCCTAGTCACCTAGATATCTAGTTCTGATATAACACCAGGTCTGACAGGTCTATCTATGATTAGCTACCAGCGTAAAATAATTCTTTGAAGGCATTTGCAATAATCTCAGTTATCTGGTCACACATCATGTTTCCACTACCGTGTCATGTATGTGTGGAAACCTGCTGCAGTCCCATGTGCCAGACTACCACATATCTGGATGAACTTCATGTCAAAATTACACTTATTACTAGAGCCATTCACTGGCTGTTAAGATTAATTTGTCTCATGAGGTACTTGATAGAGCAAATCACATGTATAGATGGCAACGGATATGTGTCATGCTTCCTGGCACGTGTGTATCGAGGCAATGTTCCTGTCCTTAACTCTCTTATTAGCCAGTAATACAGTATTGACAATAACATTATCAACAGTCAACCACTGATCACAGAATCAATGGAAAGAACAGCCACACAGGCAGACATTTAGGGTTAAATATTGCAATTTTCATAATCCTTAACAGTCAGGAAACTGTCAGAAAACTAAATAAAGTATTATCTTCTAACACTGCTATAAAGTGGATGCCCCAGAGTGTATCAGTCCGTGCTGAGAACATTGTTTATACACAATGGCAAACAATGATGAAAAGAATGGAAGACAAATGATGGGGGAAAAATGCAAGGGCAAACCCTAAGTCTTAAAAATGCCTTCCACTTTTTCTGGAATCACTCACAACATTAGGACAACAGTATTTATTGCGGTACTGACACACACCAGTCTAGCAACAGTTTCCCAGCTGATGCAGGATCTCATTCCACAGGGTTCAAACCAGCCCCCACAAGGGCTACTACCGCATAACGCTCTGTACAGGCTGTGTGTGTAAATTCTGCTTCCCCCTGGCTGTGCTTACTCTGAGCTTTATTTTCCCGAGGAATACCAACATTTGTAGGATTAGGCAGCTTCGCTGTATCACAGTAACCCACTGACTCCCTCTTGAGGCTGGCTGTATGGAAACAGCGCAACAACACTCTACTTAAACCGCTCCAGGATGTCTACCAAACGTGCAGTGACTAAATTCACTGCAAAACGAAGAATGCTCAGGGGCAGGGCGAACACCGGCTTTCCCGCTGCTGTGTGAGCAGCTGCCGATTGACACACCTCTGTTCAAACACACCGCTGGCTGAACACCGATGAGGCCCCGCACACGCAGCACAGTTTCGAGTAGATCCCGTCCTACAGAAAGGCACTATCACCACAAGGTGTCTTGCCTCACAGAGCGATCAACAAACGTGCAACGCCTTGCGTACCCAACTGCCGAGAATACTTGCAGGATCGCCCAGCATAACATCTGACCTGCATGGTGGTGAAACCACTGACTTTCTATTTATAAAACTAGGAATAGAGATCTGCTTGCTTTCCTTATCCCTGGCACGAAGCCTCTGGAAGAGGGAGCGCTCCTTTCTGTTCACAATATATTGGCAAGACAGACACAGCACAGTGCACCGTTGCAGGCACCTGCATCACACAGACAAAACCTCCAATTTTGCACCAGGCAGAGGTTTAAACTTACTCATTTGTAGATCATGTTCTCAGAGCTGCATCTGATGAGGTGGCCTGTCACGACATGGTGTCATGCCTACTGACCTAGGCATCTCTCTGTGCATGGTCCTGAGCAAGAAAGTGCAACTGCAAGAAAAAGGAAAGAAAAAGCAAGTGAAGACAAGGACGGGAAAACAGAGTGAGGGTAAGAATGAAGTTGAGGCATATTATGAGAAGTGCAATCATAGAATTGTCTACGTTGGAAGGGACCTTTAAGATCATCGAGTACAACCATCAACCTAACTCTGACAAAAATCCACCATCACTAAACCATGTCTCTAAGCACGATGTCAACCCGTCTTTTAAATACCTCCAGGGATGGTGCTTCAACCACTTCCCTGGGCAGCCCAGTCCAAGGCTTAATAACCCTTTCAGTGTAAAAATTTTTCCTAATATCCAATCTGAACCTCCCCTGGCACAGCTTGAGGCCATTTCCTCTTGTCCTATCGCCTGTGACTTGGGAGAAGAGACCGACCCCCCCTGGCTACACCCTCCTTTCAGGTAGTTGTAGAGAGCAAGAAAGTCTCCTCTCAGCCTCCTTTTCTCCAGGGGTTTTCCAACCCCATCTCCCTCAGCCTCTCCTCATAAGACTCATAAGACCATAAGACTCTCCTCGTAAGACCAGCTTCATTGCCCTTCTCTGGACCCACTCCAGCCCCTCAATGTCTTTTTTGTGGTGAGGGGCCCAAAACTGGACACAGCACTTGAGGTGGGGCCTCACCAGTGCTGAGTGGAAGGTGGCCGTGGAACCTCATTGCTGTATTCTTGTAACCTGTCCTCAGTGAGAAGCATATCAAAAACTTTGTGAGGCTTCAGGTGCCTCACGTTGAATCGGAACACGCCTTTGAGCTGATCAGCAGTGCACATTCCTGTCTGCTGTGGAGCTGGGACACACGCAACGCCGTCCCCTCTCAATGAATTGTTTCTACCACAGTGTCCTACCAGACCTCCTGTGTGCTCACTGCTGGCTAACTCTTGGGCATGCAGATACTGTAAAAGGAGTAACCCAGCGTCCCCTATGCTATGTGAACACAGCTCTTACCACATACACAGTATTCCAGCCAGAATCAGAAACCCTAGGCTGGAGGTTAACGAGACAAGGCACGTTTGTCTTAAGTCGTCCCGTTTCTGTCCCTTTTTTGAGACTGCCCTACTCCAAAAGGCCAGTAGTGCCCACCCCGTCTTACACTCTGTAATGCCTGGAGTGTTCTCCCTCTCAACCTTGATAAGTCACCACGTGTGTCCCTAGGGTGACAGGCCCATGGGAAGATGTCTTCTGCAGTTAGGAACCTGGAAAGGAGTTGGCTAGGAAATGCACACAAAAGCACCGACAGGAGAAGCCAGGAGGTGTGATGACTAGCTCTTCACCCAGCTGATGTCACATAATTTATATAAACTGCAGCCCAGCATGTTGATGATGTTTCCACAGGAAGTACAGGTGGGATGGGCTTTGTACGCAGGGAGCACTACTTTTTCTGATCCATGCAGAAAAGGTTCCAAGGAGGCACGGAAATACAGGGATGCTTGTCAGAGACACTTCTTGCCAGGAGATCCATGCATCCTACTCTGTTTAATGCAGTCATATGCTCCCCTTCACATATATTCTACTTTCTTTTCTGAAATTTAAAATGGCCCTGCTCACCACTATTGATGGAATTCAGGAGTGTCAAGGTGCCCCAAGACCTGCTAACAGTGCGTTAGGCTGATGGTACTGGGAGTGACACCTCCAGTCTAGGCCATTTCCAGGTACAGCAGAACCATGGCCAAGTCTTCTCATGAATCCAAGCCAAAATGCTATAAACCCTCAATGGTTCTGTGTTCACAGACTTACTGGCTTGTTTTTCAGGTTATCCTGAACAGTGACAAGGTTCCTTGGCAACCCTCCAGAAAGCCATAGTGCTCAGGCTAGGTGTGGTATGCTCCAGCATGGGTATGAACCATAAAAGAGTATGATGCCTTCTGGGATGGCACTGGAGGACAGCTGGGCGGAGGAAGCCGATCTTTGTGCAGTGCCCTCCACACTGTTTTTACAATTCTCTTTTAACTATTCTTTCAGACACGCTAGGTCTTCATCAGCAAGGGACTTAGTGCATTCAATCCAGAGACACCTCAGGAGTGAAAGAAACACACAACTTAAATGGCCTGCGAGGAGTGAGAGAGCTACGCAAAGGGACAGCGCAGACGTATCCAGGAAATCCTCAGCACCATGAAAGGCACCTAGCAGCTGGCACACACGGCTCATTTTAGGTCTTTTCTAAATCTAGCATTTCACCTTGATTCTTCCCATATTCCACAAAACTATTCTAGCCACCAACTATTTGCTGTTCTGGTTTGGTAGTGAATCAGTAACACATTGAGCCAGCACAACAGCGAAGGGCAAGCAAGAGAGACAGACAGGCAGACAGACTGCTGCTGTAGTGTCACCCTAGTACTCATCCGGAAGGTAGGAGAGAAAAGTTCATACATGTTTGTGGGGAAAAGTACAATGAATCAGCACTTCCAGCAACAAATAATTACCAAAAGAATGCCAAACTTGTTAGAATAAGGGAAAAAAACCCAACCCCATAACAAAATGTCATTTGCAGAATTCTCTCTTCACTAAGAACTTCCTATCTCTTTACTTTGTGATCTCTCATTTTCTTTTCTCTGATTTCTCTGATAAACTCAAGAGATTTTAGGCATTTCCAGTGTGCACTTGAAAATCTTGCCTACCTGCACATAAACCTGGAATAGAATCTAACAAATTTTTCAGTTTGAAGCACATTTCATATTATATATATTTATCTTAATAAACATAACACCGTTCACCTTCTTATATACCTTATTCCAGTTACGGCACAGGGTTGCTTGTTATCATATAATCCAGGAATATTTTTCCCACAAGGAGACCACTGACACAGGCCAATTTGTTATTGCCACTCAGGATGAAACGTAAGCAATGGGTAGATAATTACCAACTCCCTTTTTTTTTTTTCCACCTGCGTCATCGGGAAGGCATACCTGTGACACATCATCTGTAATGGAAGTATATAGTGCTATATAATGCTCTATGCGTAGCGCATCTTAGCGCGGTCCTGAAAAAAATATAGGAATAGTCTGTATGATTCAGTAAAAGTGGGGCTGGTGCCAGGATTATGAAGTATGGGATCCATCATCGCTCAATAAAATGATGACTCAGAGATCTATCAGAGGTGGCAAAAGAATTAAATTAAGTGAAGAAGGGTGGGTGGATGTCGTAGGGTAAGTAATTAGAACTGGATCACAACAAAAAAACTCCTCGTTCAAATGCATTAAAATAAAGGGGGATAGACCAAGGTCTATCTCCAATCCATTGGAAAATACTTGGCAGTTAACTTTCAAGTACAGCGGAGCCTTTTGTGAATAGGATATATTGGCTGCAATCCCTGTAACAGGTAAGCAGGAAAAGGAGCAAAACCATCAATACAGAAGAAGATGGTGAAAAGCCTCTGGAATCTGCCATGCAGGCAGAAAATTAAGGTATCTCAACCTTCTGTAGCTTAAAACCTCTTTTTGGATTTCAGAAAAATGTATGAATAACAATACCAAACAGAAGAGGCATTAGCACACTGTAAAAACAAAGAAAGAAACACCCTACCGTACTAACAACACAAGAAAAGAGAAAGAAATGTTAACCTCCTCAGCCAAACAATATGATAACCAGAGGACTATCGAAAAATAATTGTTTTCACTGTTGGTGAATTGAAATTGGTGCTCAAAACTTGGCCTAACTCACGTGGTTGTTACCACACAGTACTCTTCCTTGTAGCTGTAAAAATTTATCAAACATTTTTAGACTAGAAGTATTGAAAAAAATGAAGGCAGCGTATTCAGTGAGAAAATGTGTATACCTCTTAAATTTGTTTAGACACGTTATGGATCAAGACCCAACTGTGCTGCCCAAGCCCAGAACAAACACTGCTTTTAACCCAATAGAAATAGGAAATGCATATGAACAAAGCCGGACAGGAATGCTGATGGATCATTGTTGATCTTTTTTAGAAGGCTTTAATAGGTTTATAAGTTTGATGGTTTGTAAGTTATGATATGTATTTCATTTTTATGGTAAGTTTCTTGGCAATGGAAATAGGTTGTAAGCCTCTTATAAATACCTTGTAAATGGCCAGGCAGGATGCAGGGGAGAATCAGTAGCTATACAGAAAGGTGTCAGTATAATTAACCTGGTAATTTATTATTAGCCTCCAGGAAAAAAAAAACAAACACAAAAAAACCAAACCAACAAACTAATAATCTGTTACAGTTTCCAGATAAGTTTCACCACCTTTTGGTTGTTGTGAAACAGCCACGTTCTGATATGTCAACATAAGTATTTCTTCTAGCAACTTCTATAAAGTAGGAGCACATTTTAAAAACATAGCTCTCCATACATGTGAAAAACAGAGAATTTTCGGGATGTCTAAAACTGATCCCAAAGTCTAACTAAATCTGTTAAGGCTAATGTAGTCATGGAATTATTTTGCTTTTTTTTAGTATATTAGATGCTTCCATAATTTCAACTTGAGGCAATGAATTTTCTACAAACAGAAAACTTTAGTAAAATGAGGTCAAATGTACAGAAGAGAACTGTGGCTTTAAGAACAGCCGTACGTAACCACACAGAAAAAAAATCTGCCTTGTTTATTTTCCACGCATCTACCTGTGGTCAAAACAGTCAAGGGCTTGTCCAGGCCTTTTATTCTACTTCACCAGAGATCAGAAGTAAACCCTGGCAATTGTGTAAGTCTTAAAACAAAATAACAGCCATCTCCGCAATATATAATGACATATAACTAGTCAGAGTGAAAAACTGCTTTTATCAGAATGACTGAAACAGCAAGTCCAACGCTGCCGTTACACAAGCCAGCTGGGGCAAAGGGCATCAGCAAGCTGCTGGCCATATGGCAGGCCCCGTGGTGGACCAATTATTCCAGGCTAGAAGAGCTCTTTTATATTTACCTAATATGCTACTAACCTTGCTGTATTTCACTCTGACTGTGCTCCTGGCTTCTTTGAATCTCATAAGACCCCAGCATTTTTTGTAGTCTTTCTTATTGTCAAAATTAAGATATGTAAGCAGATGGTATGCAGACTTTTTGCCAGTATTCCATCCTCAGATGCCTCCTATTATGATGCAAAATAGACTGAGAATGACAGCTACTTAAAGTGGAAAAAAAGGAAAAAATAGCCCCACCAAAATAAAAACAGGTTTTCGAAGGTACTGAGAACCTACAACTCCTATCAATTCAAACAATACTAATTAGTGTGCTAATTACCTAGGATTAATTATTCCCTTGGTTCTATTTGTAACCATCTCAAGAGACAAACCTGGTGTCTTATGTCTATTGCTGTTATCCTTCTTGAACAGGGCAACTAAAGAGACAGCCACATTTCTTCTTCTATAGTAAAGCAGATTTTTTAAAACTGCATTTATTTCACAGTTCATTGAAATTATCTTTAAAAATTTGAGTTACGTTCAGCATCTATTAATCAGTTTAAAGACAATGAAAATGAATCAGGACAAGCCAGCTTCCATTAAATATTTTAAAGTGTATTTGTATTTTCAGGACCAAAAAAAAAAAAACAGTGAAAGAGAAAACATATTAAACTATATGTAGATTATAAACATGTTAAACTTGGAAAATGTTATTATCTTAATGGGATCCTGGGAGGTGATCTCTGCACTGGGAATTTGCAACAATTGCCTCCAGGTGATTCCATGGGAAACTGACCCATCAAGTCAGCACAGTAGGTTATTATATATGGAAAATGCTTACTGATACTCTAGCATACAAATATCACATGTACTTATTACGATTGTCACATGCATTGTAATAGCCTTTGATGTATCTCTGCTTGCAGAGCGTCACGTCTTTCATAACTGAATCAAATGGAAAAAGATCAATAGAGCCTTTCTTTAGATACCTGAACATGACTTAGATCCCTAACTTAAATGCCTCAGGTTAAACAGTTTTGATGTAGATCATGTACGGAGAATTTCTAGCTACTTGCCTCTTTGGTTGAAAAATAATGACATTGTCTGTTTTTGTACCTTACAAATGCAACATACCTTCTTCTTGGTCCTTCCTTGTTTCCCCGCATCCGTGTCTGCTGTGGTTCCAGCAAACCCATCGAGTTTGTTGCCATCCCACTGGCTGGTTTGCTTGGTTTTGTCCCCCGTAAGCTTCCTACGATCGCATTACTGTCTCTTCCAGTCATAACCTTGATACTATATTCATAGGAAGATTCAGAAATCACCACTGTAAAGAACAATGTGTGATCAGATGACAAATTTTAATGCTGTTTTAGTACCAAAACTAACTAAAAGTTGAGGTATGAATTTCCTGCCTAAATTCGTCATTACTGGTGTTATCCACCTCACAACCTAAATGTCAGGCATACATGCAATCTCTTTTGTTCACAGTCTGTAGACCTTTAACAAAGCACACGTCAGATACACCTTCTCACCTGCAGCATGGAATTCTACGTTTTAATCTGAAATATTACACTGATACTTTTCAGCACAGCATCAAACTGCGCTTTCTTTTGTTTATGTATATGTATAGAACACATACAGTGGGCCAACAAATTCTGTTCATACATCCAAGTAGCAGCTTCAGTTTAGTTCATTTCATTGGTGTATTAATGAATCATACGAATAATCTCTGTATATCAGTCTGGAGCCATACTCACGCATTTAGCTACAGACATATATCCATGATTTTTAAAAGCATAGATCTAATTTTTTCTGGCAATGAAATAATAGACTGACTTTCCAGTCCTGCTGGGCAGCCAACATCTTTAATTGCCTTTTAGTTTCTGAAAATTCAATTGCTTTGAAAAACCAGTTCATTTAGGATTCTCTTCTTTCTACAGAAACCGAACACATAAAATCACCTCTATTGTATCGAGCTATCTCTTGGATCAAGCATCTATATTTATACATGCAAACATCCAGCGAGCCAATTAAGCACTTCACTAATTTAAAGCACATGTGACCAAGTCATACTGGATGGATGACGCATTTAAAAGCTTAAGAGCTTCTGATTCTAACAACAGAAAAAAAAAATATTGCTGTGTCTAGCTTTAAATCTTTTCTCATGCAGAATGAAGCATCAATGGGCAAAATCATGTTGCAAAATATAGGCTTTATTAACTGCTATTAGGCAAACGCTTCAGGCAACACTGCTAATAAACCAGAGAATGAATGCAGAACAACATTCATAAGCTTACTTATTGGTGCTCTAAGATGAAAGAAAAGAAAATAAAAACAAATGCATTAACAGAAGAAAACTGTATTTATATGATGTGAAATAATTCTAATAATGTAGTTTCTAGGAATAAAAATACAAAGCTGAGATATCCAGGATGCTAAATATGTGTTTGAATACCTTATCACCTGAAAAGTGCTGCATTTCTTATTCTATTCTTCTTTCAGTTATCTCAAGAATATATTGCAGCTGCCTTTCCAGCATGAAATATGAAACACAAGTTTTGATGATGATCAGCAGTATTGCTTATGCAATGTAATAAATTGCTGCAAAATAGATGAATGAAATTCTCTTTTTGGTAAAAATGCTGCAAAATTTATTTTACTGTAGGACTGGTGTATCCATTGACATTTACTAACCACATACCTTATTAAAGTTTGAAGATATCTGTCCCAGTAGTGTGAAGCTTTCAGTAGACTGAAGTTTTTATTGTGTATGGAGAATGAAAGAAGAGGAAAAGGAAAACATACCGTTTGAAACTTATAAACTGTTACTATTCTAACACACTTTTCTATCTCTGGGGGTAGTCTTTTTCTCTAGTGGTTTAAATTACGACCTTGTCCTCATATGACAGAAGATTATAAACACAAAAAAGAGGTTCCCTATCTGCCTTTTCCTGGTTTTCTCTTACATGTGTTTTCTTAGAAGTCCATGTTTCCTCTCGGCTCTCCATCTCAGTATCTCACTCTGTCAACTGACAGCACAATGTACACGGCTATTTCCCATAAAAGCCAGTTTTTACTTCCTGCCTGCTTACCTTTCCCACTAGTACCATTCTCTCAATCCTCCTTTAAAGTCCACATCTTTTGAAGATGTTCTATTTCATGGTGTTTTCAGTGTTTTCCATTAGATCTGATGGCTGACAATACAAAATTAAAAGGACTACATGTAACACAAGTTACTGAATGATAAATATTATGATAGCTTAACCAGTAAAATGTTTTCAGACATAACTTACAGAGTATATACAGAGATCCCCAGTTCATTATTACCTATCTCATATTCTATCTCTTCTTCTCACCATGTATTATGTCTAACATCTCAGCACATGTCACCCAGATGTTGGCTGGCCTTTAATAGCATGGACTTCATGTTTATCTGATTGCAAGTTTGACATATAAAATTGCTTTGGGTGTGTATTGCCACTTTGGAATCAAAACAGTATGTTCCATCTACTGTGTTACAATGGACATTAATTTGTTGTTTCTAATAATGTTTCTCTGTTTTTCTAAAATATAATAGCAACCTTTTTCTTGTACTGTACTTGCCATACCTACCCCTCAGTCCTCTATCATGTAAACGAA
>VXAK01015723.1:0-12102 GCA_013399435.1 Arenaria interpres
ATTTTCAGAGGTAAAAGCCATCCGGCTGGCTTCAGACATTACTGAATGAAAAAAATGGCCAGTAGTCTATCTACTGACTCATGGATGGTGACAAATGCTCTGTGGGGATGGTTAAAGCAGTGGAAGCAGAGCAGCTGGCAGCACAAACATAAACCCATCTGGGCTGCTGAATTGTGGCAAGATATTACTGAATGGTCAGGGAAAGTATTTATAAAGGCACATCATGTAGATGCCAGACTACTGGCAGACTACTGAGGAATATTGAAACAATCAACAAGTGGATCAGGCTGCTAAAATTTTCCAGNAGGCTGCTAAAATTTTGCAGACAAATTCGGCATGGGAACGTGGGAGTAAATGATTTTTAGCTCAGTGGGCCCATAACACTTCAGGTTATCAAGGAAGGGATGCGGCATATAAATGGGCTTGTGACTGAGGGATGGATTTAACTGTGTACGCTATTGCGCAGGTTATCCAAGATTGTGAAACATGCTGAAATCAAGCAAGCCAAACAGTTAAAATCTTTGTGGTATGTGGGACAGTGACTGAAATATAACTATGGGGAGGCCTAGAAAATTGACTATGCCACACTCCCTCAAACTAGAGTAAGCGCTAGGTGGAAGCATACACAACTGTGTAAGCAAGCACTGAACAGTTGGAAACCTATGCCATGCCCCTTGCCACTGCCTGGAATACTATCCTGGGCCTTGAAAAACAAGTCTTGTGGTGAAATGACACTTCAGAAAGAATTGAGTTGGACAATGGGGCTCATTTTAAAAACAATCTTAGAAGTAATAGGGCCAAAGAATATGTCATTGAGTGGGTATATGATATCCCCTATCACGCACCACCTTCTGGGAAAATTGAAAGATACAATGGACTACCCTGAAAGCAATGGGTGATGGAACCTTTAAGAACTGGGAAAAGCATTCAGTGCAAGCTGCCTAGTTAGTTAACACCAGGGGATCCATCAATAGAGCTAGTCTTCCTCAATCAGACTTTTAACATATTGTAGAAGGAGATAAAGTCCTGGGGGTACAGGAAAGGAATATGTTGGGGAAGAATGTTTGCCCTACTTTGGGCAAACACAAACCTATTCATGGGACCGTTTGTGCTCATGGACCTGGATATATTTGGTGGGTGATGCTGAAGAACAGAGAAGTCCAATGTGTACCTCAAGGAAATGTAACCCTGGGTGAAAATACTCAATCCTGAGATGTATGATATTAATTGCTACACAATACTAACTGTATTCAATAGTGTTTTTCAGGAAAACTGCAGATGGCTTCACCAAAAGAGGTCCAATGGACATGTTACCTGTGAACAAAAAACAAAATTAATTTCATGCCATCTTTCCTGCCTAGAGAGACTGCTATGATAGATGAAAACCTGTAATTACGAACTAAAAGATCTCAGTGAACTTTTGTGTATAAATAAAAATCATAAATTAGTGATATCTATGTAAATATATATCTGTATATATTTTAAGACAGCGAGTAATAATGATTTGAGCATGACACAAATGGTATGGAATAAGGGGTGGAAAGTCCTGGTTTGAGGTAAAACAGAACCAATTTTCTGTTCAGTAATTTTACTTTTCAGTTAAGCCCCTTCTAACTCTCTGAAATAAATGGCATATTTTTCAGACAGTGTCTGCTTCTAACAGGTAAGCTCTGATGTTTATAGTGAATACCAAGGAATGGTATGCAGAGTGGCTTCTGCTTATACTTATTGCTGGAACAACCAAGGTCAGCCAACTTTGTTATGTACCAAGTTGGAGGGTCAGAACTGGAAAATCACACCTGCAGGGAGGAGCGGACAGGACAGGTCACCCAAAGCTGACCAGCAGTGTATTCCATCTCATCTGCATCATGCTCTATATAAAAGCTGAGCGATCAAAGGGGTCAGCCTCTTTCTTCAATGGCTGGCATCCAGGGAAGACTCTATCTATTCATCAGCCTTTGATCCCAATCTGTTTGTTCCTGAATCCAGATCTGGAATCCAGTTTCCATCCATCACTGAGTCCAGTCTGAGACCTTTGCAGTGCCTGCCAGTGATGTGATTGTCACCCTGGGAGCTTGGGTTTTGTATATATTATATGTATTTACTTACTGTTATTACTGTATACTTATATATACTTATACTTACTGTATATATTTTATATATTTAATTATTTTTAATAATATTCTTACATTTTATTTTTATTATTTTATTATTAATATTTTCTTAAAGTAGTTTAGATTCTTTTCAACTCATCTCTCTCTCTCTCATATTTCTGTCTCCGAAGGGTAGAGAGGACAAAAACAGAATCTGCAGTTCATTTAGCCCAATCTACAACACTCCATGTAGTTGTTCCCATGGTTGAAGTGAGGAGATTATTGAGACATGACATACCAATTCTACAGATCCAAAATGCTGACTGATATGACTTCCTTAGTGTGCAGACTAACTCAGAAGTAACAGAAAAAGACAGCAGAGACTCTCTTGGTGACAGGCTGAACATCAAGTATTAGTATCTCCCCATTGCTGTCCTCCCACACATCCCCAAAAGGAGAAGGGCAGAATCCATCTTAGTAAGGGGAAAGAATATCTGGTGTTTAAAATGGGAATATGGATACAAATCTTTACAGGTAACTCTGTAATTCAATAGTTTGCTAGGAGCAAACCTTGCTTTCAATGGTAAGTCTGTATGTTAACTATTAAGCTCATTCTCTATAAGAAAACTGTTATTAATAAAACAGATATTTACATTCCAAAGTATGAAATATGGATCCAAGTCAGCTTCGTGGTTTAAAAGTCATTTGTATAATTCATAAATCAGTGGCAAACCTAATGAATTAGTCACATAACTGGCACATTAGAGACGGAACTTTAAATTTGGATACATGTCTTATTTAAAGGTTCATGTGCTACATAAATAAATCATGAAAATGTGCTCCTGACTCAAACAGTAAATAATAATGTAAAGAATAACAGTCTTTAGGAAAAAAAGGGGGAGGAAGAGTGATTGAATGACCTTGTGTTGTTGGTTTGCACAGGCAAGTGAGAGCCATCAGCAGCATTTTCAGGGCCTTGTTGCTTTCTGCCAGTTTAGAGGAGAGCTATGTCAATTGAGGTTTGATGTTAATAAAAGATTGTTTAGACCTAAGTTAAAGGTAAGCAACAAATATGGTCTACTCTGTATTAGGACTAAGCTGGGAAATTTTATTCTTTAATTGTGTGAGTCGTCATAAGAGAATTTCAAATATCTTCTGCCACAACTGCTCCGTACTCCTTTTTTGCTAGTCTTCTAAATATCAAAATGGACAACTTTGTAAGTGGCACAAAAACAAACCTCTCATGGTTCGGCTGCTTGGTAACAAATCAAAACTTATTACTTTGAATGTGAACAATTTTGGTATGAGCTGCCAGATTGGAGGAGTTTTCAAGCAGAATGCGAAAAGGAAAGAGATGAATGAGATACAAGGGTAGTTTTATTGAATTTGTCATTCAAGGAGGTATTTTCACTTCTTATACTATGGCCATATCTAAGCCTCTAATATGTTTGAAGTTGAAGAAGTAATGAAGTGACATACATGCAGAGTCATGCAGTTACAACCATGGAAGAAAAAAAAAAAAAAACCAAGCCTTGTGAGTGAAGCTTTATTTTTCTCAACACCACTGAATCTTTCATGGCTTGAGGAAAATTTGGTGCCTTGAAGATTCATGGTACCATTTAGCTTCTATAAGTAACTTCAGACTCACTCAGTGCAGTAAAAAGTAATGATATGCCTTTAGTGAAAAGAAATACCCAAGCTCACTGACAATAAGCAACAGCTGCAAAGTGCTAATATATATATATATATGTATGTATTTCGGGTGTATCTATGCCTCTTCTGCACCTAGTCCCAGAAGAATCAAAGCCCCATTCAGATCTCTTTGGAAGATTACTTGGAATTAGATTCATGACCTCAGAAAGACTGTGACAAGTGGATGTTATGTACTCTACCTGGTAATATCAATACCACTCTAGGCAAATTTGCATGAGTTAAAATTTCACTTAAAAAAAGAAGGTGTGTGACATATAGGACCTGCTAACTGGTGACTGGAAGTAGGGCTTTAAGTTTGTTTCGAAGTAGAAACATCATGTAATTCTGTACTCTCTTAAGTCATTAAATATGTGTTCTAGCCCTGCATGAATTTAATCTATGATTCTGAATCTTCCTTCTTCACATATGTTATGTTTCCACAAATTAAGGGCAACAAGAAAAGCATCTATAAGTATGCCAGTGATAGAAGGAAGATAAAGGAGATGTGTGCCCACTGTGGAAGGAGACAAGAGCCCTGGTCACCCAGGGTACAGAGAAGGCTGAGGTAGTCAATAATTTTATTGCCTCAGTCTTCTCTGGGAAGGGCTCTAACCACACCGCCCAAGTTGTCGAAGGCAAAAACAGGGGCTATGAGAATAAAGAACTACCCACTGTAGCTGAAGATCAAGTACAAGACCATCAAAGGAACCTGAAAGTATTGAAGTCTATGGGACCTGATGAAATCCAGCTGCAGGTCCTTAGGGAACTGGTGGATGAAATTGCTAACCCATTTTCCATTTCAAAACTCATGGCAGTCTGGTGAAGTTCCCACTAACTGGAAAAGTGGAAATGTAACCCCCTTTTCCATGAATGAAACTTCACTTGCCCTAAAAAGGGAAAAAAGAAAGAGCCAGGGAACTACAGGTTGATCAGTCTCACCTCTGTGCTCAGCAAGATCACGGAGCAGATCCTTCTGGAATCTCTGCTAAGGCTAGTGGAAAATAAGGAGGTGATTGGTGACAGCCAACAAGGCTTCATCAAGGGCAAGTGATGCTTGACAGATTTGGTGACCTTCTATGAAAGCGTTACAGCTTTAGTGGGTAGGTGGAGCGCAAGAGATATCATCTACCTGGGCTTATGCAAACTATTTGGTGCTGTCCCAAATGACATCCTGATCTCTAGATTGGAAAGGCAGCACTCAGTAGACAAGGAAGCAGCTAGATCGTTGCACTCAAAAGGTTGTGGTCAGTGGCTCGATGTCTAAGTGGAGGCCAGTGACAAGTGGTGTTCCTCAGGAGTCAGTACTGGGATCGGCACCGATTTACATGTTTGTCAGCAACATAGACAGTGGGAGAGAGTGCACCCTCAACAAGTTTGCCAATGACATCGAGCTGTGAAGCATGGTTTGCACACTGGTGGGAAGGGATGCCATCCAGAGCGACATGGACAGGCATGAGAGGTACACCCATGCAAACCTCATGAAGTATGACCAGACCAAGTGCAAAGTCCTGTACCTGGGTCGCAGCAATTCCAAGCATACATAGAGGCTGGGTAGAGAATGGAGGAGAAGGACTTGGGAGTGTTGGTTGATGAGAAGCTCAACATGAGCTAGTAATTTGTACTTGCAGCCCAGAAGGCCAACTGTATCCTGGGCTGCATCAAATGTGTGGCCAGCAGGTCAAGAGAGGTGGTTCTACACCTGTACTCTGCTCTGGTAACACCCTACCTAGAGAACTGTGTCCAGCTTTGAAGTCCTCTGGACAAGAACGATATGGACCTGTTCTAGACAGTCCAGAGGAGGTCCACAAAGATATCAGAGGGCTGGAGCACCTCTCCTATGAAGACAGGCTGAGAGAGTTGGGGTTGTTCAGCCTGGAGAAGAAAAGGCTTCAGGGAGACCTTATCTAGTGGTCTTCCAGTATCCAAAGGGGCCTTACAGGAGAGATGGGGCGGGACTCTTTATGAGGGAGTGTAGTGATAGGACGAGGGGAAATGGTTTTAAACTGAAAGATGGTAGATTAGACTAGATATTAGAAGGAGATTAATTACAGTGGGGGTAGTGAGGCACTGGAACAGATTGCCCAGAGAAGTTGTGGATGTCCCATCCTGGAGGACGGATGGGGCTTTGAGCAACCTGATCTAGTGCAAGATGTCCCTGCCCATGGCAGTGGGGTTGGGACTCAATGATCTTTAAGGTCCCTTTCAACCTAAACCAATCTATAATTCTATGATTCTCTATAATTTTAATTTTCAGATTTTCATCTTTTCCTTCCCCAGTACTGGTATAGTTCATTGTCATCACAATCCAGGAATTCTGGCTCTCAGCTCCTCCCCGCAGTCCATAAAACTTGTCCATTAACAGCCCAGAAGTCCACTTGTATCTTTTTAATCCTCTTTAAAGTCCCTGACTTAACAGCACATGCTGGAGAAGAACTTTCCTTTTACTTCTCACAAGCCTGTGAAGATTACATATAAGAGAACTTTATATGCACTCAGGCTGAAGATGAAAGAAGGAAGAGGGAACAAGAAGAACAGGGAGATGCAAAGGCATTAGGTATTAGCTGCTTGACCCTTGTAAGCCATGTGAAACCCTTTGCCCTCGCTTCACCAGGGTTCTTAACCTTTTGCTGAGAGATGAAGCTGAAGAGGAAAGATGATGTCCTTACATTCAGGAGGAGAACAATTCCTTTGTTACATATAATAATAATGATTGGCAGCCCTCAGTTATTGTGAGGAGGAATAAAGGGAAAGGGAAATCAATCTGAAAGGAAAGGAGTAGTTTAGTTTTCAGGACTGCTGCCTTTTCCTTGGACACGTACGCAGAAGTGTGAAAACAACAGACAGAAAAATCTGTAAAGTAGCAGGTCTGAAGTTATGTCTGTATTTGTAAGGGACCTACTGCTAATATCACATGACAAGAACCACAAATATTTTCCCTTTAAAATACTTAAGGTCTGCCAATAGTAGATAAGGTCTCTGTTCAAAAAAAATCCGTCAGGATAAAATGGAACACTGAGTCAAATTTTCTGGGTTCATAGCTCTGTTTCCATGGAGCCCAAATCCTGAAAGAACAAGACATGGATATGAAACTATCACTACAAATAAGAAAAGTATTTAGATTTTTGTTGCTTTTGTGTAGCAGCTATAACAGATTAAATGCTAATTATCACAAAAGTACATAATTCTAACTTAAATCTTCAAAAGCTACAAAATTCACTCCACATAGTTCTTAAATTATTCTGGTGATTTTCTTTATAAACTTAAAGAAATATTTACCCAGGTTAAGTTTGACTTGCTCTCTGTTTCTTTTTGTGCCATGGCTTGAGAGTACCATGCAAATTACAAACAATAGCGTTTGGGACTACATCTCATCTTGAATACCCTGCCTCAGACAGTCTAATAAATACCTTCCTCTTCTGCTGCCTAACAGTTCACTCAAAACTCAAGGAAACAAAATTCACTCATTTAAAAAGCTGCTCTGTATTTTTAGAGTAAGGCTTCTAGTAAATACTTCCAAATAAATCCAGAGAGAAAAATTAAGGCTACTAACATTAACCACTACAAAAAATAAAATAAAATACAATACCCATATTTCACCACTTCCTTCCTAACTTTCAACTAATTGTAGCATAAGCCTAGACAATTTTTATCTTCCTATTAATTTAACATAAAATGTAAGCAATTCTAGGAACAATCTCACACAATCCTCTAAATAATGAATGAATAAACCATACATAAAACATATGCAGAATGATAAATCAATTTAGGATTCCAGAGATTGTTTCATTAGCTGTTTATTACTACCTAGACAATATTGCAATTTTGTTAGGTTCGACTATATACTGGTCAAACAGTTCCAAGTAATTTCTTCTGATGTGTAACAGTGTTAAATTATTCTGTAGTTCTTTCTTTGTTTTCCTTAACGAGGAATGCATTATATAGTAGAAGTCTTTAATGACTATTTTAATTTATTTGTTTTACTTTTTAGTTTTGTATAATCAGCTTAGACCAATATATGATACATGCTATCAAACTCAGGAAGCATTTCTAAAGCCTTTAAGCATAGTATCGCTGAAAAAATAAGGCACAGTTTAAAATCACAGCAAAGATTAATCTCTCTATAAGCCTTCAATCAATAGCATTGATTTCAAGTTAAGGCTTTATTTATCCATGTTATTTCATTTAGTAAAGATCTACCAATAATCAGCAGCGAGACATAAGTATATAGAGATAATAGTATCAAGTCATTCTTTTCTTCTTTCTAGTATAATATTCTCTCCAGCAATCTGAAGAGGACCTGTCCATGAAGAAGTGTAATTTTTCAGCAGAAAAGTCATATTTGTTTTAGACATCTTAAATAGTTACATAGTCAAATACAATTTTATGTTCTAAATGCTACTATTTTTACTAAGGTGGTACTTTCAGTAATAATTAGTAATTAGTACAAGAAAATTGTCCATCTGTACAAATGAGCTGTTCTATTGATGAGAGCAACAATCATGTCCCATTGGACTGTTGGAATCTTAGAATTGTTTTGGTTCAAAGGGACCTTTAAAGGTCATCTAGGCCAACCTCCCTGCTATTCACTTGAGCAGGTTGCTGAAAGCACCATCCAACCTGACCCTGAACACTTCCAATGGTGGGGCACCCACAACAACTCTGGGCAACCTGTTCCAGTGTCTCACCACTCTCATAATGAAAAATATCTTGCTTATATCCAACCTAAATCTATGCTGGTTCAAATAAAAAACATTTCCCCTTGTTCTGTCACTATATGCCTTGGCAAAAAAACTTCTTCCATCTTTCTTATAAGTCTCCTGAAAGGTGTCCCCAAAGTCTTCTCTTCTCCAGGCTTAGTCACTCCAACTGAATCCGTCTTTCTTCACAGAAAAGGTGTTTCAGCCCTCTGATCATGTTTGTGGCCCTTCTCTGGACCCATGCTGAGAGTGCATGTCTTTCTTGTATTGGAGACCCCAGAGCTGGGATCTCTCCAGAGTGGAGTCGAGGGGCAAAATCACCTCTCTTGACCTGCTGGCTATGCTTCTTTTTATGCAGCCCAGGATATGATTAGTTTTCTGGGCTTTCAGTGTACATTGCCAGTTCATGTAAAATTTTTCATCCACCAGTGTCTTTCTCTGCAGTGCTGCTCTAAAGTAGTTCATTACTGACTCTCCACTGATATTTGAGAATGCCCAATAGGTTGCCCAGCAAATCTATGAATGCCCCAGCTCTTGAAGTGTTCAAGGTCAGGTTGGATGGAGCTTTGAGCATTCTAGAGGAGAATGTCCCTGCCCATGCTAGAGGGGGTTGGACATCTCTAAAGGGCCCTTTCAACTCAAACCATTCAATAAGTCTATGGTTTTCCTGACCCAGATGCAGGATTCAAAACTTGGCCATGTTGAACTTTATGGCATTTACATGGGGCCACTTCTCACTGCCTGTCAAGGTCCCATGTTTCACATATTGTAGCACACTTTTCTTCCTTTGATGCATACATAGAAATTATAGAAGCTCTCTGAAGTAATTTATCAATTGTATAGGTTATAAGGTCAGCACACTGGTTTCATCTAGTTTGATCTTTATTGTTAACACATGCTTTAGGATGTCTTCACATCAATTCTTATTTGAACTGGAGCTTCACTTTTAAATAAGTATTTTGTCTTGGGTTAAAAATTACTCATGGGGAGTTTGTCAGATATGATGCAAGTTCTGTTGGTTAACAATGTTAAGCAAAATGTGTTTTACTCATGGTGTAAGTTTGTGTAAATTTAGATTAAATTCAATTTACTAATATCATATTTGTGTTTATGTAAGTAGTTATAGAATTTATTCACCTCCATATTGTCACTTTATGTTCTTCTTACACATTCAGTGATTTTACTCATATCTGTATTCTAACTCTTTACATTTTCTTCTGAGTCTTTATGAATTTTCTCCACTAATTAGGGCCATCACAGCTGGAATTTATTTATCCAAGAACAGCCCCACCATTTCAAGATAGAGAGATAAGAGAATCAACCTAATCCCAAGACTGTTGCTTATACAAGCAAAGGTTACAATATTTCCTTTGGGACAAGTGGGCATTTGTGGTCAGCTTTTATTTGGTTACCTCCTAATCTTTAATTACTGCTTCCCAAGCCAGAATACCCCACTATAGAAGAATGGCCTATGTTCTTCAGTCTTACTCACAGATCGTGCATTACCTGTACTTAACATGTTTATAGATTGACTTGATTCTTAATTTTCCCCTTTTCCCTGACAATCCTTGTGTCATTTATAAACATTATTAATTGTGATTTACCATGCTCGTGTATGTCTGTGGTAAAACAATTAAGCAGTGAAAAGCCAAAATAAATGTGCAGGATTCCGGTGGAAACATGTCTGCCTGGTGTCTGTTCATTTGACTTCACATGTAAATCTGTCAAATAATCTGACTGTATCTGGAATGTTTTTCACTGTGCATTACAATAACGGGTCACAACATGAACAAATAGAGGAACGCTAAGGTAAAACAGTCATTTTCTCAGTTGCTGATACAAAATATTGTTAAACTAATTGCTTAGATGACCTAATTTACAACCAATATGCTTAAGATTAGTTGTAGTGGTGTAGTGGCAAAATTCTTACAATTTCTCACTGTGCTAATAGAAACAATTTCCTCAAACCAAGCAATCGCAATTACATTATCATTTTAGAAGTGAGTAAATAAACTCATCATTATGAAGCAGAATATTTCACAAGATGTTTTTGTCTTGCATCTTTTTTTGTACTTGCTTAAGTTAAATTTTTTTAAGAATTCTTCTAAACTGAACTTTTTCTTACTTGCAAAGTATACCCAAAAGAACATTGAAAATGAAAATTCATGTATTTATTTTCCTAACATGATAGAGCCAATGTGACACGTTAAACGAAAAACATATTAAGCTCTCAACATCCCATTTGTAGTGGTAGTTATTTTTATAATTTCAGGTGACATTATACTGTCTATTGATGTTTGATATATGTTGTAAGTGCTATCTGCTTCAGAAACGTACTTTCCTCTGGACCTTATGGTACTGAATAAATTATTTGCAATCACCATGAATCCCAGTACTTCAGGTATAAGAAAATTGAAGTATACCTCATCAATCAGTTTTTGGTAGACTACTGAACAGACATAGAACAGACTTCCTGATGTCATATAATCAGATATAGACATAGTAATGCTTAGAATATCTTTGCCTGAGTATGGCAATTTATTCTTTCTATTCAATTTGAGATCACCATGGATGGAAATGCAAGTGGCAGATAGCATATTGTGTAGCCAATGTTCTATTTTATCAGGGTACAAGGTAATTTTTTTATCATTCTTAATATCACTATGAATTTCAGTAATGAAGGACTTATTAATAAACTTGCAACATCTAAAATAAACTTTGAAATGAGTAATGAAAACTTATTTCATTTTTGGCCATGAATAAAATTTTCTATTCTCTTTTTGTGTTAAAAAACAAGATTCCACTCAATTATATAATCCAATTCACCTCTATATTGCTCTGGTTTTATATTATGTAAATTACAGAATTGTAAATCCTTAGAATTTGATCAAAGCTAAGGCTCTATAACCCAAAAAGGACTTAAAAGATAATATTTTTGTAACTAAAGTGCAAAGAAAGATACAAGGAGATATTTTTCTTCCCCTGGACAAAGAGAAATTATTTAATCCTTTGCTTTCTTTAGCATAATGACTCTTTCATTTGTACTTTGTAGTATGTTTTCAAGGGTGAAAAAGTTAGATTCTGTTTTCAGGAGGAATACAGGACTCCAAGTATTCCAAATAACAGTTTGACTGAAACATACATCCAGACTACACAAGTATCATTCACTCACCTGAACTGTGCCAGACAGTATACTAACACCACCAATTCAATAGTTCATATGCAGCAAGCACATATTTCAGAAGTTCATGGAAGTCAGTATGATTTAGAGATTTGGATTAACCTCTCTATGGAGAGTGGCCATTGAAATTGTACAATCTGCTTAGTAAGCAGTTGTGTTTAGTATTGTCAAATAGTTCAGGGTATCTACCATACAATTTCAAACATTGAAAAACTTGGTCTGAGGTTTAAAAGAAGAACAAAGAAATCAATATGTAGTCAGTCTACTATTAGAAGGCATTTGCAATGCTTTTCATTTACATGGCCAGTGGCTAAATGCAGTTATAGATTAACTAAAAGGTTGTTCATATACTATTGTTAAGCAAAGTCATTTTCCCTAATATTGTTTATGCTGGTTTGGTGTTTTGATTCTTTTTCTTTCAAAAAGGTGTGAATAGTAT
>VXAK01015724.1:0-35011 GCA_013399435.1 Arenaria interpres
TATGTGGAGTGAAGAATGAGAATATTAATCAGCTGAGTTACTCTTGCTGGCAGTGTAAAGACTAGGAAGAGCGAGAAAGATCACTGAAAAGTATAGGTGGCAAATAACAAGCCTTTACAAAATAGTTCATATTAGGAAGAGTATTTTGATTGTGAAGGACACACAATACAGAGAAAGCCACAGTTTAACTGTAGCAGAGCGTAAATTCTATTTGGGTATCCATATTTTGTGCAGGCTTAGTTCCATGCCTGGCCAGAGCACAGGATGGCCAGGGTATTTCTCTGGCTTATTTACTCATCTGCAGGCCTTTTGCAATAATTGATTCAATCATGGGATCACAGAATTGGGAGCTGGAGGTCTGGAGATGATCTGGTCCAAGACACCTGACTCATCCCACCCCGACCCTAAAGAAGGGCCAACTTAGACCAGATTGCTTATGACCTTGTTCCTTGAGTTTTCACTACTTCCAAGTCTATTCCAATGATCACCCTCATAGTGCAAAAAGGTCTTCCAGATATCTAACTGGGATTTCCAATGTCCTAGCTTTTGTCTGTTGCCCCTGTGCACTTCCAAGAAGAGTCTTGACCTTGTCTTCTCTATATTCTCTGATGTAGACAACAGTTGCGGACATCAGTAAGATCTCTCCTTAGCCTTCTTTTCTGCAGACTGAACAAACCCAATTGCCTCAGCTTCCCATTGCACATCATGCTCAAGTCTCCCTAACCGTCTTGGTGGTCCCGTCCAGGACTTGCAGCTTATAACTGTCTTTGCTGTACTAGGGAAGCCCAAAACTGAACATGGTACTCCAGATGAAGTCACAAAAGGACCAAACGGAGAAATAATAATCAGGTCCCTCAAGCTCTTGGTTACGCTTGCATGTAACGCAGCCCAGTATGGGGGTGCTGCTCACCCATGTTCACCTTGCTGTCCACGAGGACCCCAAGTCCTTGCAAATTTATTTTCCACCCTGTTGCCCCCCAGCTTGTGCTGTTGGCATGGAGTTGCTCCATCCCAGGTGCAGGACTTTGCTTCTGCCTCTGTTGAACTTAATGAAATTTCCGTCAGCCCATTTATAGTCAAATGCGCTCCGAAGATCAGTCCTGCTCTCCAGGGTACCAGCTGCTCTCTTTCATTTAGCCCCAGCAGTGGACTGGCTGACCGTGTAATGCACCCTGTTGTCCAGGTAGCTATGAAAGGTATTAAAACAGTATCATCGGCTCCAATATCAACCCCTCAG
Source organism: Arenaria interpres (assembly GCA_013399435.1). Lineage (NCBI taxonomy): Eukaryota > Metazoa > Chordata > Aves > Charadriiformes > Scolopacidae > Arenaria > Arenaria interpres. Next base: position 1,238 of record VXAK01015724.1, read on the forward strand.
GAATGCTATTAGTAAATGTTGCCAGCTGGACTTCATTACCATTGCTTATCAGCAGTTTGCAAGTCAGCAGGAGAAAGGCAAGGAGAGGTTTAATCTGAGCACATTTGGCCCACAGTCGAATTTTGTGTTGATCTGAGTGTTTTGGAGATCTAAGAGTTAAGTCTTTCCAGTTTTCCTTATTTGCCTTCTATGTGAAATCAGCAGAAGTCTCTTTCCCTCCCCTAGAATAACTATTATTAACCACCATTTAGAAAGCCGGTAGCAGAATCTTAAGGAATGTAGCCAGCGTAGATGAGGAAGAAACAGCAATCATATGGAAGCTCCAACCTACTTTATACGCAACAGCTCTCCTTCTGAGCAAGAAATGAGCACACCATGCTGCTGATTTCCAAGAGCTGCTAATTCACCATCTAGCTCTCAATTAGCTTCCAGTTGCGATTTTTAAAGTCTGTAACTGATTATGGCCTAGCTATCCAGTCACAGCTCTTCACTGAAAAACCTTCTCAAGGGGCTTTGCCCTTGAGAACCCCCAACGCCGGGCTGGCGTTGTACAGATGTCAGCTGAGAGGTTTCTGATGAAGAATGCTTTGTTAGGGAAGTTCCTACCGCATGAGAATGAAACTAGGACTAGCACGTGCTTTCTCAATGTTTTCTCAGAGCTTGCGCTGCATGAGGTTTATAAACTAAACTAGCATTGCTTGAGGTGCTGCAGTGAGCTCCAAAGCGCCAGTTTGGGCACTACTGGACTGCATGTCCTAGACATAGCCATACCTACAGCAGCAATGGGCACCTCGACAGTGTCGTTTTGCTCTCTACGCAGACCTGGAGTGTTTTCTGCTGATCCTGCTCCCCGTTCAACAGCAACAGAGGCAGCACATTCATCAGAGCCAGTTTCGACTTTTTTTTTTTTCCTGAGAACTGGTATTTTGAATGTGGTTACAGCGAAACACAGCGTATGTTTCAATATGCAAAAAAGAAGCAATCAACAGGACTGTTAGCGCCTGCTATCTTTTCTTTCCACCAGGCTGCTCCCCACACGGAATTGTGGTGAACACAGAGATCTTACTCAGGGTGGCAGTACTAAGTCCAAAGGCGCTTTGAGGAGTGACAGTTGGCTCCTGTCCCCTCCTGCCCTTCCTGTTTCCCCCCATTACTTGGAACCTGAAAGCTGCAGAAGACTGGGACAGGCCATGCTTGGCAGGTTTATGTTGGGTACAGACTATCAGCAAACTGATTTGCCTGCTGACTTTTGGGCCAGCTTGCTGCAGACCAAGGCCACAAGCCAGAAATGATACCTGGAAGAAGGAGCTGAGAAGTGACCTGGTGAGTTCTCTGGGAGTGAAATAGTCTGAGGTTTTGGGATGACGTGGTAAAGAATTTTGTGTTCAGACCAGTCCCAGAGAGAGAAGAGAGAGCTCCCGTGCAGAGACATCACTGAGTTCCTGATGGCAGGTCAAGTGGTGGACTTCAGAGACTGAACACACGTGCAGCTGCCTACTGCAGTTAATTGTTGAACTCACAATGGGGTCCAACAGTTGCTGAAAAAGCAATGAGCACTTCACACCACCTCAGGCTGGCAGATTTCTGCTGCCTGGACAGCCACTGGAGAGAAGTGCGCCTGTGAATGAAAATAGGGTGCTCGTAGGAGACTTCATAAGGATGGCCATAAGTGGAAATGCGGGATAGAATTAGAGATTTGGGCTTTCTGCAATACTGAGGCAGTAGTTCTCTTATCACCAACCAAGAAAGAAAGGGAAGCAGTCCCCACAAAAGAGCCTACCCAGTAAAGCTGCAAGAAGACTAGTTTCTGCCAGTGCAGACAGGCATCCAAGGAGACGTCAGGTATCAGGTAGTGTTTTATTACACAAGATATTTATACAGAGATATACAGAGGTGCCTTTCTGTCAGAATGGCAGCCATATTTGCCACCACTTGCCACCATCAGCAGCAAGATCACTTCCTGCCAAACTGGGGCAATGGTGGTGGCACTTTGATGTCTTGACCTCTTTCCAGTTTCTTCTCACAGTCAACTAGATAATTGACTCCATCAATGACAATCTGGACTAGCTCCACCTACAAGAAGAAGAGGAAAATAGTAGTAATAGAATCTTTAGCTAATGCTGTTAATAGAGGAAGGGAAAATTGGCTTGTACTGCAATGACAGCAGGTAAAGCATCAGTAAGGAGCATCATGGCATAGAGATCACACACCATCTGGCACAGGGAGTATGGGACACGCTGGTCCAGTGGAAACCCATGGTAATTCCCTTCTCCTGTTTGCCCTGAGCTTGGGGCCAGCAGCAACAGAAATTCTCAAATCGGTTCCTAAAGTTATTTCCACCAAATTCTGCTCCTACTCATATTCCTATAGGAACAAAGCAAGCAAACAGAAGTCCATATAGAAGATGTTTAGGCATGAGTTGAGAGACCCATTTCAAATGTGACCACTGTGACTGTGCAGGATCCTCCCCAGATACTTGCTGAAAAGTAAAGCCTGGCACAGCCAGAGGTGCCTGTCCATTGTGTTCTCCACGCTCACCTACGAGAATGAAGTAACCAAACAGCTGTGCTGAGAGTGCTCACCATCACCAGGCAGTTCACGCTGAAGCAGCTAATGCTGTTGCTGTGTCTTCCCAGCTCCCAAGCCTGTACCACCCCTGTGCTTGCAGAAGCATTTATGTGAGCACCAAGTCAGACAGAAAGTAACTGTGGTGCAAGGAGAGGAAGACAGAGGCTCATTGCCCCGCTTCACAACCGCCCTGAACACTGCTAGAGGCATGGGGTGGGAGTCCTTCATGAGGCTCGGGCCAGGAGGATAGCAGGACTACCTGTATGGCCATTGCCGTTTAGACTGCCTGAGAAAGCTCGTCAAACCAGAGTCTTGTACTTCTTCACAGGCTTGGCTCAGGACCATATGTTCCTCTGCAGATGACCATGAAGCCTACTGTAATGATTCATTAGATGTGGGGAAAAGACGTCCTACTCATTCTGCCAAACGTGCTGGCTTTGCTGAGATGGTTTTTCCAAGCCCAGGACCCACACCTCGGAAGCAGAGGCACTCATCCTGAACCCATGCTGGCTCTACATCATCCATCACTCCTTTGTTTTCAGCTCTTGATTTACACTGGCAGAGGTGGGATTAGCTCCAGGTCCAGAGCATCACCAAAATTTGCAATTCTATATGGCAGGGGGTAGTGGTGTCTTTGTAAGCTTTTTCAAAATTGCAGAAGAATACAAGGTGCCTTGTCCCCAGCAGACTGTCTTCACAGGCAGTGACATGTGAGGACCACAGGCCCTGTGGTATTATTAGCCAGCAAGCTATAGCACTGATTTTTGTTAATCCTTGTGAAATGGATCATTAGTAAACTTTAACGACTGACTTGTTAAAACTGAATGTCAAGACTAAATCCCATTGTCTCTTTATTGTGACAGTTGCTGATTTTCAAGGGATTTGTTTTTACTATAAAGCATTTCAGTGGCTTAGCAGTTTATTTTATTGTCTTTTACAGACCAGCTGTGTTGGGAAATCAGAGGTCTGAATTTGCAGCCTCCAGAAGAAAAGGAATTTCATATTAAGTTTGCATTGACCAGTAACTGAAACAAAGCAAAAATACAAACAGTTTTATCTTGCACCTTTGGGAACATAATTCAGTTCTGCAAACACATTTACCACATAATGGAAAAATATGTCTTATAATAAAACATTTGTATCCCCTTAAGTTTGTCTTGTTTTATTTCGACTTCAGAATCTTAAAGGTAGGGATTGTATCCTATCTATTGGCTAAATCCTTTGAATCCTTGCTGTATGAGGCTTCACTGACTTCAGTGGAAGTCTTTTCAGATAGGCAAAAATTTGTAGGTTTAAGTCATCTGTCAGTAGAATTCATATTATTTAATCATGTTGTATAATTCTTCTGTGTTATTAGCATTATTTTAGTATCAAGGACACATCACAATGTTTCAGGTATTAAGAAATTTGTCACATACTGTTTTTGCAAATGATACAGCTTAATAGTTTTTCACTCTTACGTATTTTGGTCTAGGCCCAAAGGAACTGCATCAAACTCCAGGATTTAAAATTTCCAAACCCCTGTCCAAAAGCCCCTTGGCTGTGAGGACATTCAAGGGCATGTCCAAGTAGGAAAGCATGGAAGACCTGACTTGGCTCTGTCCCAGTGGCAGAAAATCCAAGGTGAGTGAGGAATGGAAGCCAGCTGGCTGACTGTGGACCAGTTTGAATCCCAGGGTTATATTCGTGTTATGAAAGCCTACCAAGAATCAGGCTGAACTCATGTGTTGTACCAAACTGCATCCATACCCAAGCTGCCAAAGCCTCTCAGTGCTGCACTGCTCTGGATAAACATACCTTGACAGCATGTTTTTCTTTGTAATTGAGTTTTAACTTGCAGCAAAGCCCCCACAGTAATTAAAATTTTGCTGCTGGGCAAGCAGGCAGCCCTTCAAATCCTGACATGTTCAAACAGCTTGGCATCTGAGCCCAAATAATGTATTTTATTGCTAGTGGAGAAAAAGGGTTCTCAGGAGGCATCAGTTCCACCACGGCCTGCCCAGTTGACCATAGCTAAGAGGTTACAACATGCGCCTGGGCAGTGAAAAACATGTTTGACAGAAGGTTTGAACCTCTGTTTCATATCTACTAGCACTGTGCTCAAATCGTCTGACTTACAGAGTCTTGCAAGGTAATTTTTTGTCTCAGTTTCTTGGCGTGGCCAGGGATGAACACAGCCCTGGTCTCGGTAAGGAAAGGGAAGCTGTAGCAGTGCTACAGGACTTGCAGTCTGTGACCTGGAGTAAGGGTTTAGCTCAAGCAGAGCTAGTGGGAGGAGGCTGCAACTCTTTGGCATGGCTCTTTCTCCCCCATCCTCCAGGACACTTGCACTTAGGACCTGTTCTGCTTTATAAAATACTTAAATATGAAACTGGAATGAGGTCTGGGACCCGAGTCTCCCAGGAGAGCAGCAGCACCACCAGGCTGGAGGGCCATGTCCGCTCTCTGGCACAACAGATGTGCCAATATTTCAAACTGAAATAGCTCTGAAACAAATGCCTGAGATTAACCCATCTCATCATAGCCTACAGCCCAACAGAGAGGCCTCGGAGCTGACGATTACATCTTTGCCCTGATTTAAACCTAGATCTCCCATGTCTTCTGCTCAGTGCCACACAGGACACATGAAGATGGCACCAACTCCTCCTCCTCAATTATTTTGGAGTGAAAGGATTGGCCTTGTGCTGCTGTGGAGAAAGTGCATGACTCTGAATACTAAGAGGAACACAACACCTTAAACCAGTCTGGCTTTCAGTGCCTGCTGAGTGGGTTAGGACTCAGGTCCCTGCCCCTTTCCCCAACATTTTGCAGCAGGTACAGCAGGTACCACCCAATGTGTAGTAGCAAGCTCAGTGCCCAGTGTACCACTTATAGACATGTCTCGTGTCCAGCACTGCAGAAACTGATGGACATTGATCTCACCTGGGCACTCCAGCAGGCAGACAGGTCTAAGAGTTTGTGCTGTGATGCTGAGAAACATCATCCTGAGGGATGTCTGCTACCAAAGGCAAACCATTCTACCACCTGTATGGAGATCCTCAGCACATGGTGCAAGCAGGCGACATTTGTGGAACTTCCTAAGGGATAGGTTTTTTTCTTGCCATAACAGGAATATTTCTCAAGCACTTCATGCACGTTAATAATTTTTCTTTGAATAAGTATTTCCATTGGACCAGATTCACCGGGAGTAAAAACTGCCATGGCTCTGCTGAGGTCAGCAGAGTGAACCCAACTAGAGGGGAACTGACTCATATCAGTACAGATCTGAGCTAAAAAGCAAGAGAAAAAAAAGTCATAAAAGAACAGATTACCTCTGAGCGACCCATGCGGTCCAGGTTGGAGATATCATACACATCTGCTACAGCGGCCGTGTCCACTCCGCCAGTGCCACGCTTTTGCAGACGCAGGTTCTCCAGGATTTTCGAAAACCTGGGATCCTATCAGAAGAAACAGGTTTGAGCTTATTGCCTTTTACCCTGTGTATTGTGCTGAGTTGTTGCAATGCTACTATCCATGACTAAATAGCACCTCCACAAAGACAGGGAGAGATGGGTAGTTTTCTCAGTCCTTGGATTACAGCCTGTCTCAGTGGCTGGCTGTGAGCAGATTAATTTCCATAACAAATACAATAATTTGCAGAATAGAAGTGTGCTCAATTAGTCGTGCATTATCCCTGGGACCTTGTTACACATCGTGCTATCATGCAGTCGCTGTAAGCTGTCGTTTTTCATTTGTTCCTTTATAAATCAGAAGAGCTGACTTGTGTCACTGGCCTTTTAAATGACTTATGTACCTTGCTGAGCCTGGGAAGCTTGACGTGGACTCCTGCACGTAAACCAGTTCCCAGGTTGGAAGGACAGGTCAGAACATATCCGAGGCGCTCGTTCCACATGAACTCCCAGCCCCGTTCTTTAATTAATCTTTCCACCTATGATGGGGAAAAAAAAAAAAAAAAGAGAAAGCTAAAAGAAAAGGGCGGCGTATAAATGTCTTATTTTAAGATGTGTGCTTGTAGCTGAGATTCTTTTCACTGTGTATCCGTGTTGATGATGAACTTCACTAACACCAGGGGAGTTGTACAAATTTTGGCCCAAGTACAGTCTGGTTTGGATCTGATACAAGCATTTGCGCTCATCAGGTAGCAGGATCCCCAGTGCATATTGCAAGGATTTATTCATCATTTTCTCGTGACTAATAGCTTCAGACACATTGTCACTTTATCGCAAAGCTCCCTGTCATGGTGATTTGGTATAACCTTAGCCCATGAAGCCATATCTTCACATAAGAATTACGGCTTTTGCCATGTGCTTCTAACCTTGATGGTTTTGGAGCAAGGTTGCAACAAACAAGCCCAAAGGACTAAAATGCTATGAAGCAAACAAAAGGAGCTGAAGCTGAGTTTTGTGTAACTTCCAAGGTGATGCCGTGACTCTCAGGGGAGGGCACTTGACTTCTAGATGCCTAATATTAATAGCCATTCCATTATAAGGAGACAGCATACCTTGTATATAATGCTTTTCATTAGTAGATCTCTGATCAGATTAGAAAGGAGAGCGAAATAATTATCTCCAGAAAAATCACAAGGGTCTATTGACCTTTGAATAGGCTGGCACTCTCTTCACCCATCTACACTTCCTGGGCTTGCTTCTGTGATCCAAATATAATTCAGTTCAGTTATCTTCTCCTCCAGAGGAGAATCAGATACATAAACCAGCTCATGCTCACAAGACCTCTGCAAATATAGGTGAACGTGTCCATTCTGCAGAAGGATACAGAATAAAAGACTCTCCTAACATCATTTCTATATTTTGTGAGGACACAAGAATTGATGTTGGGAACCTAGGCCTGATTTCCTGCCTCAGACGCTTGCTCTGGTCATGGTTCCCAAAGCTGTCTGACAACTTCCCAGGGCCAGGCCCATGTGTCTAACTCCGTTCAACGTGAGCTAAGCACAGTAGTAGAGGCAAAGCTGGTACAGCGTCTTCAAGCCATGTCACTTGGCCACCACCCTGTACACTGTTCAGTCTCATGGCTGTATGTTGAAAACCTAGCAGGTCCCAGTTAACCACCCCAATGCCAAAGAAGCATGCATTAGGTGCTTTTGGTTTTCTGTGTTCCCAAACACACTACATACTTGAACTTCCCTATGTATGCTCTGATCTTACCTTCCTCTGCCTCTCCCTGCTGTCCCTAGTTCGCCTTGATTTTTTTTGGCTGGGGCTGTGAAGTGATACGGGAGGGGTACACAACTGTATTAGCTCTACAGTTGCTGAGGATTTTCTGAGACAGGGATGTCTAGAAAGCCAGAGAAACTGTTTTGCCAAGGTGACGAGAATGAAACAAATGGTCCAAGGCTGGCCCAATATGCATTTCCATACCCAGGAAGAAAAGCAGTGTGATGAAGACGTACGCTCTTCCTTCATAGTTCAGATGATGCAAGCATGCCAAGGACCCCAATGGGGAGAAATACTTGCTTTATGCAGCCTGAATATTCTTACAGTCCTGGAGAAAATTTCAAGCCCGTTCAACCTGCTGTAGCGTAACCTGTAGGCTTTCCTGTACTATGGCAATCCATCCAGGAATGATGTGGATGAGAGTAGTGCAGAATAGTGTTTGGCCATGTCAGCTGTCCCACTGCACCTTGCTATATTGCCTCTTTCTCTGTTAAAGCAACTTTTTCGGTGCCAGAGCAGTTACAGAGGTCTGCACTAGGCCCAGAGCAACGTGAGCCTTACCTGGATTGTCTTATCAAAACCATTTTAACCCACACTTCATCTCATGAAGGCCTTTTTATCTTTGTGAACAGCTAGATGCAAATAAAATCCCTGGAGCCCTGGCTATCAGTTCTTAGTTTTTTAATCACAAAACCCCATATCTCCCCAAAAGTGGCAGTGAGCCAAGGGGTACTATGCCCTAAGTCCAGTTCACAATGTCAGCAGCATCCACTCCACTCCCAGCATCAGGGATAATAAGTTCTTCCTTCAAGCAAATCGAGCAATCCAGATGCAGTGCTTGATTTATGAATTCACACAGCCTTCAGGCACAAAATGGCAAAAAAAGGATATTTCTTTAGCCACTCTGTGCCTAAGATTTTAATGGAAAAGCTGCAAAGACATTTTGCTTGTTGTTCCCTACAACTAAGCTAGCAATTTGCCCATGTTTCTTTTTTTAACTGCATTAGTGTGGGTTGCTATGTGGACTGGTGTTACTACATTTTGTTGCTCCTGGAGACGTCAGTTCAGCATGAACCACAGTAAGCAGTGCTGACAACAGCCCAACAATAAACAAACAGGAATAATAAACTCATTGAGATACTACCTCTTTTAAACCACGGCAAAATCTTTCAAACACCCGTTTCATGTTTCCGCCCTTCTCCATGGAGATCACCCTGGTGTGGTCTTCTTCATTAATCCAGATGAGAAATGTCTTGTCATTGTTATGCCTGGTTGAGAGGGGGGGAAAAAAAAGAGTATTTCTAAAAAGATAAGCCCCGAAAGATAATTCTCAGTATCCTTAGTTTTATCACAGTCTTTCAGGGCTGTGGAGAGGCTAAGCGTGGCAAAATAGCCTTGGTCTGTGGAGCTCAGGGTTGGAGCTGCTTTCACAGTTGGATTCCCCAATGGCATTTCACAGGTTTCTTAGACACAGCAAGAATAGTTTTCCTGGTCACATTCATGCTTCTGTGGTGCTGAGTGAGGAAAAAACGTGTGGTCCTCTTGCATGAGCACAGCTGGGAGGTGCAGCAAAGGGAGAAGCCAAGCTCTGCATCCTCTGTCACCAGAGTCGGTTTTCATTGTTCTGAGAAAAACTGCGCAGCTAGGAAAAACACCCTAACATTTACATGCTGCTGGGGGGCAAGCAGTATGTCCTCAATTAATTGTATTCTCCCCTAAATCAAATCCCAGTGCCCCGTGTATGGCTTGCTAGCACTGGATGGCCACGTCAGTCAAGTTACGTGTCCGAGGACAGCAGCTCTACGCTGCTTCCAGACAGCGTGTTAGTGATGCTGGCTTGTCAGTCAAAATAAAAATGCCTGAAGATACCCACTCGTGTTTCAAACAGATCAGTTGTGGCTAGGTTTATTAAGTGCTGGGTCAAACCCGAGGTCACTTTTCCTGGCTTCTTTCCTTTCTCTGTCTTCTACTACAGCCTTTCTGCAGCACGCAGAAGGTGATTGATGAGGTTAGGCTTATTCATACAAAGAGTGGAATATCACCAGGTTTGACACCCATGAAATTTGAAAGTTCAAGTTCACCGAGAGCCTGGCTTTCAGCTGGTCTTTTACTGTACGTCCTTTTTTTTTTTGCACTTGGGCTTTGCCAGTGCAAGATGAGCAGGTGTAAACATCCTGTGCCCTGACATTATGGTCACCCAAGGTCCAGTTAACTCGCCGTCGGTCACGTACAAAGGTTCAGAGGAGGGTTTTCCAGATGGTAGTCTGAGGCTGACCTGGGTCAGCTGCCCCTTTAATTAACTGTGTCTCCCCATTGCTTTAAGAAACACGTATGGAGGCCACACTGAGTGCATTTAAACTGTGCCATTGCCTCTGGTGGGGTCAGTGGGAATAGTCCTGCAGCCCATAACACCGACAGGAACACAATCATTATAAGCAAATCAATTCCCAGAGCGTGTGCTCTTTTTGAACAACAGTTTCTTGCAAGAGAATGGCAGGTTTTCCAAACCGGGCTTACTGAAATACTTTCTAATCCTACTATTTTCTTTCCGGTCTGCATGTAAAACAAGCCAAGAAACAGGTCTGTTTTATTTAGGAGATCCCTGGATAGTATTTATATTGTTGGTACTTCTCCTGTTTGTTTGCAGAGACAATGAGTGGGATGCCTCAAATTTATCCTTTTCCTCTTCCTCAGATTTAAACAGGGATTGGGGAGCTAATCTGAAGCTTGTTGAAATAAAAAAAATCCTCACACATTTCCAACAGGTCATCAGGTTTCACGGTGCCTGCTCCCAACAGAAATCATGTTTAGCTCATCACAGCAATACTGACTACGCTTCTGAACACGAGCCAGTATTGTCAGACACTGCTTGGAGAACAGTTGGGGTTTTTTGACTCATGAAATCCCATCCCCAGTGGAAGTCCTAAACCTGCCTGGGGAAAGGAGATAGACTAGGTGACTCCTCAGAATCCTTTTTAGCCTAGTTTTTCAGACTTAAATCATCTGGTAATGCCTAGAAGTATACCAGGGTGGATGCAGATGCTATGCACTGCACGGTTCCTCAGTCTCTGCTTAGTGGATGTGTGCACTGGTATTGGAGCTAGTATCCATTTCTCTCCACAGAAAATATCATATTTAGGCACAAAATATGTCAAGTGTGTTGTAAAAGTAGAAACAAACCTAAAACAAAATAGGAAATTCAGCTGCTTCTTTATCTTCTCCTTGTCAAGTTCATTTGGAAAGAAAGGGTTACTTTCAGCTCTGGGAATTAAAATAACACTTTGTCTCTTGACAGTGAGGAGGGAGACAGGAATTTGCGGTGTGGTGTCCCGCAGCTGTATGGCTGGTGGTGGCATGGCTACAATCTGGTGTTAGAGCTGCTTTTGTAACCTCAGCTCTGCCCACTGCACGGTGACTTCCAGGCTCTTTCCCAAATTAAATTTTTATCTAGAAGTAGAAAAAGTTAGATAAAAACCCCAAAAAGGAGCCACACCTGTGATGCTGTGCTGCATGGATGATATTAGTGATGGCTTCTTGAGTGTAGAGGTCTTACTCATTCTGTTGTACATTAACTGCGTTTTGTTTTCTTTTTTAAATTAAGTGAGAAATTTTTTTTTTTTAAATAAAAAAAAAGCAAACTGAACATGCTGTGAGTGTGGGGACAGAGTGGCTGCAATGCTAGGACAAGCAAGGAGATTTGTAACACAATCTTTAAAACACGACACAAGCGTCTGCATATCACACAACATACCAGATTCCTCTGGCATCTGGCCAGTCACGTGCCATCCCAGCACATGTTAGCAAAGGGGACACTGGCTTATCAAAGAGAAAATGATCCTGGAAACCAAAATGGGACCAAAGAGGGAGAGAAAGAGAGAGAAAAAACAAAATTCAAGTTTATTCAAGGAAATAGTATAAAGCTGTTTAGTACATTTTATGTGAAGGCAATCAACGTACGAGTAAATCACCTAGCATGGCATGTGAACCTGGTTCCTTCTTCTTAAAACTAAAAGCACTTTATCAGATTCTCACTGACATTGGTAATGTGGCCGTGTTTTCCAAAAACATTTTTCCACATAGAGAGGAATGGGAAGTGGGGACCTATTACCATGTACACGCACCAAAGGGTACTCCAGAGGGACCTCACTGCTAGCACCAGAGATGTTTTCTGCATACAGATGTATTTCAGGGTAGGAGAACACAACGAGTTCTTAAAAACAGGGGGGAAAAAAAAGGAAAAGCTAGTTCTGAAAAGATATTTTTCCAGCACAGAGATTTGGCAATTTATGCTGAGCATGAAGTCAAGGTAGGAATTAAATCAGTGCTAAGCTTGACCTTTTGGAATCACAGACTTGTCCTGCTCCTTAACAGAGTTTCTATTTCTGATTTAATAGATGTAGCACTTGCTGTGCCACTGACTTTCCACATTCCAGATAATTGAGATTGTTTTTTAACTGAACTTTTTTTTCCCCAAAGCAAATAAGTATTTGATTTTCATGTCTGTACTGAAAAATTGTTAGTTCTTAATTTCTCAAACACTGCCATATCAAATGTTGTGTGCGGACTTTGGGGGGATGTTGTTGTTCCGTTGTTTTTTTTTAAATCTAGGGTTTAATTAAGAATAGGGAAGCAAGCTATCCAGAATAAATATGACATGGTAGACAGGTTAATAAACTTTACTTCTTTTTCCCCTTAGTGGAGAATTTTAGGTTTTCACCGTTGAATACCCTGTGATGGACATGATGCAGCCAGAACTCCAACCATGCAGAAAGAAAAGGTAGAGAGTTCTCTTTGCTCATCACAGGGACACAACATTTCCTTCCTCAGCTGACTCCATCTGACACTTTTATTTAAAAGAAAATTTCCCCTTTTTGCAAGAAAACAGCTGAGTACTGTTAGTTTCCCTTACGTGCATATGGCCCAAATCTGCAAAGTACCAAATGCCTTCTGTGCTGAATGCCATTCAGCCAGCACTGATTTGATCTTACCAAGATCAAATGGTGCTTATTGAAGGCTGGCGGAAAGCCTGATACTGTAGAGTTTCAAGGTCCTAAAGTACTGTAGGAGGTAAGCAATGGTATGAGTAAAAGATGGAATCTGAGGTTACAACATTCAATGTCCTGATTTCTATAAATTTGCCTTACCGTAAAAACAAACAAAACAATGTAAAATGCTAAATCGGTGAAGCCTATTCCACTTCCCAAAGGATTTCACCTTAAATAAGGAGCTAATCTCCACAATCATGTTCCAACCTCTGCTTTCTGAGGAGCTCTCTCCTGCTGAAAAAGGTAATGAAATAAAACCGACAGCAACATCTTGTCAATAAACATAGTACCAAGGACATTCAATTAAAAAAGTTACTGACCTTACATAAATTCTTAACTCCTGGTTAATCCAGAGTGTAACACCTAGTTGCAGGGTTATAAATAGTTATGTTATTTCATCAGCTCCCTTTTGGTTGATGTTATGGATTAATGTGCCATGAGTATAGCTAACAGGGTACAGCCATTCCTTTGGATATTTAAAATGCACATTCAAGGTTTGTTTGACATGTCACATGCTGTGACAAAATCCATGATGAAAATCCTTGTGTTTCCATCTGTGTGACAATGAAAACTGTCGTTATGGCCCTGATCCTTCAAGTCCTTAAATACAGTTACAGGACTGGGAAAAGCTCACCTGGGTGCAGTTGGCTATGGCCATTTTGGGGAAATTAGAATTAGTGTAGTTTTGACATAAAGAAATGACAAGAAACAAAGCCCCCACCCCAACAGTCAGGAATGCAAATAACACATAATGTTTGTCTCAATGTAATATTTTTAGTTAGAATGGTTATTAATACAGAAAATATCAATCTTTGCTCAAGGAAATGTCCAAGAAAAAGACCTGAATTTGCTTCGTTATTTGTCCAAAGAGGTGGCAGCAGCTAGGTATATTTGATTTGACACAGATCTTGCTATCTCGAATATAACGCCATGTTTTGGACCTGCACAGTGAGGTACTTAGCCAAAATATAGACCCTGGATGATTTGCCATTACGTTAAAAATATTAACAGGCCATTAACGACTGGGTTATCCTCCTTACTTACACAGGAAAGCATGTACCCCAGAGAAAGATGGAGATTGAGATAAACGAGAGTAAATAAAGGTGGGGTCAGCACTGGAGCTGTACTTACATCAATAAGCTGCTGCTGATCCCTCTCAGACATATTAGTCAAGCTGTAGTACTTTCCTGAGAGGTCTCCTTTCAGCCCAGCAAGCGCGGTGACCACGACGTTCTCCACCTCTCTCCGCTCTGCCCTGGTGCAGGCAGGAGGAAGGCTGAGGCCCCGGATACTGCGGCCAGTCCTCACCCGTGACGAGAGGACATAGCGCTCGTCAAATTGACCATGGGTGATCTGAAGGGAGAAGATCTCATTAGTTCACACACAGTCCCCCGTGTTGTACTCCACCATTAAAAAAAAACCCACAAAACGAAACCAAAAACCATTTCTACTCAAATGTTTCTACTCAAAAGAGAAGGGCATCTTTCTCCCTAGGCATGATGACGTCTCCATGAGATCACAAATTCTCGGGATACAAGGAGCCCCTCAGAGTTTCAGACACCAGGAGTTTTTTGCTAGGAACAAGAAGTTTCTTTGGCCAAATGAATGTGGCAGAATAATCAGCCAGTCTTTCATGGACCCAAGATACAAAGGAATCTGCACGGCTTTTGGAGGCACGGATATGGGCAGAGGCAGGGGGCCAGGTATGGAAGATCTTTTGAAAGAGGAAATCCCAAGAAGGTGCTAAACCACAGTGTAGTTGAACTATGAAGGAAATATTAAGCAGCAGTTGAGGTCTGATCACATGCTTGTGGGCGTAGTGGAGTCAGCTCCTGCTTTCATTCCAAATCTTAGACACACATTTGTCTGTAACTCACGAACAGACCCCCAGTGCCAAGTGAGTCCGTGGCCCAAATGCTTAGTACAGTTGGGACTGATTCCCTGCTAGGAACAAGGTAGGAATACATCTGTCCTGCTCTTAGGGTCATGAGTGGCATCCCACTTTCCTTAACCCTAACATTACTGTCTTTGGAGTTGGATCAGGAAAAAGAAAAGGACTATTCCACTACTACATACAATATCATCACTGTAAGAAGCACCCTGAGCCTTTAATGTCTTATTATTTTATTTCAAACCTACCTTGGATGCATCCAGGTCAGTGTGATGCTTCATTGTCCGTGGATCATAGCCATTATGTCTCGCTTTAATGACAGGGTCAAAAATCTCAGCAAACACCTATGGAGTCAAGAGAATCTAGAAGGAGTCTGTGGCATCACAGAACTGCTTAAATGAACCAGCTTCAGCCACAGGAGAAGTCTCCTGGCTCAGGCTCCTGGGTGACAGACATAAAGGGGGCTTTGCAAATGCAGACAGAGCTACATGAGATAAGCAGGCGGGCTTTTCACCCAGACAGTTGCACCTTGCTTAAGTCACAAGCTTACCCTAGTTACCGCAGACAGGTACTGGATATGGTGGCAACCAGGTTAGGTTTCAGGATGTGTTGCCAGCACGCACTGCGGGTCTCCCGGCAGCTTGCCTCTTGTTATTAGGAATTCCATGCAGGAATACCCTACATCTTCGCTGCCAGGGGCTACTAGTCCTCATCAGAGCCACTCAGCTCAGGTGTGTCAACATTGACCACAACCACACCTTCCCGTGGATGGGAAGCAGTGGCACATCTAAGTGAGTAAACCGAATGGCAGGAGCTGATAGTCCAGAATGCCAGATGTCCCCCTCCATCCTTAGCAGTGTTTGGGATGTTGTTAGGAGACTGGATAATAATAAGTACCATTGTACGGTAGACTGAAGGAAGCAGACCACAGAGGTCAGTAAAAATAAAGGAAAAAATAAAGATTTTCTTTCTTTTTCCTCTTCTCCTCATTCCAGAGTTAAATAAACCTGCCCATCGTAATGTTGTCTGTGTTCAGCTTCCATCGTGATCCAAAACTGATCACAATGATGTCTGGCACTTCCCAGAGGACATTGTTGTTTCACTTCTGCCTCTGCTGTTCCACAATGTAATTTCCACCTATATTTTGTTACCCTTATTTGGTGTGTCTCAGGGTTGTATGGCTTTGCCATAAACTGAGTCGGAGGAAGGAAGGCAGCTGCTGGAGGCGGGTAGCAGCTGATTGCAAGCAGGTACATTTTATTGACTTCAGTTTCAGCAGAGTGGGCACCTGGAGTAATGCCTTATATTCCTACATTTCCTCACGTGGAAGAGTAGGGAAAACACCATCTTTATGCACATGGCCTGCCCCCTTATGTCCTTTCAGGGGTACAGTGCATACCCTACCGGGAATCTGTCTTGATCTAAGGAGCTCTTCTGAACGGCACCACGAAAACTGCTCCAAATACAACAGTATTGTGGAAATGTCTTACCTCATAGGATTCTTCATCACCTGCCACCATGCCCACAGTTTTAATGAAGGGATGGCCAGGATTGTCAACCCCAGTTTGGATGCACTGATCCAGGGTGTAGCCGTTGGGAGTCATCTTGTCCCTCAGCCTGGAGTAAATGCCCGGCGTGAGGCACTCAGCCATGCAGTTGTTATGTTTGCGGAGATCAGGATAGTCGGCGCTGAAGAGAAGAAGAATCCCAAGCAATTAATGTGGCACCTCAGAAGAGTAATCCCTGCCAGTTTATGAGGCTATTAAAGGGATCACGAGCTACAGAGTACACAGCGTATACTGTTTAAAAGTATAATTAGTTCTTGGTTTATCTGTTGCATTGAATTTCAGGAAGGGAGGAAGATTCAGGTCACTGAAGGTACCCCACGTTGCACACTGGTGGGCCACCACACTGACAGCAATTGCAGCTTTCTGCTACTTGGGGCCATCAGGAAAATGAATCCCAATGAGCTCTGAAAGTGTACTAAGCCCCATTAAACCTCTTCTGAGACACTCTTATTCAGAAGGAAAGAAAATCTAAATTTTTTTGTTCAGGTAGGAAGGGAATTAAGTTTAGCTGAAGAAGTTCTTTGTAATCTGGAGCCCAGGTGCTCTCACAGCTTAATGGACATCAGTGGGGCTGTCTGATTGATGTTAGCTGGGAAGCTCATACTTCTACAGTATCCGGCTTTGCTTTAATGGCATTACTATTTACAGAAAACTGCATGGTGTACTAAGCCGGGGAAAATAAAGATGCTAGGCTTTAGCAAGGCATTTTTTGCAACTGTACATCTACCTTGTACTGGTGATGATTTGTTTTATCATAGAATTACAGAATCATAGAGTAGTTAGAGTTGGAAGGGACCTTAAAGATCATCCAGTTCCAACCCCCCTGCCCTGGGCAGGGACACCTCCCACTAGAGCAGGTTGCTCAAAGCCCCATCCAGCCTGGCCTTGAACCCCTCCAGGGATGGGGCAGCCACAGCTTCTCTGGGAAACCTGTCCCAGTGTCTCACCACTCTCACAGGAAAGAATTTCTTTCTAGTATCTAATCTATTAAAACCATTACCCCTTGTCCTATTACTACATTCCCTGTTAAAAAGTCCCTCTCCATCTCTCCTATAGGCCCCCTTCAGTTACTACAAGTCCATTATTTCTATAAGAATATTATAAACTAGAACATTATTCACTAATTAAAAAAAAAAAAAAAAGGTTTGTTAGAGCCTGACACATATTGTTTTTCACAAGTATGGTCAGCGAAGTCAATCTATAGAGAAGAAGGTTTGTAATTAATTTCTAATTATCAGCCAACTTGTAACAGAATTAGGAATATTTCAAGTATAGTAGTTATATGGGAGATTTCTTTACTCCCTGCATATTGAAAATATTTTCAGATTTCCTAATGGTAGAGTACATTCCATCAGCCAGTCCAATAGGCTGAACTGCAAAGTGTTTGACAGCTGATGAGATAAAATAAAGACAATTTAGTGATACGCCCAAAATTTGAGACATTTCTTAGGCCTGTCATTGTTCAGCAATAGGAGTTTTTGAGTGTTGCTACTATCTCACATCCCTGCTTTCTGGTCTTGAAGGCCATTGTTGGTGCTGGAGTTATTAATAAAGAGTTTTTCAGGTCACACAGCCCATGTCTCACAGATGGTGTGACTGCATGAGGACTCCACAGCTTTGATAGGCATCTTCTCCCTCCAAAGAGTTAAAGGTTGCTCCTAGCCCAGCTAATAGGGCGCTGTGCCCCACTGACTGCCTAATCCCAAGTCCTTACCTTGGAGGAAAGAGCTTCCGCTTTTCCTGAACAGCAGCCTTCACATTTTGCTGGTTGAGGAGGTACCCGGTGGTTAGCACCCCCGTGCCTGCGGCTGCAAAGAGTGCAGTGGTTGCACGGCCAGCCAGGAGACGGCAGAAGGTGCTAGCCATTCCTCTCGGAGGATACGATGCCTGCAAGAGAAGACAGCCCAATGTCAACCCATAAGTCCTCGCGCAGTACAAATGTCAAGTTGACCCGCATTTTTAATGGTAGCCCTGTAAAGGAATAAATTTATTTTTATTATTGGTTTGCACTTACATGGCGTCTTCAGAAAAATGGTTAGTATGTACATGCGTTGTTGCTATACCTTAGGTAGACTTGGAAATCAGTTGGTTCTTTTGGTGCTGTATTGAGTACACAATTCTAAATGCAACACCCTGAATATTTTAATTATTTTAATGACTGAGGTCTATAATTGAATCTTTTAGCTTGCTTCATAGCAACACCACATTACACAGAGAGATCTTTTCGTTGGCCAAAAAGGTACAGTAAGGTACAGTTACGTGTGGTAGGATGTGACATTTGGTAGGTTGTTCCTTTCAGTGCTATCACCTACAGAAACTCTTGTGTCTGTTCCATGCTAGCTTGACTTGTAAGCACTTTGTGCTTTTTCTTCTGTATGAGTAAAGTTGGGGTAAGCTTGAACTCATCATCCAGCTCGCATCGTGGGAAGGGGGATTTGCTAGGGACAGAAAAATCTTCAGTGGCACGGGAAGTGGGAACAGAGCCCCACTCTTCTCTGCCTTTTCCAGTATGTGAATACACTCCATCAAATGGAGCTAGTGGGAGCAAACACCAAAACAAAGGTAGGTGCCTCTTCATGCCAGTGATCCCAGACTTACAAAACACCTTGTCAAAGGTCGGTGTGGGTGCAGTGAGTGTGCATGGCTTCAGTGAGAGACTGGACAAGCATGTGGAAGAGGGATTAATTGCAGGCTTTTAGCATACAAAAAAATAGGCTAGCAAGAAAATATGGACCTGTTAGAGTGGGTCCAGAGGAGGGATGTGAAAATGGTTGGAGAATGAGAACAGCTCTCCTGTGGAGAAAGGATGAGAGAGTTGGGGCTGCTCAGCCTGGAGAAGAGAAGGCTCTGGGGAGACCTTATTGTGACCTTTCAGTACTTAAAGGGGGCTTATAAGAAAAATGGGGACAGACTTTTTACCAGGGCCTGTTTTGACAGATTTTACTAGGGCAATGGTTTTGAACAGGAAGAGGGTACATTTAGGTTGGATATAAGGAAGACATTTTTATGATGAGGGTGATGAGACACTGGAACAGTTTGCCCAGAAAAGTTATGGATGCCCCATCCCTGGCCGTGTTCAAGGTCAGGCTGGATGGGGCTTTGAGCAACCCAATCTAGTGAAAGATGTCTCTGTCCACAACAGGAAGGTTGGACTAGATGATTTTTAAAGGTCCTTTCCAGCCCCAGCCATTCTATGAATCTGTGACTCTATGAAAATTCCCTGGTCTAAAACTTGTACGCTCGGTTAATTATTCCCAGCAGCGTGTTCATAGTGGAGCTATGGCTTTGGGACTGTCTCTGGAGTACAGGGGATCTATAAGTGTAGCAGAGAACATGGTATGTTCTGTGAAAGCCTGAAGAAGACAATGCACATTTTTTCTTCCAAGAATCAGAATTTGACTAATATTGCCAGTGACTGTGAATTCCTCACGAAGATATAATTCCTGTTAAAATAAAGGATAAATTCCAATTTGTGACATTGACAGAAGCTTATTCTTAAAACTAGACTCTGGTAAATCGTATTTAGGAAACGGGCATGGAGGAGTTACAAGAAAACATGAACTTCCCCCAGGATATGCTGCTTCAGTTGTTTTTCCAAAGTTTTAAAAAATGTAATTGCTTCTGTAATCTCTTCACCATTCTTTTGGAGGTTAAACTAAGCACCTCAAAGTATTTGGTTTTATTTTCAATGAACAAAATGTTCTCATGTCCCCTAATTTTCTTTGCATAATTCTGTGCCTTTTCCACTCCTTTTTAAAGACAAATACAATGTTGCATCTATATCCTCTCACACGTAAAAAGATCTTCTCATCTGCTTGCATGGGTTTTGGTTGAAAAGCAGCGTCTTCTTTGTACGTCAGTCACATATGTGAGATGAGAAACACAGGTGTGTTTCAAGTTTGAGAGTCATTTGTTTCATGTTTTGTATGTTCTTTGGTCAATTTTGTACCTGAATTTTGTTATGCTGTCTCCTCCATGCCTTGAATGTGCAATATACTTTTATCTAATTTTCCTTCCAGAGAAAGGTGCTGACTGACTGACAAAAATGTACATCTTTTTTTCACTGGAAGAATTTCTCTAAAACAGAAATGGGGAGACACCACACGGGGAAGGCAATTTTTTCCCCCCGTTAGGAATACATTGTGATTTCATCAGCTATTCGGAGCTCTCAAGAATTAGTTGCACAGGACTATGGTGTAATGAAATACGTGCTGACGCTGGGCTGGGACAGGAGGCAGATCATTGACTCTTGCCTTATCTAGAGTGGCTCCCTTCCACCCGTGAATTCGTTTAGGTAAGTTGCAGCACAGGCTTTCTTGACTGCAACAGGATTTCTCCCTCCCAAAATGGAGTGGGAGAATGTTTGACTGTAAATCAAAATCAAATATGAGGCTTGTGATGGAGGCTTTTGTGCTGCTTTCTTTTCTGTGTATTTAGCAGATGGTTCTTGTGCCTTTTCACAGTATAGCATCCCCATCCTACACTCTAGGAATATTTGCTTATGACTAATCTGCACAAAACCATTATTGTTATTCCAGTGTCTGAGAAACAATACATGTATTTTCATAGCAGCTCTGTGTATTTATAGTTCTGTCTCACAGATGCCGTTTTTACTGCAAGGAATTGGCTGGCAGTCAAAACCCTGTCCTGAAAATGAGAATCTGTATCAAAATCCCGTTGCAGGCATTGACATTATGACTTCAGTGACCCCAGGCACTCATCAGCATCTCCACCAGCCTGGGTTTTTTTGGGAGCTTCTAAACCCTGTGTCACTTTAAGGGACAAATCTGGTCCGTACACCTGATTAAATGAGAGGAATCATGTGCAGGGTGTATTTAGAAAGAAGCGTGAGGCACAACAGGGTAATTATAATGCTTCAGAAGTAACCGGAGCAGTGCACCCGGTGACTACAACGTGCACCAACAGGTAAAGCTGACGGCCTCAGACAGGCCATTATATTTAGCCATGTCACATATCTGCTGGCGAGGCTGCACTGTGTTGTTTGCTGTTTTCACATAACCCCTGTTCCCTGAACTAATGCAACGTGACGTGAAAGTCCCATCCCTTGTAGCAGCAGCTATTGATTGACTGGCTGCACATTTGTCTGCCTTCGAGCCTTTTCCAATGATGAAGGATGCACAAGGGGTAGAAGCAACGTCCCAGCCAGAGAGTTGCTCTCCGGATGAGCATGGTGTTGTTGTGGGCTGGGACTGGAAGGCAAGCAGAGCCTGCCCTTCGCTGGGCCGTCGGCATTAATTTGTTCTGGAGGAGCTGAGAAGTACATGGGAGCTCTGCGAGGATGAAGGGTGATGGAGGCTGCTCTCTGTGACTTCTTTGGGGGACAAATCATGCTTGCCCAAAGTTTTAAAAAGCTAAACGTTGTTTAGCTGCTGATTCAATGCATCTTGTGTCCTTCGCTTTGCCCTTGCAACAGCTACAGGGTAAGAGAGCGCCCGACCCTGAGAGCAGCTTGAGCAGAGCAAACCTTCTGCAGAACGTGGTGTGCAAGCAGTACCCTGGGTGGCTGCGGGTACCTCCGCATCTTCAGCTTTCAGGCTGAACTACTACTCTGTGTGCCCGAGGTGTAGGGTTGCAACAGAAATCACAGCCTGGGAACAGAAGAGAAATAAGCCACCTGGAAAAAGAAGTGGATGAACCTTCTACTGGGAAAAGGAACCAGTTTGAAAAGGCCAAGAGACTTCCTTGGTAACTCAAATGGTGATGGCGTTGTGGCGTGGCTGATCTGGGAAATACAGGGATGCTGTACTTTACTCCTTCTGCTGAGGCAGTATGAGTACTCCCTCCTCACTCTCATTTATGCCCATCTTTGACTGGATGTGCAAGGCTGAGCTTTATTCCTCAAAGCAGACCCTCTCAGCAGCGACAGTTTCATTGTCGCCTTCTCCCTTGTTCAGGTAGCATCCGTGATTTTCCCACCCTTTCAGGGTCCGGTACACTGAACAGGTCTGTGCCTTTGTGGCAGAATGGCTGACTTTTGGATACTTGATCAGAGGCAGACTTTATTAAAACTCAAAAAGGAAAACAATTTTATGAGCATAAAGTCCCATAGCACAAGTATTTTTCTTGTTGGCAGTGTTATCTCTCATTGTGGCTGCCTGCCTTGTCCCCTGGGATGGGATGTTCTTGCCTTGTTGGATCACAGAAAAGGTTTTCCTTACCCTGAGGCAGGCTCTACTTTACCTGACAGATGCTCCTCTAACAGCTCTCAAAAGCCCCCAACACTGGAGATGCCACAGCCTGCGTACGTTAACTACCTAAAAAAAAAAAAGAAAACACCAAAAAATCTGAGTGTGAGGCTTTTTTTCTTTTTTTTTTTTCCAAAAGCTAATGTCTAACTACACATCCCTCATTACAGTTTAAGCCCAGCACTCCTCAACCTAACATTTCCTTCCCCAAACTTTACAGTTCTGTAAGCAGAAGTTCAGTTTCTGTCTTTACCAGTAAGTGCCTCAGCTTTTTAAACCCAGTCACTCCTGCAGAGAAGGTGACCTGACAAGCATCAGTCATAGCGTCACGCGGCTGCTGCCTGCAGGAGCTGGAAGACGACAGCTGGCCTGATCTTCTGCTCCTTAGGTAGGACTTCTGACAGCAGCGTGGCATTGCCATCGCAGGGACCATCATTTGTGACTGTCAAATGCAAAGGGTCGAGGGGAACATGAGAGTTAGAATTTCTTATGAGAAGGAAAACATCATCTGGACTGCTGTGGAAAGGTGACTGTAATCCTTTTTTTATCAAAATGGTGTAACTCCTAATTCAATAAACAGCTTTTGCCACAAGGGTGGGCTATAGTTCAGAATATAAATGCATATAATACTGCAGCATAAGCTGAGTCCATGTTACGCCTTGCACAGGTAGTCCACATACAATCAAAATAGCACAAGTAGACTTGCACTAAAAACTGTTGCACAAGTTCAGCAAACAAAGTTTTTACATAATTAGGGAACATAATGAACAAGGCACTTTATTTGACAGGAAACAAGACCGTTTTGTTTTTCATTTTTTTCTTCCCAGTAAAAATAGCATGATTTCTAAGTAATGCATTGCTTCAAAACAAACATTTTGAAACGATCCATTTTGAAAGAGTCTAAACGGGATGATCTCAAACAACAAAAAAAAAATCACATCCAAACTATTTGTCAAATCTGACCTCAAATCATTAACAGCTTCAGCTGTATTCTTCCAGACAGAAAATGTCAACCTGCCCTAACAGTAAGTTTGCACCACCACCACCTCTGTGGATTCGGAGAAACATAATTATTCCAGCCAAAGGTGTCGTTAAAGGCATAAGGTTTTTCTAAGAACACTTTACCAGAAATACCATGCTGTGATTCAGGTTTCACTGCAGACTATCATTAGGCCTCCACTGTAAGGGTTTAATTTTCATCAGGGAAATTTAACTACTGAACAGCCTAAAAAACCAGAAGTGCACACTTTTCTGCTGTAGGTGTTTCTTGAGAGTCTTCCCTTCTGCTCATGATGATAGAAAATCTATTTTCTCATAGATTCCTATATTGCTGCTGAGGCACAGCTGAGGAGGAGAAAGGTTATTTTTTCAAGATCAGAAGAACTTTTGTAGTTATCAGTTTTAACGCTTGAAAAGGAATTGTGCTTGCCTGTGCCAGTCAGGTGTTTTGAAAGGAAAATACCTGCATTAAAAAGCATCCATTTTCCATTTCAAACTACCTAGAGAGAGCATAGTCCAGACAAGATAAAGGAGTTCCAAGGGTTGATCAACCTGAGTTAAAAATAAATAAATAAAATTATTATCTTATTTTTGACCTGAACTTATTTGCCTTCAGTTTGACGCACAGGCCTTCGTTATTACCTTTATCAGTTTGTTGTAGAAATTTCTACTCATTATTTGTTCCACATGCAGCTACTTAATAACTAGCACTTTTTATATCTCTCCATCAGTTTTTGATTGTATTTTCAAATTTTATTAATCACTCTTTAGTTCTTCCTTGAACTCTTCCCATTTTGTTTCATCCCCAGCACAGTCCTGAGGCCAGAATGGTCCTGTCATTCCAATAATGGTTGTACCAGGTCTCCAAAACGGAAGCAGCAGAGCATCTCCACGTCTCCTAAATGGCTTTTGCATTCGGAAATCGTACCGGCCCCTTGGGACCACAGCGGTTCACCAGAAGTGCACGCCGGGGTCGTTGCCCGCCAAGGTCTTTTGGGAGTCACACAGTTCCCTGAACCACGGGCAGGGGGTGATGTCTGTGGTCCCCAGCGGGGCTTAGGGAGCTTCCCGACTGGAGCAGCCAGGGAGTTATCTCTGCTATGGACACGGATACATTTCCGAGTCAGATTATGCGATGGGGTTGTGTACAATAGCAGGAACCTGGTTAACCTGGGTCTCTATCAGTCCCATCAATTTTTTTTTTTTACTATTACTTTCACTTTCCCTTTAAGCTGGAATGCTTCCAAATGAGCAGAGAAGTTTTCTCCTCTGGTGTGGGATTCTGAAGATACTGAAAAAACACTCTTAAGTGGTTCCCAATAGTCATTTATGGTTTTCTACTTTAAAAATTGTTTCTCTGCTAAATGGTTTGTAACTGCACCAACCTTGCAGAAGTCCCAAGTTCTCTCTGCAAAACAAGCTACATGTGAATTTGGACTTTATTTTGGTAACACTTAAGACAGAATTAACTGCATCTGAACCTACACTGGTTTCTAGTTCTGTGACCATCTCTTCTCCAGTTGTCCAAACAAAGTGTCATTTCCATGGTATTGGACACAACACTTTTTTGAGGTATAAAGCTTCATAATTTTATTTTTAGATTTTAATGAGATTTTAATGATTTATGGCATGAGACCTCAAGCACGTGTCACTCAGATAATAAACACTCTGACAATAATAAGAGTGTTTTTCCAAAATGTAACGGATAGGCACATTTAGACAGCTTCTTCCTTGCTAATTTGACGGTGTGAGGACTTCAGCACATGGGTAAGAAGTATTCAGAGAAATTGAACTGTTTCAGTGTAAGGCTGTGACAAAGCTGGAGCACCAGATATATTCTGTGTGCAGCTCAGCAGAAGCTGAGACATCAGGAGACACAGGTGAATTAGTGAGAAGTGGTACTTTGCAGCGGGGAAACATAGGTTGGAGTCCAACAGCTCCGGTCTACGGATTAGGACATCCCTGAGCTCGCTGCAGGCTGATGGCAAGCAGAGCAGGCAGGGAATATGAGGGAGAGGAGAGCTTGAGCTGCTCAAGTCCCGTAGCAGATGGCAGAAATACAAAGAGCGGGCCTCAGGAGCACGGGGGTGCCAGGCAGTGCTGTAATGGGGATGGTGCACCTGCTTCTGCTGCACATGGCGTCACCCGGGTTTGGCTCACCGGCTCTCCACCCGTGAGTGCCAAGCTTGCTGGCTCTCATGCGACCATCCTATCCAAGTCATTCATCTCCTGCTTTTCCTCACGGTCAGGCCTCATCTGCTCTACTGCCACTTGCATGCAACACGTCGTGTCTTCCTTTCCTTCCCAGATAGCATGGGCTTCAGCAGTGCCCACAGCTGGGCATCCTTTAACTGCTGAAGGTGGAGGGCAAGATACACATCTCAGCTGGCACCCACCACCAGGTAGATTTTCTACAGGGAAGGTTTTGGTTTTTTCCTTCTTGGTCAAGTGTGCTGCAAGACACCTTGATGGTTCCTGGTATTTGAATGTGACAAATGCTTTACAAAATCCTTGGAATACTAGCCTTGCACATTTTCCCCTTATTATGTCAGTCTGCTCATACTTTGGATACTGGCTTTGCCTCATGATAACTTGTTAAGATGTTCTTTGTATGCCTCCAGGGTTGCAGATGCCTTCGGCCCAAGGGCAGGGCATGGAGCACAGCTCAGTATCTCTGAGAGTGGAATTTGTCACTGGCAACATGGCCTTTAAATTTATTTCCAAGGTCATTTGTACTTGTGCTATCACTTGGGGAAAGCAAAAACACTGCTGTAGAGGAGAGAAGAAACACAGAGCAATTGGCTCAGAAACGGTTGTTGTGTACCCTCTACACACCGGGTTCCCTCCTACAGTGAAGTTTCGATTAATTCCTTGCAAGCCACCTTGTGGATCAATGCCTGCAGTGGTTAATTGTGGGGGGAGTAAATGCAACACTGACGTGAAGTAACAGCCACTAAGCTGTGCACTGTGTAGTGTTAAGTGTCTGAAAAAACAAGGTTTCTTCATTCCCATTCTCTCACCACATCAGCACCATAAAGGGTAAGCAAATTCAGAGTCAAATTGGCCTTGATTCTCCAAAGCAGTATTCCCATATGATTTATGGCCAGTGAATCAGCAAAACCTGACTGAAAGGTCATGATCTTAGAGGTCATAGTTCTTATCTCTCTGCTCTCCCCCACGACATGCTCAGCTACCTCTAACCAGCCTTCAGGATATTAATATCCTGCCGGAGGTGTATTTTGGTTTTAAAAATGTATTTTAATTTATATGTGTCACCTATCATGCACAGAAGGCGGAGACAAAAGCCAAAACCAAGACTTAGGAGAAGCCACTACTGCAAATCTGGTGCTGGCTGAGAAACAGCCCAAAGGATTGCAAGTATCATTTAAGGTGAGGGGGCTGTTTGTAACCACAGTTTGAACCCCAGGATGAAAAAAAGTTGGAGAATGCCTATTCCAGTGCCTTAAACCAGTTTTCCCTCTTATTCAGAATACACCTATGTTAAAGCCTCAGTTAAAGGTGAAAGTTCTCTCCAGAGGAAATACATACAGCAGATCCCTCACCAACACTGAAAAAGTCCTTCTTTCAAATCAACAACTGAAGAAAGGTCTGACATAGTAAAACTCCCCTTGCTGCTCTGGCCAGAGGCTACAGAGGGTCTCCAGGGTGTTTGATTCACATCTACCATCGTGCTGAGACTGCTTCGGCCGTGTCCCATTGCACACAGGTGATGATGCTGCGGCCCTCCCTGAGAACTGCAGAGGAGAGTGCATCATCAGAAGTGCACAAACCACCTCTTCACCCTTTAAGGGGCTTGCGAACTTCACTATACTTTTAATATTTTAAGAAATAATGCTCTAGCTATTGATTCTTCACTTTCTGGAACTACTTTTAAAGAGGAAGTTGTCGGCTCAATTTTTTTTCTTTTAATGTATTTGATCACGGGTATCAGTTATCCTATATTTCATACTAGACAGCACATGTGCTGTTAGCCAAGAAGGGAAGGAAGGTACAAGGGTTACAGTGACATTTCTAGAAATAGAACTAGATTAAATATTTGAACCGTGTCATGGGTGGTATTAATTGCCACACCATGTGATCCTGAACGACATTTTGGAGGAATGGCAGAGTCATAGCTAAAGTTCACCCAGGCTTATAACCACAGATAACGTACACGGACGTCTTAAACTGCTAAGCCGTTCAGCTCATGGTGTCACTGCAGTGAGCTGAACTCTCACGTGGTGGAGGGAGGAGGAGGCCAGTCTTTTATATTTGAGAAGTAAGTCCTTTGAGCCATCCTTAGCTTGTGCTAAGGCCTACAGATGCCAGTGGAAAGTTTTCTCTGCCCGTCTATGGAAGTTGCTGGCACCTTAGGAACCATCTGAAATAAATGTCACAAGTGACTCCATGCATGAGAGACCATATTTAGATGCCCAGGAAAGAGTTTACATTGCTCTTGGTTTGCTGTGTCACTCAACAGGTTCAGATGATAAGACATAATTAAAACATTAAATCACATTAAGCAGTATTGATGGGTTTTTCCAGTTCTTTGTAGCTCACCCTGAGCAAGACTCAAACCTTTTGGACTAGCCTGGGTTTAGGATACAGTCTGCGGAGTGCAGTAACAATGCCTTGCAGACATCCTTCTAACTGTGCCTTAATCACAGCACGGAATATCTCTACAAAAAATCAACTAAATTTCAGTGTCTTTCTCCTTGTAACATCAGAGGTCAGTGAATGGTTGTAAAAATCTAATAATTTGGAGAAAACAATACCCAAAATCTAAATCTATGAATAGATTCATATGAATAGAGAAGACATGGAAAAGACTGTGACTCTTCATAGGTAGACAGCTATCTCTTAGTAACTGCCCCTTAATAACAACATGATTTTTTATTTCTATCAGCTGGAGGTCTGGCTGGTCAGACCCAACCTGGTGAGACTCAGAAGCCCAAATTCTCCCCCCAAAGCCCAACGAAGGGGCAGGGAGTTCTTGCCCTTCTGAATCAATCTGACATTATTTTGCAGTATAAACCCCTCATCTCCGCAATGCAGAGAGCTACAATCGAAGTCACAAAAAACTTGTTGAATTAGAGTTGTTTTCTCTGAACTTGTTACACATCTGCAAAGGAATTTATTTTCCCCTTACTTGAACTGTTACTTAAGGGTCAGCATTCGAAGCAGCTGCACAGTGGGCTGACACGTTTTTTCCTGCACCAAGTAGTTATGCGAATCAATAAATTATAACCAAATTACACCACATCCTGCGGTGCCTTTGAATTCATTTTTAATAACCCTCACATTTGAAACGCTAACATTTGAGGCTAGAAAAGCAATATAGGCAGTTAAACTGACCTTGAAGCTGAAGGTAGAGAGACGTCCTGCTGCCTGCAGCGAGCCCAGAGTGTAAAGGGACTAACGAGTTGGTGCGCTGACAGGAGCCCCGGTAATATGAGAGGGGGGAAAAGGAGGTGATGGAAACGAGAATAATTGCTGCCGTGGCCAATCCTATGTCACTGGGTTACGTGAATGACATTTGCTCGCACACGGGTGCCCTTGAGGACGTAAGTGGGATGCGGCGGGAGGGGGGCGCGCAGCAGTTGGGTGGCAGCACCATCATCTTTAAAAACACTTCTCAAGGGGAAAAAGAGTTCACGTCAGCAAACAGTTGGCCAGATGCTTAACTCGCAACGAGAGGCACCTCCGCTGCTTCACCCCCAAGGACCCATTTAGTGACAGCCAAGAGAGAAAGGTCAAGAGGAGCTTCTGTCTGCGTGGATAACTCCTGAGACACACTGAGAGCAGGATAAATCCACCTGCAGGCATCCCGGGTGGAAAGGGGTCAGAGCAGGGAACGGGACCCCCGAGATTGCTGGGGGCATTTCAACCCCACCATTACTTTTTAATTCGCAACATCAGTTCTTGACTCTTTGTAAGGCAGAGGGCTCCAGAAACACGAAGTGTAAAAGGAGGTTACCTGAAGCTTCCTATTTAGAATTGCTGTAGCTACATAGTGGTAAAGTGCTGGAAGAAATAACACGTGATGGCTGGGAAAGCAAAAGAGAATAATCAATTTCGTCCACCTAGCTCTGCTCCCACCTGAAGCTGAACATTTATCGAGGCTGACAGAGGAACACAGAGGCCAGTATTGTGCAGCTTTCAAAAATTCAAGACTTTAAAATGCTTTTTCCTCTCTACATTTAATATTCCTTGAATTGTACATAGCAATTTCCTAAACCCAAATATCAGATTTTTGAAACTTTACAAAACATAGACAACACTCCCCCAAAATATCATGACTTGTGTTGATTAATGAGAGCCATGTGTGCCCACCATAATTAAAAACAAAACAGCCACTCCAGATTAATGCATCTGGACTACCAAGTATTTGAAACAGCCCCTCTTTACCACACCTGCTTTTTATCAACCCAACACTATGTTTCCGGTATTGAGAGAAAAAAAAATCCAGATGAGGAGCTTTTGAGGAAAGATGAGTGAGCACAACAAACCTGCCTCTGTGCAGGAACTGGTGAAGAAAACAGAAACCAGCTTTTCCTTTCGTGCTTGGCGAGAGCTCCTCTGTGGCTGTGCCACATCTCTTGCTGTAACCTGTAAGCCCCCCAGCCTGCATTTAATGTCATCTCTTTGTCAGTGATGCAGCCCCCACGCTCCAGTGCAGCAGCTCACAACTGAGGCGTGAACCTCATTTTAAATTTTTGACTAAAGGCAGCCTTTTCCATGAAGCCCTTGAAAAGACAAAGGCCTTCACCTGGAAGTAGGTGGTACCGTGAGCTGAAGCACCTTCCTGGCTTAAGCAGATGTTGAAGCTCAGAGCCTGGAAGAGCAGAAAATGCAAACAAAACTCAGCCTGCTAGCTAACACTGCAAACAGCTGGCAAACAGCAACCTCCCTTATGATTTCTGAAAAATATATCATTAATACTTAAAAAATAGCTTGGTCGTACTCCTGTTCTTTGGTCTATTTTGTGAAGAACTCAGTTACAGAAACAGTTGGGATGCTAAAATCCATCCATAAGTAATGCCCCATTTGCATCTCTATCTAACCTAAATATTTATGTGAACTTGCCCAATTAAAATGCTGTCTTGGTTTCATTGCTCATGCCAAGCAGGTAGCCATAGCTGAGTGTTAATTCAATTGCTATTCATATTAATGCCATCTGTCCCTGCACAGGGAGTTCAGCTGAAATTCAAGAATAATTTGTGTCCTGTTGGAGTTTGTTGTGGAAGCTGCTGAACAGAGAAGTTGCTTATATGGACCAGACAAACGTAATTTTGTTTTATGGGAAGGCTTTTCTGATTAGCACGGTTCTTTCAAGGAAAATGTCTGTAAAATCAAATTTCAATATGTAGGAAATAATTTATTATTAATCAAAGGAATCAGGACAGAAATTATAAGCCTAGTTATTCTTAGTATATGTATCAAATTAGGAATTAGAGGATACTGTATTTGTTCTGAAGAGCTTGCAGGACACTAGTCACTAGCTCTCCTGCTGTTGGAGTCAGAACTCTGCTGTTGTACAGCTGCAAAGAGCCACTACATAAAATATCCTTATAAGTGATAGCAGTTGGTTTTCCGCAGTGCAATTCACTTTCGATGGGTCTTTAAGTTTTGAGATTCCTAAAGACAGAATAATACAGTGAAGTATACCTTCTTGGGAATAAGTACAATTGTTTACCTAATGGTTACCAGGCCTCTTGCTGAGGTCTCCCTGTGACTGTAGATGTTCAATATCCACTTACATAGAGTATATGCAGTCACTGAGATCTCAAACTGCAAAAACTTTTCATTTTGAGGTGGCACTCAACCACTTACATCCCACTGAAATTGGTGGATTTTAAGCAAGTACTTGGTGCTAGAGCATGGGCACAAATTCACCATGACCAAGTGCACAAGTAGGCACAGAACAGTCCTCCTACAGTTACGATTACTCCAAAGAAAGGCACTTTAAGGTGCTAATGCACGTCTACTAAATAAAGAGCTCAACTAGATCCAACCAACCTGTTAAAAATAATCCCAGTTATTTTTAGTTATTGAAGTTGTTCTTCACAGGACGTCCACCACATACTGTAGGAAAGGTTCTCTATAATTAGCAGTGTGTTTTCTGGCCAAAGGGAGGAGAAAAGGTTTTTCCTAAAAATGGAATTGACCCTTCAGAAAAGCAGGAATATCCAAAATCCTTACAACAGAACCATGTGGCCTTCAGCACAATTGCCTAAGAAGTGATCCTGATATTTTTCTCAGCTGTGTTTCAGGCTGCATTGCAGAGTATCACAATGCATATGTTTATAATTAGGGCAGCAAGACTGAAGGTAGGAATTGTCCAGTGTAGGTCATGCATGTGAAAGGGGCGACAATTCTGTTTCAGACAATTTCAGCCCTGTGAAAAGTCGCTCTTGCGTGACATTTTGGCACAGCTTTTGTCTAATATAAAAAATGATTAAAAAAAAAAAAGAGTATTTGCACCGGAATGCTGTTTTCTCTCGAGGCTATATATTGAGAACACAATTACAAAAATTACTGCTTTACAAGAGGGGACTCTGACATTGTCTGCTCTTGGACCCAGCAGAGGGTATTCATTCTGTTCTTCTGCTGCTGCTGTAGGGCCAGCCACTGCTGTGATGGAGGCTCACAGTCCAGCATTGCTTTCTCCTCAAAACACACCCCAGCTATGGATCTGGATCTCTAACACTAGCCTTTCCACAGGTGGGATTCTTATTCCTCTCCTAAAACAGTTCTGGAAATGCAGTGGTTAATTTAAAATTACCAAAATGGCGAAATTAATCAGCTCTGAGATTGCGATTGTCAGGGAATTCAAAATAGTAATGACTCGGGAAAGAGAGCCAACAAACATATTCAGATATGTTGAACCCTGGACACCTCACCTCTTTCCACCATGGTGATCCAGCATTTTTTGTCATGGAAATCTCAGCAGGCATGGTTAGAGAAGGAAAAAGGTGGTTTTCTTCAGATGACTCTCCCATTGCAGATGAAATTTTAACAGTAAATGAAGTGGAATAAATAAAATACTTAATTTAGAGCAGAATAGAAAGCATTGATAGGACTTTGTGTCTTCTCTGGCTGGAAAAGTTACTACTTTTGATTTATGTGACACATATCTAGGATGTAGACATGATTTATACATGCTGTCCCCAATCTGTATATATGAAGAGCCTCAAGGAAGAGTAGTGGGAGAGAACCCAAGCCCAATTATTATATAAGCAATAATTATTGCTCTTTTTCTGACCCATCCATTTAGACATGTGCACACCATGAGCATGAGGAGTCAAAGAGGCTTACACAGTGGAATTGCTGCCTCTAGAAAAACAAACTTGAAATGGCTTCTGCTACTACCCTTACCAACCCACAGGTACAGGGTTGGCTCCAGCAGTCACAGAACTGGAACACACAGCAGTGATTGTTCCAGTCCTCTTTGAAACTGGAAATGTCAAGCAAAAATCTGCTTTTCTCAAATTTTCCTTCTTCTAGGCTGTACACAGATAGGGCCAGAACATTAGAATATAACTTTTCAAGGCATAGTTCAGTTTTCACAATTCTCATTCATATCTTTGCACGATTAGTCAAGACCAATTTCAGTTTTTTCTTCACAGAGTTGAGGACTTTGAACAGCCTGTAACAGCTAGCTTCCCCCTGTTTCTTCACCATTAAGACTAAAAAGGCTCCTGTGCTGTCAGATTTCCTTGGAGATTTAATCCTTTCAGTGAGTATGTAATTTTACAGAGTATTTAGTAGCTTTCTTGCAACATACCAAAAAGTAGAAAACAGCTTCCTTCCGGCTAAACACTTCTTAAACAATAATCACCATCTGTATGGACTTATGCAAAGTGTTTGGCACCATCCCACGTGACGTCCTGGCCTCAAAATTGGAAAGTCATGGATTTGATGGATGGACCACTCGCTGGATAAGCAAGTGGCTGGATGGCTGCACTCAAAGGGTTGCGGTGAACAGCATGTCCATGTGGAAGCCAGTGACAAGTGGTGTTCCTCAGGTGTTGGTACTGAACCAGTGCTGTTTAACATCTTTGTTGGCAACATAGGCAGTGGGATTGAGTGCACCCTCAGCAAGTCTGCTGATGACACCAAGCTGTGTGGCATAGTCAACACACTGGAGGGAATGGATGCCATCCAGAGGGACCTGGACAGGCTTGAGAGGTGGGCCAGTGCAAACCTCATGAAGTTCAACCAGGCCAAGTGCAAGGTCCTGCACCTGGGATATGGCAATCCCAGGCACAAATACAGGTTGGGTGGAGAATGGCTGGAGAGCAGCCCTGAGGAGAAGGACTT
>VXAK01015725.1:10679-34030 GCA_013399435.1 Arenaria interpres
GGCGAGGGGGGGTGGGTTCGGGCCGGTTCCGGGGGCTCGGCCCGGGCCGGTTCCGGGGGGCTGGGGTGGGCTCGGCCCGGTCCAACCCAGGCGCGGTCGCAGCCCTGGCACGGCCTGGCCCTGCCCGGGTGTGGGCTGGGCTCCGGCACGGTCCGGCACAACCCAGCGTCGGTGTGGGACCAGCCGGACTCCGGCTCGGCGCGGCGCGGGTGTGGGCTCGTGCTTCGGGGCCGTGCGGGACCGGCGACAGCTCGGGGGCCAGGTTGCCCTGGACTTGGCTCCGCACTAGCCCGCAGCAGGCCCAGCACCGGCACCGCACCGGGGGTCGGGGGGTCACCGAGCAGCTCCGGGCTCTGAATCGGCGTCACACGCGGGCGGCCGGTGACTGTCCCTCCCGCGGGGTGACCGTTGCCCGGCAGAAAGCGCGGTCCAGCAGGCCGGGCAGTGGCGGAGCAGCCCGGTGCAGGAAGCAGCCACATCCGGCCGGCCACGGGTCAGCAGCTCGGTACTGGCTGGGACTGTGCAGCCATGGGCCACCGCACCGTGGGGACACCGGTGACGTGGGCCGGTGGGATGGTAGCCGGCAGGGGGGGATGCGGTCGGGATGCACCGGCCTTGTTGCCCCTGTGTCACCGGGCCAGAGTCCGGCCTGTGTCCCCATGTGCCCCATGTCCCCGGCCACGTGCGGTGCTGGGTGCGCGGAGAGGGAGGGCTGGGGGGGTCAGGGTACAAAGGCCTGAGGTCCCCTCGCACCCCTCAACCCCCTGAGGCTGACCCCATGCCCTCACCCTGTCCCCATCCTGCTCTCCTGTCATCCCTGGGTGGCCCCATGTGCCCCAGAGAGGTGAGGCTGCAGGGGTAGCAGGCAAGAGCCACTGGATGGAGCTGGGAAGACCCATGTCCCGGGGCTGTGGGTCTCATCCTTGTGCATCCAAAAAGATGGGAATAGATCCAGGTGTGCCTGCAGCCCTGTGGGCGCAGCACCAGAACAAGGGGTACAGCACTGGGAACGAGGGGGGCAGCACTGGGAATGTCAGGTGCAGCGCCAAGCACTGCAGGGTGCAGGGCCAAGGATGTGCTGGGGAGTGAGTGGGTGTGGGGGCCTCTCCAGATGGATGCAATGCGGGGACCTACCAGGAGCTCTGGAGCACTTGGGGGAGCTGGATATAAATTAGCTTTGAATGGTCACGGCAACTGGCAGAGCCTCCTGAGGACTGGAAGAAAGCAAAATTTCACTCCTATCTTTGAGAAGGACAAGAATGACAACCTGGAAACCATTTCCTACTGCGTGACAAAGAAGAAGCTGGTGAGGAGTGGTCAGCATGGACTGCCAAAGAGGAAACCGTGCTTCACCAGCCTGATGGCCTTCTGCAGTGAGATGACTGGCTTGGTGGAAGGGCAGCAGGTGTTCACCTCCACCTCAGTAAGGCTCTTGACACTGTCAGACAAAACATCCTCATAGAGAGACCG
This sequence comes from Arenaria interpres, assembly GCA_013399435.1. Taxonomy (NCBI): domain Eukaryota; kingdom Metazoa; phylum Chordata; class Aves; order Charadriiformes; family Scolopacidae; genus Arenaria; species Arenaria interpres. Next base: position 12,150 of record VXAK01015725.1, read on the forward strand.
GAGAAGTCCGGTCAGGTATAAGTAGACAGTGAGGAGGACTGAAAACTGGCTGAATGGCTGGGCTAGACCGTGGTGATCAGTGGGACAAAGTCCAGCTGGAGATCAGTGGCCTACCCCAGGGGTGGATGCTGGGGCCAGTCCCAATTAAAAACCTAGGAAACTCCACCCGAACAGAAGAAAACACTCTTTTAGGTGGTCAAACACTAGAACAGGTTGCCCAGAGATGTGGAGTCTCCATCCATGGTGATATTCAAAAGTGTCTTCCTACTGCTCCTTTGCTCCAGTGGAGGTTTCATTCTCTCAGCAGTGTCCTGCTCCAGCATGGGTGCTCCATGGGCTGCAGTCCATCAGAGGTGTTCCACCTCTAGCATGGAACATCTTCTGCCAACAGAGCCCCCTCCTACACATCTCCTCTGCCTTTTCCTCACTCCTCTCCTCACACACTTCCTCATGCATGCCCTAAGGTTTCTCCCTCTGCTTCTGTTTTTTGTGTCTTGGGTCTTTTGCTCAGCATCTCCTGCTCCAGATGGCCACTGCTGTTCCTCCCATGGTTTTGAGCAGAGGTGCCATGTGCTCTGGCTCATCACACAGTTGTGGCTCCCAACTTGGCTCATGGTTGTCCTCAAATGGGAAGTCCATTCTTGACAGTAATTGCCATCCCCAGCTCCACGGAGGGAGGAAACAAATGCCCCCGCATCTTCAGCCTTCCACCAGACCAGGCTTTGGCGGTGAGCTTATTCGGAAGAGAAGAGGTACAGTGGACCTGCCTGAACAACAGGAGGTACAGGGTCTAGAAGCAGGGAAGGGACATCCCCATCTCCCAAGGAAACTGTGGGTGTTGGGGAGCAACAGCAACTGGAAACGTGTGGAATCTGCGGTGATATTGGCAGAGGTCTGGTGAGCAAGTCTTTGGGAACAGCACCAAGAGACGAGGGCAAGGCCACCACTTCCAGGATGGCATCTCCAAACCCCAGTGACCCCAAGACTTTCATTGACTAGTGTCACCTGTGGAAATGCTGTTGTTTCTGGTGAAACAAGAAAGCTCGTTTATGCATCAATGTCCCTGTCTGTAGCTGTATCTACAGGCTGTGGGCCAAGGGAGGTGCGACAGCTGTGTCCTGGGACTGGGGGCTGCAGTGGGAGATGTGGGGTTCTGATCTGAAGGGCAGGAGCCTTCTGCTGAGATCCACCAACCTGGGTTGGGTGACAGCCCCGCAGCCACCACCGCTCACTGCACTGTCTGTCCTGTGGAGTGTTTCATGCAGGGAGATGGAGTTGCTGTGATGGAGATGTCAACTACAAGGGGAGAGGGGCTACCACAGAGCCCAAGCATGGCTCAGCAGCACCACCGGGGTACCAGAGAAGGTCAATACCCGCAGGTCCAGCCAGTGCTGGGTGGGGAAACCTTGGACCTGCAGCAGCTCCCTCCCTGGGGCGTGGGGACTGTGAGCCATAAGGCACTGGGGCAGAGGGATCTGCTGGAAACAACCTGGCAACTGCTCAACCCCGTGCCTATTTCACCTACAGAACCACAAGCTCTGTCCCCCCGGTCCAGTAACACCTGTAGGTCTGTAAACTCTGCACTGGATGCACTGGCAGCATGGGGTTCTGTGGGGCACCAAGCCTTCCCCCGGACTCCTCTGTTCCTACCCTGCCCTGGCAGACCCTGCCTTGCCCACCAGGGCAAGCTCACGACCCTTCAGCCCTGGGCACATTGGATCCCCCAGTGCCCACCTGCATTGGGTTTACGTCACAAGGTTTTCATAGCAGGGGGAGAAGATGCCGGAGAAGATGCCATAAGCATCCCCTATGTTCAACAGAGCCTGTTCCAGCCAGCTCCAAAATGGACCCACTTGCTGGCCAAGTGACAGTGGTAGCACCTCTGTGATGCTGTATTTAAGAAGGGCTAAAAACTGCTGCTAAAAACTGCTAAAAGCAGCTGGAGGAGAGGAATAAGAGAATGAGAGAGACACAGCTCTGCAGACACCATGGTCAGTGTGGATGGAGGGGAGAAGGTGCTCTGAGTGCCAGAGCTGAGATTCCCCTGCAGCCCCTGGTGAAGACTGTGGTGAGGCAGGTTGTTGAACCACAGCCCATGGAGTTCCACAGTGGAGCAGAAATCGAGAGCAAAGTTGAATCCGGGGAGAAGGGAGAGGTGGGGGGAAGGCGATTCTAGATTTTTTTCTTATTTTGCATTCCTCTGCTCTGCTTAACTGGCAATAAATTAAACTAATTCCCTAAGTTGAGTCTGGTCTGCCCATGATGGTAATTGCTAAGCAATCTCCCTGTCCTTATCTCCTACGAGTTTTTCATTGTATCTTCTCACCCTGTCTTGTTGAGGAGGGGATTGGTTGAGCAGCTTGGTGGGCAGCTGGTGTCCAGCCACGGTCAGCCCACCCCACCCCCCTGTTTGCTCCCACCCCCCCCCCCCCCTCCCCCCCTCAAGCCCCNCCCCGCCCCCGCCTTCCCCTCTGCAAGCTCCTGGACACTCTCCATTCTCTTCCATAAGCACTCGTCTTCCTGCCCCCCCTCCCCGCATACCCAGAGCACTCGCTTCCACTCCCAGGCTCCTCCAACCTCCCGCACAGCTCGCAGCTCCCTGCAGCACCTCTCCCTGCTGCCCTCCCTGTCTGCTCTGACCCTCCATTCACCCTTTGGTCATGCTCACACCCCCTTCATTCTCCACTCTGGAGCACTCACAACTCCTTCCTTCCCCTCTTGGGATGCTCAAAGTTCCTTCCTTCCCTCCATGCCTGCTGACGTCTCCTCCCCTGAACCTGGATACTCTGCTTGCCACCATGGTGGATCCCTTCCCCTCCTGGATGGGATGGCTCAGGTCTCCTCCCTTCCCTTCCTGCAGCCTCACACCTCCCCTGCTTCCACCACCCTGGGCTCACCTCTGTGATGGGTGCCTCCCTGACCCCCTCAGAGAGCCCTGTGCCCCCCAGGTCTCCACCACTGGAGGAGCCCCCAACATCAGAAGGACACGGAGCTGTTGGAGTGGGGCCAGAGGAGGCCATGGAGATGCCGGGAGGGCTGGAGCCCCTCTGCTGTGAGGACAGGCTGAGAGAGTTGGGGGGGTTCAGCCTGGAGAAGAGAAGGCTCCGGGGAGACCTTGGAGCCCCTTCCAGTCCTTAAAGGGGCTCCAGGAAAGCTGGGGAGGGACTCTGGATCAGGGAGGGGAGTGATGGAACGAGGGGAAAGGGTTTGACACTGAAAGAGGGGAGATTGAGCTGAGATGTGGGGAAGAACTTCTTTGCTGTGAGGGTGGTGAGAGCCTGGCCCAGGTTGCCCCGAGAAGCTGTGGCTGCCCCATCCCTGGAGGGGTTCAAGGCCAGGTTGGAGGGGGCTTGGAGCAACCTGGTGTGGTGGGAGGTGTCCCTGCCCAGGGCAGGGAGTGGGACTGTGTGGTCTTTAAAGTTCCTTCCAACCCAAACTGTTCTGTAATTCTATGATTTCCCCTTCTGGGTGCGTCCTTCCCCATCCTGCACCTGCTCGAGTCCCCTGTGGGACAAGAATGGGGTGAGCTGCCTGCGCAGAGCTACCCCGAGGAGGGCTGCTCTGCCCCTGGGCCACCGTCCACCACCCCCCGGATCCACACCCTCCTGCCCTGCAGATCACAGGCTGGTGGTCCCAGCTGGGAGCTGGTCCCAGGGGGTTTATTTGGTATTTCCAAGGGGGCTGAGGGCAGCAAGAGCAGGAGCTTCCGCACTGGCACTGCCAACCTTGGGGTTTCCCTGCCTTGGGGTTTCCCTACCTTGGGGCTTCCCAAGGTCCCCTCAAGTGTCACTTGTCTGCAGTCATACAGGTCTATGCGTTTTTGTGCAGATCTCATATGCTTCCTGATGCCCTTGGAGCACAATCTTCCCTGCAATCCTAATGGGCAACCTTGAAGGTGTCTATGTGCACATGGAGAGGAGGGCAAGGTCCTGCTAACCAGGATCCCGTTCCTGGTGGAGGAACTACCAACCCTAAGGGTAAGGTGTCTGCCTGTGGCTGCTCTAGGGTGGAAGGGCAGAGCCAGACTCCACCTTTCCTGGTGGGCTTTATGTCTCTCCAGCCTTGCCAGAACCTCTCTTGCCTATGGTGACAAGATGTTACAACAGCAGGGAAAAATTCCCTCTTGACCCTGGCTGAGCCGCAGCCCAGGAACCAGGAGAGTCACTTCAACAGCCCTGCAAGGTGTCATTCGGGTGTCCCTGGGATGCTGTGGAAGAAGGCAGGGAACTGCTGTTTGCAGAGCAGGAACAAGGAAGACAGAGCAGAAGTGACAACCCAGGCAGTGCCACCGAAGATTCCAGGAGCCCTCTAGTGATAGTAGAGCCATTTTCACAACATTCAGCCCCAAGGTCTTTTTCCCAACCAAGACAAAATTTGAGACCCCATCCCTCACCTACTGAAACCAGTGGACATTTTCATTTCCTCTCTTTATGTTTTTTATGCCAGTGTGCTTGGGAGACAATCCTAATGATTCAGATTTAAAAGAAAGCAAACCCACAAAACCTTTCAGACTTCCAAATCCACATTCTAGTCATAAACAAAAGTTATTGGTCATGTTAATAGAAGTACAGTAAATTAGAAGATCATGGGGAGCTCCCCAGTACAGTGTGACTGCCACAAGCTCCAGCCACTGGACCTGAAGAGCCAGAGTCAAACTCAGGTCAAGCGCTGCAGGCGACAGCTGTCTACGTTGCAGGGGGCAATTGATCTATGCCCTTGACACAGCCCATTGCTTCTTCTGTCCTTTGGCTTTCCTTGTCAGCTCCTTCTTCATGGTGACATGGGCAGACCAGTGTGAGAGACAAGTGCAGTGCAGAAAAGGATGGAGCCATTTGCAAGACTGAAAGGACGAGCCACCAGAAGTGATCGAATGAGCAGGTCTGAAGGGGTCCTTCAAGACACCATATCCAAGAGGGCTGTTTTTCTACATCTGACACCATCACTATGTCACTCTGTTCCACGTACTGCTTCTGCTCTCTGATGGTCTTTTCTCATCCAATGAACAGGAATTCAAGCGAAAATACCCAGGAGCTGGTTGAAAGGAAAGCTATGGGTTTCCACCACGTGCATCTCTGGTGGTGTGGCTGGAACAGGTTGTACAGAGAGAATGTAGAGTCTCCATTCTTGGGGGTATTCAAAAGTCCCGGGCAACCAGCTCCAGGTGGCCCTGCTTGAGCAGAGGGGTTGGACTTGCCCAGCTGCATCTATCTCCTCTGCGTCTGGGACAGTGCTGAGTCCCCTGACTTGTCCTGCCTTCGCGTGTCAGAGTCAGGAGGATTTGGGAGGGGGTCTCCAAGTACCTGCCACAGCAGTCAGTGCTGAACAGGTTTTCCTCCTAGTCCCCAGCAACCTGGGAAGCCCCCTGCCTTGGAGTAGGGTCTCCTTGGCGGTATCCTGAGGTGCTCTCAGAGGATTCAGGAGCTGGCTTCTCTTGGTCTGCCGTCATCAGCATAGAAGAACTATCACTAAAAACCCAGACGTGGTGCCTTGGAGATGCTCTACCCAGCATGTGGAGACACACAGGGCAGGAGGGGTCTGTCCCATGTCACCTGCACCACGAAGAGGTGGTTCATCCTCCCCATCAGGGCTTCTCCTGGAGAGAGTCTGAGCCAGTTCATACCTTCACCCTGTCTGGTACCTTCGATGGGCCCTGTGACCAACACCCTGCTCAGATACCTGCTGGTGACGGCATGGCCAGTGCTGTGGCCACCCTCAGCTCCAGGCTCATCCTCCCGTGTGGCAGCCCCACACTTGCTGCTCCTTGCATTGACCCACTTGGTTTGGAAAACCCATGTCCTGGAAGTATCAGTCATCCCATGAGAGTGAGCTGGAGTGACTAAGGAAACAGTGTTGGCTTCACAAGGCCTGCAGATGATGGGGACAGGAGATCCACGTTTGGGTGCTCCCTGAAGAGCAGCATGCACAGGGGTGGGAAGCTCCCTGCTCTTCCCATCCAGGAGTAGTGGGTCCAACAGAAGGATTTGCCCGTCCTTGCAAGCTTTTACTTGCCTGTTGCCTCTAGCCACTACAGTTAGGGTGACACTGCCAACATCTGCACCTGGACATGCGTCCCACGAGCTGTTCCCACTCTGGGACCATCAAGTGGAACTCACTCACCCAGGGCTATCTCCAAGGTCACCTTCTCCAGCTTCCCTAGCCATGCCAGGGGTCCAACAGGCACATGAGCAGCAAGAAATACCCGATCATTTCCAGGTCTATCCTCTGGGATGGGGTGACTGTTCCAGCAGGGCATGGGTCTTCTTAGGGCAGACCCTAAGGGCAAAGTAGGGCTTGGTACATCTCTAAGGTGTTCCAGAGCTCTCATTCCAGAATGGTGAGGCTCAGGACCGACCACATCCCCTTCAACTGGTCTCTCCCGTGAGCTGAAGAGGCTCCGTGGCTTCCCATGCGGGCTTTCGTTCAGATGTCTGCACACAGGTATCTCAGTAGTGTTGCGACCGGGTGATTCAGATCACTTAAGAACATCTGCCAAAGCTGTTAGCAAGCCGTTTTAATGGGATGTTGTCAAAGTGCAGCTTAACAAAGTTTGATGGCAAGGTTCACTCTATTAATTACTGCACGGAAAACATACAAAGGAAAATGGACTTACGCTGGATTTGGAATGATTCACAGAGAGATGGGGGACACAGAGAGGAAGGGAGGCCTTCCCCTTGAGTCACAGGGTTCAGAACAGACTCCTTGGTTTTCTAAATTCCTTCTCAGAGAGGAGTCCCAGTGCGGCTGGGTCCAGACTTAGTCCCAAACTTGGCCAATGGTTTATGTCCAAAGCATTGTGTATGTTCCATTAGCACCGGTTCAGCACGCAATCAAATTACCAAGGCAAAATCAAAGTTATCATACTACAGGGTTATGGGCAATATCAGTCACTTACCAAAGATCTGCCACTGATGAAAGGTCTCTCTGCCTCAAGGAGCACCTTTGAGAGGCATCAGAGCTGGAGGGGAGATCAGTGCTGTGCAGCCAGGCTGCCTGGCAGGAAGAGCTCAAAGACGGCTCACTTCGGCTGTCAGATTTACGGGATAAAGCTCATAGTCAAATCACATGAGATGGAAAGATAGGCATGAGACTTTTCGTACCCAGGCCTTTCCTGGTTCCTTGATAAATGAGTCTTGAAAAGCCACCTTCTATGCCAATTTAGCATGAGAATAATTTGATAACACAGATTGTTTATGTTGTTGCTAAATGATGTTTACATTAGCCAAGGACTTTTTCAGCTTACCACAGAAGCTGAGCAGGAGCACAGACAGGACAAGCTGCCATAGGAATATTCGATACCATAGACAGATGCTCAGTGTATAAATGGGAGATGACTGGGCCAGGGATCTGTGATTGCTGCTCAGGATGGGCTGGGACACCAATCATTGGGTGGTGAGAGCGACTTGTATATTATTATTATTATTGTTGTTGTTGTTGTATATTCTTTTACCATTATTATTAATATTATTGTTATTTTTCCTCATCTGTTACTGTTCTATTAGACTGTCTTTATCTCAACCCATAGGGGTTTTTTTTCCCTTTTGCCTCCTTTTCTCCCTCTTCTCCCTCCCCAGCAGGAGTGAGCAAGCGGCTGTGTAGTCCTAGTTGCTGACTGGGGTTAAACCAGGATGGGGCTGGGTACAGAGGAAATGGGCTGGCTTTGAATGCTGGTAATACCTGCACTAAACCAGAGCGGTGGGTCCTGAGTCCTTTAGGTAACACAGGGAGGGAACAGACCCACCCGCCAGTCTCCTCTTGTGCTTCTGCACAGACACTGTTTAGGTGGGAAGAACGGAGAGCATGGTGGCCCTGGAGGAGGAAGGTGAACCTCTGGGCTGGAGGGAGGTCTTGAAAATGGAGGAGTTTCCAAGACTCATTTATAAAGTGGACAAGTGCCAGGGGACAATGATCAGATACGTTGGCAGGTCTGACTCCAGATGACAAGCAAGCACGCAGCACAAAACCGACCGTAGCTGTCTACCCAGCCCCAGGAGCAGTTGGTGCCAGGACCCTGCTCTACAAAGCTGGGATCACACCGGGAGTTTGCAGCAGCACCTCCCTTTGTGATCACAGCAGATAAATCCGTTCCAGGTACAGGCTGGTTGCTCCCACTGGGAACAGCCGTGGCCAGGCTCTGAGGTGCCACGTGTTCCTTGGGGCTGCCCCAGCTGTTGGGGCTGGCGGTCCCCCGAACCATGGAGGTGTCATTCTTGTCTCCTCCAGGCAGCAGCAGCTCCTGCACCTTCGCAGCCAGTGCAGGAGGTGAATCTTGTCCCTGTGTCTGGCTGGGGAGAGCGGGGTTGCCAGGAGGGCACAGACCAGCCCTGCTCAGAAAGGCACTCCTGAAGAACCTGATATGCTCTTGCCACCAGCCCTGCAGGGGCTTTGCTTTTCCCCCATCCCTCTGTTCTTCTTGCTAGGCTCCGTCCACCTCTAACACCTCATCTGGACTGCTGGCAGCGCTGTGTGGCTGCAACAGTGTGGACAAAGTTGCTCTCATGACCCAAGACCCATCCTGCCCCAGCCCCACATACTTGTGGTCCCATCCCCGTCCTCAGCTCAGGACAAGCCCTAAGCAGTCACTTGGAGCTGCAGAGAGGTACCTGGAGGCAGGGGCTGACCAAGGACATTCCCTGGCCAGAAGAAATTGAAAGATGCTGCATCCAGCCCCACAGCTCAACCTCAGAATCCTTGACCCATTGCGGACTCACTGCCGAGAAATCAGTCCAGGATACAGCAGGAACTGTGCACACTTACCACTGCAGATCTTCACGGGCAGGTACCTTGGTTCCGCCTCCACACCTTCCATCTCTCCTGGAGCTCAATGTAATAGTCCTATCTCCTGAGGCAGGCTGGAGGAGTGGGGCCATAGGATTTCTGAAAAGCAGGAGAGGCTCCTCAAACAGCAGGCAAACGCAGAGGTCTGTCTCCCAAAAGCACCAGCCCCAGGGGGGGCTGCAGCAGGGACACTGCAGAAGGGACACTGCAGATATAGTGGAGACATTAGGAGAATCACTGCCCCAAGTCCCCATGGGGATGCAGGGGCTTGACCAGGGGCTCACGGCTCCTCCCAAGTGGCACAGCTGAGACACAGCAGACACCTGCTGGGGAACTCTTGGTTTCCTTTTTTACGAACTTCTTACCAGGTAACTGCAGCTCTCCTCCAGATCCTCCTTTGTCTCTCTTTTGTCAGCCGCCAACTTCAAGACAACACACGCTCTCCTCTGTCATGTGAGTGGGAAAAGAGAGTGCATTTTGGCTTGAGAGGCCACCAGAGGAAATGTCCCTGCACAGCCCAGCCCAGCCCATTTCCCCACAATTTGGGGGAAACAACACAGCCGTGCTGTGCAGACCCCCACACCCCCAGCCCTGTCTGGGGGAGAGAAATGCTGTTTCTCTGTCTGGCTGAAAGAGTTGCCAGTACCTGGGATCCAGGGCAACCACACTGGCTGGCTAGGCCTGCTGTTCTGCTCACTCGGCCCTTGATTGCTTCTCCTTCTCTTCCAGCAAGACTGCCTGCAGATTTTGTTCCTCTTGCTGCGTGCATGGGAAGCATACCTCCTGCAAGGAGCACAGACACACACACAGAGAGGGTTATTATCACGAACTGGGGGGTTTCTGTGCCTTGTCCTGAGCCATCCTGGCTGCAGCATCCTGCCCCTACTGCTGTAATGGCATTTCTCCACTGTTCACTACACACGGTGGTGACACAAGGCAAGATCACGTACCTGTCCCGCTCTCTGATGGCACATGCAAGCAAGGATTTCAGGTTTCCATCCGCCTTGATGAGTCCTTTTGCTCTTGCTCTCCTGCACGGAGCTTCCCCCAGTCGCCAGTACCACACTGGAGATACAGAGCGGGCAGAGTTTGGACCCCACCAGAGATACCAGCATCTCCTTGGTGGGCACAGGCTGTTGAGTTGGGCACCCGCCTCTGCGGCAGAAAGGGGTTGTGCAGCAGAACTGCATCGCTGGCTCCTTGCCTTCTCCTAGAAAGGAAAGAGGCACTCAGGGTGCTCAGTTCTGGGGCGTCTTTGCATCATCTGAAAGGACTCTGCAGAGCCCCCAGCTGACAATGACTCAAAGGACTGTCTGCTGGTCACCTTGCTGGGCCTGGGGCTGCGGGGGCTTTGCTGCTGGGGCACAGTGCGAAAGAAGGAGATGGGGATGTAAGAAGAAAAGTTCAGGAAAACCTCCATCTCCTTTTCCCAGAAGACTATTGTGCCTCCCAAAACCAGGGATGTGTTCACTTCTGTCTAAAGGGAGTAAGAAGATCCTAAAGTCCTGGAACCAAGAAGCCGACAAGAGAGTCTCACCAGATCCCACTGCATGCTTGTCCTCCAGCAAGAAAACATTGGTCCCCGAGGACCCATCCAAGGAGCCTTCCAGAGCTGATAAAGGCCATGTGTCCACCACAGATATCTCGCTCCCAAAGGGACAAAAGCATAGCCCTGCCCCAGTGTGTTTCTCAAAGTCAGTCACCTTTCTGTGGGCCTGACTCCCAAGGCTTGCTGACCCTGACCACCTTCTGTTTCCAACCCAGGTAACATCAGACTGGAAAGCTTCCTTTGCTGAAGGAGGCTCTTCTCAGGAGGACTCCCTGCAAGTGGGACACAAGAAACCTCCTCAGAACAGCAGCATCTTTGTGGCAGCTGAAATAAGGAGCACACACAGAGCTGCTCAGTCCTGTTGGGAAACTGTCTGCAGCAGTAATCCCAATGGTCTTGCAGTCACATTTCCCAGGAGACCTTATGTCCCCTCTGATGGGGCTCAAATGAACAAGCACTTGGCAAGATAGATTAGGAACATAATAGATGGGATGGGGAGGTGTCCTTCAGCAGATCTACTGCAACTGGGAGCAATGGGCATGCATTGTGTAGCATCCACCCCCTGGCAGTAAGGAAGCCTGCAAGCCTGTGTCAGGATTTATCCATTACTTTACCTTCTTTCTCTTGCTCCTCAGCCATGTCTTCTCCCAAGTCTCCCCCCTGTTCAGACTGGAACTCTGCCCTCAGTCTGGGTAACTGCTGGTGAAACTCTTCCCTTGGAAAGAAGCCAAAAAGGCATGAAGCTGATTGCAGTGTCTCACCAAACCCTGCTGTGCACCTGCAGGCCAACCACAATATGCTAGCAGCCCTTGTGAAACACTCTAATTGTTGTTCAGAGCTAACGCAGACAGCATGCCCAACAGAATTCTCTTGCTCCCACAAGAACAAGAACATCCCATTGCCCTCATCTGCTTCCCCAAGAGCATCACCTGTGCACAGGCCTCTTCACGCTGCCTTGTTCCCCTTTTGCCTCCTTGGCCCCTGTCAAGTTGCCTGCTGAATGCCTCTTTCGATGGTGGAGACATCGTTCCCCGCAACTGTGAAGGAAGACATCTCTTCAGAAGAGCAATTTGTGACTGCCAAGACAAGAGGAAGGGGAGACCTGCTCAGTCTCAGCTTAGGAGTCAGACAGCCTTTACCTTCTTTCTTCCTGGATTCCTCTGCGGGAGAAGAGCCTTTGGCTGTTCTTCCAGGGGATGGCTTAATCTCAAACCTGGACAGAAGCAGACAAAAGCTGGAAGAAAGGGCTCCACCTTCCCTTGGCATCTAGTGACGGAGATGGCCATCAGGCACTGCAGGGTCTCTGGTGCAGCACATTCAGGCTGTTCGCACCTTGGAGGATCCTGTCAGGTCACTGCATGACACAGCCCAGAGCCCCCCAACCCCCGGGCACTCCCTCCCTGACACACACTCTAGATACACACAGAGCTCGCTCTGTCCCGTGGCTCCATGGTGGATCTGCTCAGTGGGGCTTGTCCCAGTGTGGAGCTTGACGGAGACGCACAGCCTCCTGTTGGGCCGGCAAGTCACTCCTCTCCTCCCCTGTACTTTTCATGTACTAGAGTCTCAGGAAAGACAAGGAAATGTCCCCAGCAGGACTTCTACAGGTCAGGTCTTTAACCAGCCTTGAAGAGAGCCTTCTTGGGTACAAGTCAACATTCAGGGAAATTGAGAAGCTGTCTTTTAAAATTTATTTCGCCATCACCCCATCTGGGTCTATAGCTGCATCAGGAGGGTAAAGCACAATCCCTCTTCCACATTAATCCAGGTCAGGAATAAGAAGAAACACACATGGAGGGAGCTGGGAACCCTTCCTTTAAAGAGGGATTCTTTAATAAGCTCAGGAGCAGGCAAGGTCTGGCAACACACCCCTACCAAGCAGGAGCTGAGAAGCCAAGCAGATGTAGTCCTGTGGGCAGCACACAGATCCCCCTGGGACACACATGGAAAGCAGCAGGTTCGTCACCCAATACCACCTTCATGCTCTTCTGCAGAAAGCACAAAGAAGTGGCAGATAAGGCCAAGGAAACCAGGCAACCACTGTCACCCCTAAGCCATAGGGAACCACCAGTTGGGATCCCCACTGCATTGGAGAGGGCAATTCTGCCACATCTGTACTACGATATCCCTGTGGTAGGACCTTGCTTGCTTGTTTTAATGCAACAATAAAAAATATTTGGCATCCAAGCAAAAATTCAATCGTAATAGCCTCCCCCAATTACCACCAGCCTGCACAAGAAATGCTTTTGTGTTTTGCGACTATCCTCCATACAACCTCAATCTGCCTCCCATCCCTCACCATGTGTTCCTTCCCGCTCCCCTTTGCCACTTCAGGTCCCCTCCAGTCCTCCCAGTCCTTCAGAGCCCCTCTGCTCCCCTGCCTGTGAGCTCCTGTCACACACCAGTCACTCTCTGCATCCTCAGACCTCCGACAATTTCCTCCATGCACCTTCAGACCCACCTCATTCCCCTCCCCTGGAACTGCCCAGCCCTGGTGCATCCCCCTCACTACACACACACACCTGCAGCCAGAGCCCTCCACAGGCAGCCTGCTCCCCTCCTCTCCCTTCAGCAGCTCGCACATCCCTCCTCTTCTCTGCCATCACATCCTCCCCAGACCCCTCCGAGTTCGCTCCAATCCCTCCTCATTTTGCTCTGATGGATGCTGAAAGGGGAAATACGATCAGAAGGGAACAGAATGGAATGGAAAATTTCAACTGGAAGGGACCTACAATGATCATCTAGTCCAACTGCCTAGGCACTTCAGGGCTGACCAAAAGCTAAAGCGTATTATTAAGGACATTGTCCAAATGCCTCTTCAACACTGACAGGTGCGGGGCATCAACCACCTCTCCAGGAAGCCTGTTCCAGGGTTTGACCATCCTCTCAGTAAAGAAATACCTCCTAAGGTCAAGTCTGAACCTTAGAGGACATTCCATCCAGCCTGTCACCCGCTTTACTGCCCTCCTCTGGAAGCATTCAAGGACCTTTGCATCCTTCTCTCATGGTGGGGCCCAGCACTGCACACAGAGCTCCAGGAGAGGCCGTACCAATGCTGAACACAGTGGAATGATCCCCTCTCTGGACCTCTCTGGTGATACCGTGTTTGATGCTCCTCAGTGTTTCTTTGCCCTCTTGGCTGCCCGGGCATGCTCCTGCTGAGCCTCTGCCCACCAGCACCCCCACACCTTTTTGCAGGACTGCTCTCCATTCGCTCCTCTCCACAGTTACTCTTGGCCCCGGTGTTACTCTGTCATGGGATCACAGAATTGTCAGAGTTGGAAGGGACCTCTAGAGATAATCTAGTCCAACTCCCCTGCCAAAGCAGGGTTGCCCAGAGCACATCACTCAGGAGCATCCAGGCGGGGCTTGAAGATCTCCAGAGAAGGGGACTCCACACCCTCCCTGGGCAGCCTGTTTCAGGGCTCTGCCACCCTCACCGGAAAGAAGTTTTTCCTTCTATTTGAATGGAATTTCCAATGTTCCAGCTTGTGCCCGTTGCCCCTCGTCCTGTCACTGGGAACCACTGAAAAGAGTCTGGCTCCATCCTCCTTCAACCCACCCTTTAGATACTTGGAAGCATTAATAAGGTCTCCCCTCAGCCTTCTCTTCTCCAGGCTAAAGAGCCCCAGCTCTTTGAGACTTTCCTAGTAAGGGAGGTGCTCTAATCCCTTAATCATCTTTGTTGCCCTATGCTGGACTCTCTCCAGTAGTTCCCTGTCCCTCTTGAACTGGGGAGCCCAGAACTGGACGCAGTATTCCAGAGCAGAGGGGGAGAATGACCTCCCTTGACCTGCTGGCCACACTCTTCCCTGTGCAGCCCAGGACTCCATTGACCCTCTTGGCAACAAGGGCACATTGCTGGCTCATGGAAAGTTTGCTGTCCACTAGGTCTCCCAGATCCTTCGCCTCAGTAGTGCTTTCCAGAAGATCCACCCCTAACCTGTATTGGTGCCTGGGGTTCTTCCTCCCCAGGTGCAGGACCCTACATTTGCCCCTGATGAACCTCATTAGATTCTTCTCTGTCCAGCTCTCCAGCTTGTTCAGGTCACACTGGATGGCAGCACAGCCCTCTGGAGTGTCGGCCAGCCTCCCGGTTTGGTATCATCAGCAAACTTGCTGAGGATACATTCTGTCCCCTCATCCAGGTCATTGATGAATATGCTGAACAGAACTGGGCAGAGTATTGACCCCTGGGGGACACCGCTGGTTACAGGCCTCCAACTCAACCCTGCTCCGTTAATTAAAACCCTCTGAGTTCTGTCACACAGCCAGGACTCAATCCACCTCACTGCCCCCTCATCTAGCCCATACTTCCTTAATTTTCTAATGAGGATGTTACGGGAGACAGTGTCAAAAGCCTTGCCAATGTCAAGGTCTGTCCTAGGTGCAGAATCCAGCATCTGTTCTTTTTCAATTTCATGTCACTGACAATAGTCCAATACTTCAATCCACCCGTCTGCAAGGCCTCCTGTCCCTCAAGAGAGTCAACAGCACCTCCCAGTTTGGTATTGTCAGCAAACATGCTGATAGTGCCTTCAACTCCAGCATCTGGATCATGGATCAAAATACTGAACAGCGCTGGCCCTCAAATTGATCCCTGAGGAATGTCACTGGTGACCAGTCACTGGCCAGATGCAGTCCCATTCACTACAGCCCCTGGAGCCCTGCCATCTAGCCCGATCTCCACCCCACGCAGCGTGTGGGGGTCTGCTCATCCCACAGCTGGACAACGAGTCCAGAAGGATACTCTTCTCCAGAAAGAGAGGTAGAACTCCCCCTGGCACACGAGTCTCCAGGCCAGCTGCAGGTCGGGGATGGAGAAGTGGCAACCCAACACTTGCCTGTAAAGCATCGCTCATGTCACAGATGCTCCTGGCACAGCAGTGGGAACACAGGCAGGAGTTGGTGGCCTTTGCAGCAAACAGCAACAGCTTGCGCCCTACAGCCATGAGGGGAGAGCTGTGGCCCCACCTCCCCCAGTGCTGCTTCCCTGGCTACTGGCACACGGGGAGGCAGTTTGCACGGCTCAGCCTCTGGGACACGGGCACCCCTGTGGGGACACCCTGGGCAGCAGCATCCCCCCAGCAGCAATATCCCCCGCAGGCCCTGTGCTGTCCCTCACAGGCCGTTCAGGACCCAGCAGGTGACACCACACTGCCCAAGGAGATGCTACTGGATTGTGCTCTGGTCAGCCAGGATGGTCCCAGCAGAGTTCGGTGTTCCCAGTGGCATCGGGGGAGCCATCCCCCACTACGACATCGGCTTGCTCTCACTGCCCGTGGAGCTGCTCAGCCCCAACTGCAGTGTCCCCGAGGCCACAAACACACTCCCGAGCCTAGAGCAGTTCCCCACCATCAGGAGGTGAAGTGATGAAGTGGGGATGCCTGGAAAAGCCAGGGAAGGAGCAGAAGAGGAGCTGGTCAAACCCACCCAGCAGCACAGGGCTCTGGCAGCCAGCACTGGGGGGGGGAGGGTGGGATTAGACCCACAGTAAGGATGAGATAGGGAAGGAGGGAGGGCAGGGGGAGCTGAAGAGGTGTGTGTGGGGTGTGTGTGGTGTATTTAGGGGACTGGTGATAGAATAGATTTGATGAGTCCTTTCCATTAAAAGGTGTTTTTCCAGAACCGTTCCATGCTGGGGTCAGAGGGAGCGCAGGGGGCTGGTCCTGGAGGTGGTGAACTGGCTGTTCCGGTTGTCCCCTACATCCCCGTCTCCTTTTTTCGCACTGTGCCCCAGCAGCAAAGCCCCCGCAGCCCCAGGCCCAGCAAGGTGACCAGCAGACAGTCCTTTGAGTCATTGTCAGCTGGGGGCTCTGCAGAGTCCTTTCAGATGATGCAAAGACGCCCCAGAACTGAGCACCCTGAGTGCCTCTTTCCTTTCTAGGAGAAGGCAAGGAGCCAGCGATGCAGTTCTGCTGCACAACCCCTTTCTGCCGCAGAGGCGGGTGCCCAACTCAACAGCCTGTGCCCACCAAGGAGATGCTGGTATCTCTGGTGGGGTCCAAACTCTGCCCGCTCTGTATCTCCAGTGTGGTACTGGCGACTGGGGGAAGCTCCGTGCAGGAGAGCAAGAGCAAAAGGACTCATCAAGGCGGATGGAAACCTGAAATCCTTGCTTGCATGTGCCATCAGAGAGCGGGACAGGTACGTGATCTTGCCTTGTGTCACCACCGTGTCACCACCATGTTGTACTGAACAGCCAAAGGAGGTGACGGAGATGGAGATGTGGCAGAGAAAAGACTGGGGACGACTCAGACGGGGCTGTGGTGCAGCCAGAGTTAGGCACAGGTCAGTGCTGCTTACACCAGGACTGAAGGCCTCAGCCCAGGAGTCCATGAAAGCTCCTGAGCCTGTGTGGGGCTTGGGGGTGGCCCCAGGCAAGGCTGGCTGGGGCCACCAAGGCCTGTGGGCACCCTCTGGGCTCTGATGGGGAGGATGAACCACCTCTTCGTGGTGAGACAGACCGTTCCTGCCCCATGTGTCTCCACAGGAATTCAGAGGCCTCTCCAAGGCTCCACACATGTCCCTGGGCATGTCCACAAAGACGAGTCCCTTAATGCTGCCAGTGATGGGGAGGGGACAGCCATCAGTAGGAGGTGACATGGGTGACGTATGTGTCTCCTGCAGCCTGGCCCTGCTGGACCACAATGCTCACTCCAGCTGTAGCATCTCCCAGAGACAACTCTGCACGTGGAGCCCAGAGAGGCAGGTGCTGCAGCTGCAACTTGTCCGAGCATCCCCCTCCACCTGGAGGAGAGAGAATCTGAAAGATCAGGCTGCTGACAAGGCAGGCCCTTTCTCCAAAGAAGCTTCTGCCCATGGGACCCCACATTCTCCCCACTGTTTGCCTCCCAACTTCCAATAAACTCACCCAAAGCACATCTTTTCTGGATGAACTCTTTGCACCTCCTCTTTGGAGGTTTCTGCAGAATCATCGAATTATAGAATGGTTAGAGTTGGAAGGGACCTTAAAGATCATCGAGTTCCAACCTCCCTGACATGAGCAGGGACACCTCCCACTAGAGCAGGTCGCTCAAAGCCCCATCCAGCCTGGCCTTAAGCACATCCAGGGATGGGGCATCCACAACTTCCCTGGGCAACCTGTTCCAGTGCTTCACCACCCTCAGAGGAAAGAATTTCTTTCTGGTATCTAATCTAAATCTCCCCTCTTCCAATTTAAAACCGTTACCTCTTGTCCTGTCACTACACTTCCTGACAAAGAGTTCCTTTCCGGCATTCCTGTAGGCTCCCTTCAGATATTGGAAGGCTGCTATGAGGTCTCCCTGGAGCCTTCTCTTCTCCAAGCTGAAAAACCCCAGCTCTCTCAGCCTGTCTTCATAGGGGAGGTGCTCCATCCCTCTGATCATCTTCATGCCCCTCTGCTGGACCTGTTCCAACAGGTCCATGTCCTTCCTGTGCTGAGGATTCCAAAGCTGGACACAGTACTCCAGGTGGGGTCTCACCAGAGCAGAGGCGCAGAATCACCTCCCGTGACCTGCCAGCCACACTTCTCTTGATACAGCCCAGGATGCGGTTGGCTTTCTGGGCTGCCAGTGCACATTGCCGGCTCATGTTGAGCTTCTCATCCACCAACACCCCCAAGTCCTTCTCCACCCGACCTGGATTTTTGCCTGGGATTGCCACATCCCAGGTGCAGGACCCTGCACTTGGCCTGGTTGAACTTCATGCAGTTTGCACGAGCCCACCGCCTCAGCCTGTCCAGGGCCCTCTGGATGACATCCCTTCCCTCCAGCGTGTCGACCATGCCACCGAGCTTGGTGTCGTTGGCAAACTTGCTGAGGCTGCACTCTATCCCACTGTCCGTGTCTCCAATGAAGATGTTGAACAGCACTGGTCCCAGTACCGATCCCTGAGGACCACTTGTCACTGGCCACCAATTAGACATTGAACCATTGACCACAACCCTTTGAGTGCAGAAATACAGTTGTCTTTCAGGTCACTGTATAAACTTTCTTTCACAGCAGACACGCAGGTGGAGGCTACCCCAAATCAGACACAGGTTTCCTTGCCCGCATACCCAAGCCATGGGATGCCAGCGGCTGGCCAAGCCCCCAAAAAGAAACCTAAGGCAGGATGGTGTGAGGGCAGTGCAGCCCAAGAGATCCCCTGACACCGGGATGTAAAGGCAAGGGCAGGGACACCCAGCGCCCAAACACAGAGGGAGAATGGGAGAACCTGGACGCAGGTTCCTGAGGTATCCTGAGGCCTTTGTGTACTGAGACCTCTGTGCAGCAGAAGACATAGCATGGGCACAGTCCCCCTCACTGCCAGTGGGAGAAAGGAGTGGGCAGCGGCTGCCGCGGCCGCAGAAGGCAGAGCAGACCCGGCCTGTCGCGGCTCTCCCTGTCGCCGCTCTCAGGGACGCTGAGGCCTCCCTTCACCTCCCCGGTGCACGGCTGAGAGGCGGGAGTGGGGGCGGGAGTGCAAATCCCGGTGCCGAGGGGCTCAGCACTCGCTCACCCCGGCGGGCGGCAGAAAGCGGAGCGGACCAACGAGCCCCCCCGGCCCCGCCGCCGCCGCCGCCGCCGCCACCACCACCGCGCCGGGCCCTCGCAGCAGCCTCCGCCCGACAACATGGCGCCGGCCCCGGCCCGCCCCGCGCCACTTCCGCTTCCGCCGCCGGGTGCCCACGCCCCCGTCCCCTGCGCGGCGCCGCCTGGCGTTTGGGAGGAGGCACCGCCGCCCTGGTACCGCCCCGCCCGCGGAGGGTGACCCCCGGGTTGGGAACGGCTCCAAAATGTCATCGGGGACGGGAAAACGTTGGGATGGGAAATGGGGGTGAGGAATCATCACGGGGATGAGAAACCATTGGGACTGGAAAACATCATGGGGACGGGAAACCATCACTGGGACCGGAAACCATCGCTGAGGTGGAAAACCATCACAGGGATGGGAAACAGCTACTGGTATGGGAGACCATCATGGGGACGGGAAACCATTGGGACTGGAAAGCATCATGGGGACAGGAAAGCATCATGGTGACGAGGAAACCATCACTGGGATGGGAAACCACTGGGACTGGAAACCATCACTGGGATGGGAAACCGTCATGGGGACAGGAAACCATCATGGGGATGGGAAACCATTATGGGGATGGTGAACCATCACTGGGATGAGAAACCACCACTGAAGTGGGAAACCATCACTGAGGTGGAAAACCATCACTGGGATGGGAAACCGTCATGGGGACAGGAAACCATTATGGGGATGGTGAACCATCACTGGGATGAGAAACCACCACTGAAGTGGGAAACCATCACTGAGGTGGAAAACCATCACTGGGATGGGAAACCATCATGGGGATGAGGAACCATCACTGCGATGAGAAACCATTGGGACTAGAAACCATCACAGTGGTGGGAAAACATCATGGGTATGGGAAACCATGACTGGGATGGGAAACCATCAGGAGGATGGGAAACTACTACTGGGATGGGAGACCACCATTGGGATGGGAAACCATTGGTATGGGAAACCACTACCAGGCTGCGAAACCATTGTTGGCCTGGGAAACCATTGGGATGCTGTCCTGGTTTGAGCAACACTGGACTAATTTATCTTCTAATGCTGCAGAAAACTGCACTTTTAGAAGACTCTGGTGTCTGAATTGGTGAAAATGGTTCCTTTCCAGCCAGCTGTGGTGTGTGAGTTTCAAGGTCTTGGTGTTTTCGAGTTTAGCCAGGGGCCGCAATGAGGAGGAGCGAGACCTGGGCACTTGACCCTGGCTGCCAACAGGATTATTTCATACCACGAACATCACATTCAATAGAAATTAGAAAGTTTGCTGCCAAGTTCTCTCTTCTATGGTGGCTGCCATCCTGAGATCTCCTTGCCCTGGTGCTGGAGCCCTGAGCCCTTCCCTTCCTCCTGGAGCCGCAGCGCTCACAGGGTTCCACTCTGTGGGAGTGCATGGCTTCTGCTGGGGAATGGGCCGGGGACAGTCCTGCTGTATTTTATGTTGGTATGAGGATCAATACTGGATCCTTAGTGTTATTAATGTTAATTATCTAATCTTATTTTATTAAATCTGTTTATATTACAGCCTTCAGGTTTCCTTGTTTTTTCCCCTTCCGGGGTGGGAAGAGTTCATCAGGTGATGGAATAATNCCATGGCAGAAGCAGCAGCAGCTCCTGCTTCTCCCGGTGCTCCTGTCCCCCCAGCCACCCCACACCGGCTCTGCCCCCCACAATCTCACCAGACACCCCGTTTTGTTCCCCCCAACAGACAAGCTGTCTAGCTGCCGATGGCCTCAGAGGTACCCAGCGGGGACCCCCATGTCCCACACCCTGCCCGGCAGCACCCAGAGCCCAGTGGAGCTGATCCTGAGCTGGCAGGGCTCGACCTGCTGGTGCAGGACCAGACATTGTTCACCAGGGACATCAGCGATGTCCACAGTATGCTTGCTTTTGTGGACATTGCAGACAGCCAGGACACTGTCCCCGACATCACTCATGTCCCCAACAGCCCTGTCTTCCTCAACCAGGTCCCCAAATTCTCGGACCATGGGGTGGAGGGTGACTGCTTCGAGGAGTGAATGCCAGCAGCGATGCTGGGGGATGCCAATCCCTCCTGGGGGTGGTGTCATCCCCCTTGCTGGACCCCAAGAGGACACAGGGCAGGGTGGTGGCAGTCCTCCCCACTGGGCTGCCACAAAGTCCCAGGGAGCCTTCACAGGAAAGTCCTATAGAGGTTTTGGAGGAAAGTCCTCCACAGAGCCCCCTGAAGGGTTGCCCAGAAAGTCCTCTGGAGGGTCACACAGAGGGTACCCTGAAGGGTCCTCAGCAGAGACCTTGAGGCTCCCCTGAAACTCTCCCGCAGCCAGCGTCCTTCCAGCCAACTGTCTAGCAGGTTCTGCAGGCCCCACACTCTTTGGGCAGCTCCAAGGCCTCATTGGCCCTGATGCCCCCAGGCCGGGGGGAAGTGGGTGCTGCCACCCCCATGGTCACCTCCTCCCCCAGGGCAGGACCCCAGCCCAAGTCACGGTGACCCCACAGGGCTTGGTGTTGGGGCAGGTTCTCTTTAACACCTTTATCAATGATCTGGACAATGGGCTCAAGTGCACCCTCAGTAAGTTTGCAGATGGCACCAAGTTGGGTGGCAATGTCGACCTGCTGGAGGGTAGAAAGGCTTTGCAGAGTGATCTGGACCGGCTGGATGGATGGGCCGAGGCCAATGAGATGAGGTTCAACAAGGCCAAGTGCCGGGTCCTGCCCTTGGGTCACACCAGCCCCCTGCAGCGGTACAGGCTGGGGGCAGAGTGGCTGGAGCTGCCTGGCAGAAAAGGACCTGGGGGTGTTGGTCGACTGTCGGCTGAACATGAGCCAGCAGTGTGCCCAGGTGGCCAAGAAGGCCAACAGCATCCTGGCCTGTATCAGGAACAGTGTGGTGAGTAGAACTCAGGAGGTGATCGTCCCCCTGTACTGGGCACTGGGGGGGCCCGACCTTGAGGGCTGGGTCCAGTTTTGGGTCCCTTCCCACAAAAAAGACATTGAGGTGCTGGAGCGGGTCCAGAGAAGGGCAATGGAGCTGGTG
>VXAK01015725.1:34375-65407 GCA_013399435.1 Arenaria interpres
GGGGCGCTGGGAGGGGGGGGGGGGCAGCTCCCCCCCGCCACTGCTGGGGGGACACACGGGGTTGTCCTCGGGGCGCTGGGGGCGGCCGGGGGCTCCCCGGGGAATCTGTGCGGGGCCGGGGGCCCGTCGGGCAGTCGGAACGGTGGCGGCGCGGGGCGGGTTCTGGGCGGGCCGGAAGAAAGGGGGACCGGAAGCGCGCGGGGGACCGGAAGCGCGACCGGGCGGCGTTGCCGT
Source organism: Arenaria interpres (assembly GCA_013399435.1). Lineage (NCBI taxonomy): Eukaryota > Metazoa > Chordata > Aves > Charadriiformes > Scolopacidae > Arenaria > Arenaria interpres. The sequence goes on from VXAK01015725.1 coordinate 34,610, forward strand.
AAGAGCGGGCACGGAGGTACCATGGAGGCCACGGCCGCGCTCACCGACATGTACGATCAGGCGCTGCTGGGGATCCTGCAGCACGTCGGGAATGTGGAGGAGTTCCTGCGCATCCTCTTCGGCTTCCTCTACCGCAAGACCGATTTCTATCGCCTCCTCCTGCGGCCTGGGGATCGCCTGGGCTTCCCGCCCGGCGCCGCGCAGGCCATGACCCTCCAGGTACCAAGCTCCGGCCTTGAGGGCCTCCGGGGGCCGGTGGGCCACGGCGGGCGGGGGCGAGTGTGGCCGTCGGGCGAGAGGCCCTAGCAGCCGGCGTTGTCACCGTGGACGGGCCGTGTTTGTCCCCTCTGGGCCGGGCAGGGAGTGCTCGGTGGGCGCCGCGGAGGAGACGCGGGCAGCGGGTGGGGAGTCAGGAGCTGTCACCCGTGTCACAGGACGGGGAGTCCCGGGGGTGCCGAGGCCCGCGAGAGCCGGGCGGGAAGAGCTGGGGGCGATTCCCCTCCGGGAGCTGCCGGTGGCGCAGGGCTGGGGCGGGGTCGTGGTGGGGCGGGCGGGGAGCTGCGGGTGGGGCCGTGCAGGAGCTGGGCTGGGCTCTGCTCAGCAGGGGCTCAGGGCGAGCACTGGGCTCGCCACCGTCATGGGGGAGAGATGGTGAAAGCCTGCTGCTGTCGGGTGGTGACAGCAGCAGTCTGGGCTGGGCCTGGTGCTGGGTGTCTCTGCCTCAGGGCTGTTGCAGGCTGTTATTAATCTTTATTAATAGGGAGGAAACGAGCTCATAGAACTCGGGAGTCAGGCTGGATTTGGGGTGTTCATCTGCTCAGCCCAGGCAAGTTTCCTGTTGCAGGCCTGGCATGCTGATGGGAGGTCCCTGCCCCTCTCCCTGCCGGGGTCTGCAGCATGAGGGGGTCCTCGTCAACCCCGTCCCTGGGTTAGCCCGGGCAGTGGGAGCACCCTGAGCTCTGGGACTGAGCAAGGAGCCCATGGGGGTCTTAGGCTGCAGAGGGGAGAGCGCAGAGCCCAAACCACTCTGCAGTGGGGCAGTGGTGGTGGGAGACCTCTCTCGTGTGCTTCCCCAGGACTGTTTTGGGCCTGAGCACAAAGAGGCAGACATGTAGCTGTGGCCACAGCATTCATTCCCTGGAAAGGTATTGGCCAGGGCAGCCTCGTGGCTGCAGCTGTAGGGACCTGGAATGTGGGGGATAGTTAGGAAGGGACCTGTTCTGGCTTGGCCACAGCCCAGGGGAAGGAGATGGTTTCAAGGTGTCACTCCACATGATCTGCACGAGGCTGACCTGAGCTGAGGCTTTGGCTAGAGAGAAGGAGCCAGGGATGGGCACTGTGGGTTTGCGTGGGGTAGAAGCGGTTGCAATGAAAGAAGCAAACAGAGCAGGGACAATGCCCAGCACTCACCTCTCCCGTGTCCTTGTCCCATGGGCACCAGCTCCTGTGGGGAAGAAGCCTGCAGTGAGGGGCACGCACCACAATAAAGCTGCTCCTCTCCTGCTCTGGCTGCGCTGGTGGGAGCCCTCCTGGTGCTGCCTCCCTTTGCCTGAGGAAGGTACCATGCCTAGAGGAAGACTTGGTGCAAGTGGTGCCACGGGCCAGCGTGTGGCTTAAGGTTGGACCCTCTCTGGAGGTGGCTCTGAAATATTCCTGGGAAGCGAGGGAGGGCGGCATATGAGGGTCACCCACCTTCTGGCATGTGTTTACAGCGACAAATGGCCTGGCAGTTGGCTGGGAGAAGCTTTAGCTCCTTTGAGGTACCAGTGCAGGACCCGAAAGGCCATGCCTCCCTCATCTGTGTCAGTTGTGGGTTTAACTTTTAACCTTGAGCCTGTGCTAGATGGGCACAGCTGGACACAAATTGCAGGGTGGGATTATGCTGTTGTTGCCACTGGTTGGGCAATGACCTTCTCACCTGCCGCAGCTCTGGGAGTGGGGAGGGATGGCTTTTCTTTAAGTATGTTTTTGGCCTGAACCAGTCAGTTCTGGCTCAAAACCCCACGAGGTCACTCTGATCCTTCTCCTGTGCCAGCAAAGAGAGCTCCGAGTCCATTCAGGCTCAGCCAGCACGACGTAAGCTGTCCTCCAGCTTCTCTTGAGGCAACTCATCCTGTTTGCACCTCAGAGGTTTGGTCTGAGCTCCAGGCTCACAAACGGCCCCTGGAACTCAGGGTGAGGAGTGGGGACTCCCTCAGAGCCCCTTCCCAGCCAGGAGTTGGAGCTCATTGCTTTTCCCTGGAGTAGCCAGCCCTTTTCCTTGTGGTGGAGGGATTTCAGTGATTTCAAAGTGGCTCCCAGGAGCTCAGGCTTTCTCCTGAGGTGTGTTTAACATGGGCGTGTGAGTTTTGAAATAGCTGGCAGCTGTTTTTGTCAGCGATTGAGGCAACTTAGTGTAGGGAGTGGGGGGCGTGGAGCATTCAGAGAGGGAGGGACAGTAATAAGTGCCCCAAGTAGGCGATGCTGCTTCTCTCCTTCTCCTCCAGTTTCTTGGCAGCTTGACTACCACTTGGTTTGCTTTTTGTCTTTCAGGCATTCAAAGTCTTTGAGCGGATGGCCCGGCAGGATGATGAGAAGAGGCACCAAGAGCTGGAGGCGAAGCTAAGGAAGAAGGAGGAGGAGGAGGAGGCGGCGGCTGCTGCCGAGAGGGTGCAACTGTCCCCTGCAGCTCAGGAGGTTGAGGTTGAGACAACAGCAGAGCACATCCCAAGTGCTGGGGAAGCTGTGGGGACACAGGAGTCGACCACAGCCCAGGACGCAGCCCCCAGCCCTGTGTCAGTGGAGCCCCTGGGGGCCGCTGCCTCAGCAGAGCCCCGGCCAGCAGAACTGCCCACGTAAGGGTCTCTTACTTTCTTCATGTTCCTGGCAGGGGGGAGGCAAAAACACAGAGGTGGTGTTTGCTGTCCTGCCCTACAGGCCTTTCTCGGGGGGCGGCCCTCTTCTGCAGGCACTCAGCCTGTTAGGAGGCTGTGAGGATTTCCTTTGTGGGCTCCTGTGGCCAGAGACATTGTGTAGTTCCCCACGGGAGGGCTGGGGTTTGTTCTCCTGCAGATAGTTTGGTGTCTCCTGCTCTGCTCTTTGCAGGGAAGATGGCACATCCCTGTACACAGCCCTGCCGCACCGAGCCAGTCCCTGTGGCTTCTCCTTGCACTGGCTCTAGGGAGCATTGTCCCTTTTCCAGCAGTTGCTGCAGCACAGCTGGGCTGATGGTCTTGTCTGTCGCAGCTCTGGGAAACCCTGGCACCATCCTGTAATGGTTTTCTAATGGAAATTCAGTGTTGGGCTCCCCTGGTGTGCTGTGAGAGGTCCTAGCAGCCAGCTTGGAGCTTGCGTAGATACCCATGGTACCTGCTGTTCTGCACAGATGCCTGCAGGCCTGGCTGCATGGCAGGCAACGGGGCCAGCTGTGGAACCAGATCTACACGTGGCCACAAATGGGTTCAGAGACCTCCAGAGGTCTCTGGCCTAGGCCTTTTCTCAGGTCAGGGCCAACTTTGAAGATCAGTCAAGCGTTGCAAAGAGTTTTCCCTTCAGTGTGTTCTTTCACTAGAGTCTATCGCTTTCAAGCAGGGCTAAGCCGCCTTGGTTCTTCCAAAAATGTCCTTATTTCAAAGTCCTTCCAGTATGTCTGTGACTCTTCCAGCTTGACTCTGTCTGCAGAGCAGCAGGAGGTGAGCTCCAGCAGTCCAGCTTGGTTTTTAAGAAACGCTCACCTGAGCATGGGGTGCAGGTTCCGCTCGTCCTTCCCTGGGCACCACCTTGACCCCGAGCCCAGGCAAAGGACTTGCCATCATGGGGGGCCTTGTGTTCTGTTAAGTTTTGAGCTCCTGTGTCTCCTCGCTGCCTGAGTCAGAGCTTAGCCTCACCTTGTGGAGGGACGCTGCAAGCAGACCACGGCAGATCCCCATCTTCTCCTTCATTCCCTGCTGTCTCTCATGGTCAGAGCCCTACATGATGGCCATGCCACCCCCCACCTGCTCACTGTTGCTCTCCTGGTTGTACACAGGGCTTTGCTGTGGTCTGTCCCCACTATCCCAGTAGTGCTTGGGGAAGAGGATAGGTTGGGCCAGTGATTGCTGTCCTCTGGGCCAGCTTTAGACACATGGACAGTGAGAGCAAGCTGCTGGAGAGAAGTGGCTTTGCAGGGAGTGCCCAAGACCTGGAAGCAATGGGGTGGCTGATGCCCCAAGGGGCTGAGAGACTTCAGATCCCAGACTTTGGGGTCTGTCAGCCCCCAACGTGTGGAAGAGATGGTCTGAGGACCAAAATCTTGGGGGCAGGGGAATGATAAATGGCAGGATGTGGGGGAGTCTGACCTTGCAGCCTGGCTTCAGGCTGCGGTAGAGAGGGGGGCCCAAGCGTGGCAGCTGTCAGGGTGAAAGGGAAGGATGCGCCTGCGCAATGTCCCTGCCGAGTGACTTGATCCAGTGGGGAGGAGGAAAGGACTCGTGCTTGGCTTGACCGGTCTGACAAACATCCCGCAGGATAAAAATAAGCCAGAAGCCAAAAATGAACTTGCCTGAAAAGCCACATTCTGCTGCCTGTGCCAGAGCTGTCCTGTGAAAGAGATTGTCCCCAGGGCTGTCAGTCTGACACCTCTCCCAGCACAAAATTAATGAGCCAAAAAAAGTCCTGTTAGAACCTGGCAGGTCTCTGCGGCCGGGCTGCATGGCCACAGTGCTGACCTGTGTGTTTGCAGCTTGGCTTTATCCTAAAGGGAGAGGGGGAAAGTTGCAAGGTCATGAGCAGGAAGGAGCTGGGGCCACCTGAGTGCTGGTTGCTTGGGCTCCCTTGAGTCCATGGTTGTTGTGTTCTGCCACATGAAATTTTGACTTGGGCCTTTTGTTGTGGGGGCAACAGCTGTTGCCAGTGGTATTTGGCTTATGAAAACAGATGTCAAGGCTGCGGGAAGGAAACTGGAGGGATTCGAAAGGAAGCTGAGCACCGGTGCAAGGGTGGGATGTGTCTGATCGGGACAGCTTCTGCTGTGAGTGGGGAGGGTCCATGCCTTGCATCCCCTACCCCTTGAGTGTCTGCCCTGGGACACTAGAGAGCAGTCCCTGACAGGCTTTAGACACATGGATGCTTCTCTGCAGTCTGCAAATGTGGCATGGAGCACAAATCCTTGTGTGGCAGCTCTCATGCTGCTCTAGCTGTAAAAAGAAGGTGCTTTTAGCTGAACGCAGGAGCCCCTGAGGGTTCTGCCCTGCCTGACAGCCTTCTCTGCCTTTCTTCTTCTGCATGTGCCTGCGCCCGCTGCCCCAAGCATGCCAGTGGAGTGAAACACTTGCAGACCCCTTGGCGCTGCCTGGTCTGGGTGTGTGTGGGGTGAGACCAGCACAGGAGAGACGTCCAGTAGAGCTTTGCAGCCTGGTGGTTTCCAGGCCAGGATGTCTTCGGGTTCCAAGTAGGGCAGGGCAGCCACCAGGTTTTTCAAAGGGCTGTAGTTGGTTTCTGTGCCTCTGGGGGGCACTGGAGCCCCCCAAAAGGCAGTGGGGACCGGGAGCAGGCGTCCTGGGCACCCCTGACAGACTATTAATAATTTAACTGGCTGCTTAATTCTGCACAGCCCCTTCTGAGCAAAACTGAGAGCCACCAGCCTGGTTACGAGGGGCGCATGAATAATGTGCGACTCCGGCAGCAAGAATGCAGAAAAGAGCTTAAATGAAAATATTCTCCATCTCCCTTCCCCCTACCCTTCCATCCACCACCAGTGAAGAAAACCACTGCCACCAAAATCTATATAAAAACTCGCTCATTCTGTCAACCTGCCTGCTTGGTAAATGTAGGGCAGGTACCATCCCAGATCTGCCAGCTCCCATCAGAGCCTTGCTGTGTGCCTGGCTGCTGGGCGCTGCCGCTGAGCGTCTTGCAAAGCACAGCGAGATGGCGGCAGCTTTTTTGGGGTCGATCCGGAAGGGGAGAGTGGAATGGAGGGTGCAGAGGATTGCCCGTGGGTGAGGAGGGCAGCAGGACTCGGTTCCGTGCTCTGCCAGGGGCTTGGCCAGGTCTCCCCGCATCCCTCACCTTCCCTGCCTGTGACAGGCAGGTGATGCAGTTCCGCTTGGCTAGAAGGGCTGCCCCATAAACATTGAGGTCTGGGGTGTCTTTGGGGTGACCCACATGCCAGGAGCTGTGCCAAGGGGCCTAGAGGTCTCCTCTGTGCCGCTGAGGAAGCTGCCTCCTCAGCCTGGCTTGCAACTGCCTTGGGTGTCCTTGCCATCCTTCCCTGGCCATTGTGGCTTGTGTGCTCTCCCCATTGTGCTGGGAAGGTGGAGGGGAGCGTGTCCCCCTTGTACACCCACCGCGGGGCTGCTCGCCCCCAGGGCTGGTGTTGCAGCTGCACATCTCACGCAGGCCCCGGCTCTTCCCCCGTCTGCTCCCAGAAGCCATCCTTGCCTGAGCTCAGCTCCTAATTTTGAACTCCTCCGCCGCCCAGCATCGTCCCCTTCCCCCAGCTTGGATTTCATCCTGCATATATTTGCCACACAGCATTTAAAATAGAGCCCGGCAGCCCACGTGTGGCACTGCGCAGCACGGCCTGGCTGCTTGGCTTGTGCTTTCCAACTCTGGTCCTGCCTCCCCTCTGCTCCTTTCTCTTTCTGAGTATGAACTGGGTCTGTGCTCTGCTCTCCTCGTCCTGTGAGCCCCATCCTGGGGTTACTCTGTGCAAGAAGTGGTGGCTGGAGGTCAGGAGCTGCAGCTCTGGAAGCTTATGCATGATGGTGAATGTCTCACCTTCATGTATTTCTCTTTCCAGACTTTGAATCTTGCCCTTACATCTCCCCTGGGTGCTCTGGCCAAGCGTGCTAAGGATGGGCCAGCTCTGGGCTGTATCTTAGAGACCATTTTGGACCTTGGGAGAATGACCCAGCAGGGCCTTGGATTGTCAGGCAGGGGAGGTCTCCCAGAGCAGGATCTTTAGGGGTGGAGAAATGTTGAAGGGTTCCCCCTAAAGATGGTGGCTTCCCCCCAGGTGACTCCAGCCTGGCCCCTGCCTCCCCCTGGGCAGCGGTGAGTTGGGGGAGCTGCTGGTCCCTCCTGGTCCTGGGCTGGTGTGGGGCCATGGCACCCACACACCCAGGGTAGGTGTGCACAGTGTGCCCAGGGCCGGGAATGGCACCAATGGGACACGGAGCACCGGTGAATGCCTCATCTCTGGGGAAGGTCTGTGCTGCTGCTGGGGACCTGGCACAATGGTCATGCTGCTGAGCCAGAGCAGAATGAAACTCTGGGACCTCCGTCAGTCAACTGTTCACCTCCTTCAGCATGGAGAAGGAAGATGGGGCAGTGGGAAGGGACTGTGGTGAGAAGGGGGCTGTTGGCTGCTCCACCATTACCTTGCTTGGGCCTTGAAGACCCTGCAGGTCTTTTGCTATGCATGAGCTGGGAAAGGGACTGCACCCCGTGCATGCAGTGCAGTTGTGCTGGGGAAAGGGACATGGACTGGCAGCAGCAGCCAGCAGAGCCCCGTCACCCTGACCACCCTGTGCAGGGGAGCTCTGTGGCAGGGCCGGCTACCCACTGCTCTGCCATCCCCAAAAGTGGGTGGCAGAGCTCGGCGGTGACCTACAAAAATCACTTGTGTACTTTTTGGCTCTCTGTCCCTAGCGAGAGGCAGAGCAAAATTGAACTGAAATGTGTTAATGTGGTGAGCTGATGCTCCAGCTCTCTCCTCTCCCCAGAGCGGCCACTTCCATTCCCAAAGACTCTGTGGCCTGGGGTTAACCCTTTGTAGGGCTCACTGGGGAGCATCCCCAAGATGAAACAGCAGCGCTCTGGGAAGTTTCCATGAGGCTCCTGTGTGAATCTAATTTGACTTAGCAATGGCTTGGCTTTGCCGGAAGCCTTGATGGATGTTTTTTTTCATTGCAAGGTGCTTGCAGGATGGGCTTTCTGGATGGCTTCTTTCTCCTCGAGGTGCAGGGGGGAAGAATTTTGCTGCTGATTGCCCTCAATGGAGGAGCGGGGCTGTGGAGAGGAGACATCACTGCATGTTGCCGGCTTTGAGGCCAGTTTTGTTTTACTCGGAGGCAGCATTATCCCAGGCTTTCTTCTTTCAAGCCTTTTCCTGGAGAACAGGCCGGGGAAGGGAGTGGAGCCTGCAATGCTCAACTCTGTCTGGGACCATCCAGACCACAAACCAGTTAAACTGGTTTCCTTCCCTGATGTCCCTGTGGGCTTTCATGGTGAGCTCACCATTGAGTCCGTGCTGTTCTTCCAGCCTGACCCAGAAAGATGGGGCTGATCCTGATCCATATTTAAGGGAGAGCCTGTCCTGGTTCCGATTCCTTCCACACGCATGAGCTGCACAGAGGTGCCACAAGGCGCCCGGGACTGCGCCCAGGGAATTCCCCCAGCGCAGCCAGGGCCCGTCACAAGCAGGAGCCAGACAGACCTCCGGAGAACGGCCTGACCTGGTACAGCCAAGCTCCATCTGGCCCTGTATCCTGTCTCCAACAGCGGCAGACGCTCGGGGAAGAGGAGGAGAACAGAATGAGCGTGCGGTGATACTTCCTCTGTCTTTGCCACTGGCAAATTGTGGCTCAGTGGCTTTCTGAGCCAGAGTGAGTGCTTGGTCCTTCATGTCTCTCGGTGGATTATTTTGTTTCCTTTTGTCTCTGAATTTCAGCCCTGGAGTGCCTGAGGTGGCCCTGGTAGCGCCCTGCAGCAGGTCCCCCACTGTACAGCAGCTCTGTGCCACTATGTGCGGCTTTTGAACCCCTCTATGCAGGAGAGGCAGCAAGTACTCCATTTCCCTTCCCCACCCTGTGTGGGGTTTTCCCATCATCTTCTGTTTTTAGGCTGAAGGCTCCTCATTTGCTCAGTTGTTTCTCACTTACGCTCCTCCTGGTCTGACATGATTCTCTGTTGTTCCTTGCCAGTGGTAGGTAGGCAAAGGGCCATCCCTGTGCTCTGTGTGTGTCTCAGCCCATCAGGGTTCTCCAGTTCCTACGCTGTTTCTTTGCTCCTGGGCCATCCTGCTGTCCCAATGAGGCCAAGAAGCTTCTTCCAGCCGCTTGGTTCCCCACCTCAGTCAAAGGGCATCACTTAAACCTTTTTCCTTCCTTCCCAGTGCCCCCCAGCTTTCCTGGTGGGATCTGCAGCCTGTGCTGGCTGGGAACGTGAGCCTCACTAAAGCCTCACTGCTCAAAAGCCCTGTGTTGGCCAGACCTCCCTCCTCCAAGGTGCCCAGCAGAGGAAAGGCAGCGCACCCTCCCCTCATCCTGTAACACAGGCTGTTTTGCTCTTGGGAGCTGCAGCGCTGCCCTTGCTGTGCCGTCGAGTCTGGTTTCTAGGAGGGATGTGTCCAGGTTATACTGGGGGAAGTGGGGAGACTTCTCTTTAAGTCCTCCCTGCCAAGCGGAATCTTTCTTCTTGCAATGGAGGAAGGCCGTGGCTTCCTGCTGGGTGAATTATTTTAATATGTAAGCCTTATCCCGTAGCGGTGGAAACTCAATTGCTCAGGAAGCGTCTTTTCAAAGGGCTGAAGTGCTTGAGCCGAGGATGAGATCCCCCAGCCCTCTGTGTGGTGCAGCCCTCGACTGTAAAGAGCCTTTTGCAGCTGATGAGGAATCAGTTGGGACCCAATTTTCCAGTGCTTTCACGGGGACTCGGACTCTTCCAGTCGGGTTGCTGAGATCAGCAGTGGAGTGCCAGTTCCCCTGTCATGCACTGAATTGCTCAGGGCTTTAGTTGCCCTACCAAGGTAGTGAGCTCCAAAATTAGGTCCTGGGACCAAAAATAACTAAATTAAAACCTATAAATTTTTCTTGTAACAAGCAGAAAATCCCAGGGCTGGAGGCCGAGGGACAGCGTGTGCCTGATTCTTATTTAAAAAAGCAATATGTGTTTCCTTGTTTTAATATCACGTTGTTTGCCGAAGGAAGCGGCGTAATGTGGAAAATTACCCCAAGCGTGCGGGTCTGGCATGACCCCATTGTGTCGTCAGTTGGAGAGATTGGGCAGGGTGGTGTTGGTGGCACAGGGGTCTGAGAGGCTGCCTTGTCCTGCCCTCCCACAGTTCAATCCTGTTGGATTTCTTTGGCCTTATCCCCTTTTTCCAGGGGAGCTATAGTTGAATCGAGCCCTGTTTGGCTGCACATAGGACTCTCGGAGGAGACCTCTGAAATCCAAGGTTGTATAAGCTCTGTGCAAACACTAGAGATCCCAGGGGACTTCTCCGAACCGAAGTGTGTCCTGCTGTCCTTGACCTAAATATCCCAGCAGTAGTGAAATCTAGCCCTCTGGTGCCGGCACTCCGAAGCTCTCCTGCAAGCTGGCGGTGGCATTTAAACTTGCCTAATGTCAGTTAGTTGGCTCTGTCTAACAGCTCCATAAATAACTCGGAAACTGAAAGGGAAGGCTAAAAGCTCCCCTGAAGAGTGCGAGCTTGGAAAAGAGCAAGGCTCTCACTGGGCAGGGAGAGGGGCAGAGCCTTGGTCCTGCATGGTAGGTCTGGTGGGACTCCAGCTGCTGTGGGTTGGGTGGATTTGCTGTTCGGCTGCCGGGTCGGGCATTGTCTCGTGGGTGGTTCATTGGGCACCTCTCCCTACAGCGTCGTCCAGACTTGATACAATGCAATACAGGGGGAAAGTGTCTTGATGCACTCTATTTTTGGTTGGTCCCGTTCTGGTGATGAGTTGAAGCTCTGAGGCTTCCTGAAGGTGAGGAGACCTTTCTGGAGAGCTGACAGCGGGTACCACAGGCTCAAGCCTGGACTGCATGGCCCAGCTGGGGTGTGCCTGAATTTTAGGAGTGCGGGGGAAGGCATTGGCTTCCATTTTCCCAGGTTTTTTTGAGAACAAGACCACTAAGGCTGCACAGGTGTGGAGGTGTGTGCTTGGGAGCCCTGAGGCTGGTGTAGCAGGCCATTGGGGAATCACTGAGGGAACTTCTGTCCTCAGTGGTGAAGGAGACCACCGAGGTGAAGGAGACCTTCCAAAACTGGAGTTGCGGTGTTCTCCTCCAGCAATGCAAGCATGCCTGGGCTGGAAGAAACCCTGAGGGTTGGGAGGGCTCTGGGACCCGCTGGGCCACTGCCATGCTCCACTGCGATGCTCAGGGCTGAAGCCCGCTGACAGCCAGCGGAGCGGATGGGAGTGGATCTCAAGGCTTGTTGATGTCCGTCGGCTGTGAATTGAGCTGTAAGAGGGAAGGGTTTGATATTCAGCTTGCTTAAGGCTTTGCTGGAGACCTAATTAACTGAAGTGTTCTGTACAAAAGGAGCCTTTATGAAACACTGGGTACCTCCAGGACCTCAGTGAAGTTGCCAAGAGCCTGCAGGAAGCGCTCCTCCTGCCTCAGTGCTTCTTGGGCAAAACCAGGAGAGACAAAGTGCACTGGTCCTGATGTTTTGATGCCAAAAGATGTTAAATCTGGAGGTGGGGAGGGGGCTCCTTTGCTGCTTGCTTACAGAAGGAGCCCAAACCCGGTATTTTCGTGAATGCAATCCTAGAAATGCAGCTTTCCAAAGAGATTAAACTTTTGGCTTCTCTACCTGTTGCTTGGCTGCTCCACCACCCGCGTTGTGACCTCAAGGAGCAAGTTTGACCCTCTTCAAATTAATCTTAAAAGCTGTTTTTTTCCCTCTGGCTGTAGTCCAGCTCGAGCTGGGGCTTGACAGAAGCTGTACAGGGTGCACAGACCTTCCCATGGCTCAAGGTGGCTTTGAGTTTTCATCTGGTCACGCTGGCAGGCAGGGAGCCAGAAGTTCTGGATATCTGTGTTCTGCTGTGCGTGCTGGTGCCGTCAGGTGAAGGTGGCCTTTTCGTCGTGATGTGGAGAGGGCTCTGCCGTCCAGACACTGCCAGCCCAGCTCAGCCGGCCCTCAAACCACCTCGCTTCTCCTGCGGTGGTTTCCAGCCCCCTTAGCACTGGGAAGGCTGGATGCAGGTGTGGTCCAGGGGGCTTCCCCAGGAGGGAGAGGGGATTTATGATCACGTGAGGGGACCACCAGGGCTCCCACAGGAGCTGGAGCCTGGGTGGGTGACCCTACCATTGCCAGGGCAGGAGGATGGTGGCTGCTGACACGGTGCTGGGTCTCAGCAGCCCCATGCTACCTGCAGCAGCAGAGCTGAGCATATTGCAGTGGTTTCAGGGGACAGACTGCAAACACTCCTCTCATGCTCCTCTACATCGTCCTCCTGGCTTGCTGGGAAGCCCATCAAGACACTTTGGGCCAAGCAATGCCAGCTGTGAGCTACAGGAAGATCTGGACACTGCCACCTTGGTCAGGGCAGGGGTGGTGGGGCCACGGCGTGCAGGAGGTAGGGCCTTTCTTCCACCTCCCCTTGCATCCTGCAGCGGAGGCACCTGGCTTGGAGAAACCCACCCAGGGGCAAGGCACTTCCAACGCAGTCAGAGGGGAAAAGCCCTCATCTACAGCCCTGCTGCAGCGCTGGGTTTCTTGCAGAATGGCAGCCTGCCCCAGGCACTTGCGTGTCAGCAGCAGCTTCTTTTCCTGAATTTGCTGGTGCCTCCTTGAGTCATCACAGTGCTGGGGACGAGGGATTAATTATGTTGATGGACGCCACTTGCTCTAGGCTGCTGTCATGGAGCAACAGCCTTGATCCAAACGTCTGATCATTGCAATAAATGCTGGCTGGATTGATGGCATGCGGTGCATCTCCCTGGAAGGCCCTGCTTGCTGCATGCTTATTTGGGTTAGGCACATGGACGCGTTGTGCCTGATTTTCTCTTTTCCTACTCGCTCGGAACTTCATTATTACTTAATGAGATCTTTCCATTCTTGGCAACCTCTTGAGCTTGAAGGAAGGTTTCATGCATCGCACAGGGCCTCTGTTAGTGGTTAAAACACAGAGCTGGGATGTTTTTTCTCTGCTGTTTGCTGGCAGGGTGACTCTGTACAACAGCATTCCCCTCTCTTTTCACCACTTGAAACACAGGAAGGTCCTGCAGAGGGGAGAGGCTTGCTTTTGTTGATGGGCCTGTGGGACCTGGAGGGGTGTGTTGTTGATTACAGGGCGCAGGAAGGGTCAGACTGTTATAAGTACCTCCTTTGGGAGCAGTTTGCAGAGGGGAGTGGGTCTAGGTCTCCCTTTCTGAATGCTCTGGGGTGGTTGTCATGCAGCACCAGCCCGGCTTTCTCCCCACATCATCCTCCTCGGCCTCAGCCAGTCCCGCTTGCCCAGCTTCAGCTATTGAGGTTGTTTCTCTTCTCCACCCACCTCCACATCTGCATCACTTAACTGGCTTGACACATTTTCCTTAAAGCTGCTTAAATAATTCACCTTGACTAAGAGCAAGCAGCAGTGCCGGCCCCAGAGGAAGTTTTCTGTGAATGCCAAGTGATTGAGGGTACCTGCCGTACCAGCCAGTAGTGGGGTGCAGACCCCCACCCTCAGCTCAGTGTCTGCTCAGCCCAAGAGCCAGCACTGGCTGAGGTGGGCCCCAGTCCCAACAGCAGTGGACATGGAGCCATTGGGATGGCATCCCTGACTCCCCAAAACCCAGGTGTCCTGTGCTTCCATCGTCCTGTGTCCGGAGAGAGATCCTGGGCCAAAATGCTGAGATGCTCTAGGCTAAGAGGATCAGTTTCCTTGAGCAGTTCTAAAAATCCTTGGGATTTTTTTCCTTCTTTTTATGGAGAAAAAGAGTCCCTTGGGATTAGGCCCATATTAGCTCCTTCCCATGAAGCTCACCCACCTCTGCTCCCCCCTCAGCCTGCAGCATCAGGCTGAAGGATGGCTGCTCCCGTGCTGCTGTATCTGTTCCTCAACTTTTGCATTCTTGCACCAAAAATCCTCAGTAAAGAGGAACTTGGTGAGCTGCGCTAATTCTCCTTGTGTAAAATGTTAAATCAAATCCTTTGGCGTTTGGTTCCTGCTCTTGGTTTGTGTCTGGTGATGCTTTTACAGAGCTGGTGCTGGAGCCGTTGTGCTCTGAGGATGGAAATGGGTTCAGCCGAGTGTCCGCTCTGTCGCCATTTCCGCATTGCTTGGCTCATCGTGCATCACCAGCCCACGAAACTGGAAATCCCAGAACAAGAAGCGCTCAGAAATCTGTATAGGGGGCCCGGCATGCGGCTCAGCCCTTGGGCATCCAGACTGCGTGCCGGGGCCAACCTCGCTCGAGCGGCACCTCCTGGTGACACCACCACTGCCCCTTGGGTCTCAGCCACCTCCTGCTGCCGCTGGGGTCTGACCCCGTGCGAGGGAAATGGCTCCGGTCCCAGTGGCAGCGCAGCCATGCGGTGCCACTCCTAGGAACAGAAAACAGATCGGCTGCTTCTTGACGGTGCATTGTTAAAGGTTTCACCTCCCCCAAAATGACACATTGCAAGCAAAAATAGAACAAGACAGAACACACAGACCCACCCACACCATCCCCACCACCCGGCAGCCAAGTGCATGCGGTGCCAAACCCTTGGGTTTAAAAGCTGATGCTTTTTCACCCTCCCTCTCCTCTGAAATGCCACCACCTGCCTGGGCACCTGGTGAGCTGACCATGGCACTGCCAGGCTGTCACCGGGCTGCTGGCAGGGTCGCTGCCTGACCTGCACCGCACTCTGCACCCAGCCTCCGTCTTCACCAGGTGGGTCTGGGGACAATGATGTCTCCTGGCCATAGTGTTCCTCTAGGAAATTCTCTCACCTGGTACACGGTGCTGCAGCTCGAGGGATGGTGTTGGCCAGGAGAGCCAGCTCCAGCACGGCACAGCTCAGCCCAGCTCACTAGGAGCTGGGGCTGTCCCCTGCAGACGGCAAGGCTTCCCTTGCCTCCAACCAAGGAGCTGGGTCCAATTTCTTGAGTGCTGCCGGCATGAAGGTTGGCGTGTGCTAAGCACGGTTGGACCAGGCAAGGATCTGGCTGGAAAATCTCCAGGAAAGGAAGAGTTGCTCCAGGAGATGGGAGAGCTGTCAGCTGTTTGTTAGAGACGCCTAACAAGGCTGAGGCCTGTGTTCATCATCCCAAATCCTCATTTGCTCAAGAGCATGCAGTTAAACTTGCACTGAGGCCTTCATGTGTTCCCCTTGTAATCCAGTTTTGGGGCACAAAGTCACCCCATTAGTTTCACATCTGGAGATTTTGAGTGCCAGGAGCAGAGCTGGTGACTTGCGGGAAGGGCTGGAGGGATGGAGGTGGCTGTTGGGGGAAGGAGAGGTGTGGAGTAGTGACGGCACTGGTCCCCATGGCCCTGGGATGGCTGGAGGCAGGTTTAGGCATGAGGGGAAACTTCTCCCTGCTGAAGCTGCCTGAGGATGGGGATGGTTTGTCTGGGGCACATGTTGTCCAGCCAGCCCAGGAGTGCGGTGAGGATGAGGCAGGGCAGCAGAGGTGGCTGTGAAATGTCCCCCTGTCCCCTGTCTCTCCTTACAGTGCAGAGGGAACAAGGACAGAGCTGTCCCATGGGGGACAGTCGGGGCTGGGACGACAGAGCTGTCCTGCAGGGGATGGTCAGGGCTGGAAGGAAGACTGCTTTCCCTCGTTCAATAGTGATGCCATGTAAAGAGAAGCTCAATAGAGTCATTGCAGAGCAAGTTCTGCCTTGCTTCCCTGTGGAAGTAACCCAATTAACACTGATGTCTCCTGGGGCTGCCATGAAGCCACTTGTGCCCTCACAGGACAATGAAATCATGGTCGGAGAGCTCTTGGGAGGGCTAAAACGTCCAGGACATGCTTGGCCAGGGTCTGCTCAGCCCCAGCCTTTTCCTCCCAAGGAAGAGACACAAGGACGGACCTGGTGGCTTTGTGGCAGTGAGCAGCTGCTCCAGGACTCTATTTGTCTGCAGTGGACGTGAGGCATTTGCAGCTGGTGTCACCCACACTTGCCTTTGCTCTGATGGGTTTTCTCCCATTTCTGATACTCTGCATCTGCTCCTTGGCCTGGGCACGGGCTTGCCACCTCCCCCTTCAGCCTTCAAGGTTTTCCTGGGAAAGGCCGAGGGGGAGGATGACCTGGAAGTAAATAGCCATTTTCTGGTTCTTGTCTGGTTCTCCGCTTGCTCTCAAGGAGGTGACGATGCTTGGTGAGTGCCACCCGACATGCCTTCCCTATGGTGTCTCGCTGGCAAGGAGCATGGTGAGCTCTGCCACGCAGCTCAGGTCCACGCTGATTAGAAGGAAACGCTCTCCTAGGAAGGAAAAACTCAGCAGGTTTTAAACCCTGCTCAGGTTTGTGCTCCAGTCCACTGTGCGGCCGCGTACACTCTTGCTACAGCCTGAGGGCAGGAGCCTCACAGACCTGTGCTGTGCCCATGCAGACCCCGACACGTCCTGTGAGGGCACTTAACCAGGCAGAGCATGGATCCTCAACCGGGAGAGAGATGTCCCTCCTCTCTGGCAGGGCTTGTGCAGGATGGGCACTGGGATGACCCTGCCCAGGTGCCACTGCTGGGCTGGCTCTGGAGGAGGACCTGGGGATACACACAAGACGATGCTCAGGGGATGCGCCACCTCGTTTCAACCCTTTGCTTCCCTTGGGGTGTGAGAAGGGCCCCGCAGACCCCGGTTGCCTGCACCATTCCCCCTCTCGCCCTCCAGCCTGGTCGACTCCTTCAGTCCGGGGGCGGTTGGGAAACCGACAGCTGGAGCCAACCCGCGCCAGCACCGGTTCGGTGCTGCCATGCCAACCCTGTTTCCATGGCAATGGGCACCCAATGGGCGACCGCCAGGCAAGGCCAAGATGCCTAAAAAAATGATGCAGTGCCCCCTGGAATCGCTGGCCTGAGTCTGGGAGCCCATGGCCGCTGCCAGCCGCTGGTGCTGCCTGTGCTGCCTGGGGAACCAGATCAAAACCGCCCCAGGGCATGGGTTGTTGTAACAGGGCAGGAAAACCCCCATGAAACCATCAAGGGAAAAAAAAAAAAAAATGGGGGGAGGATGTATGCACAGCCCCTTCCACAACACCCAGTGGTCGTCTTAGAGCCTAATTTAATTAAAATCTATGGATCTTACATAATTCTCAGGGCACTGCTCTGCTGGGAGCCACCCCCACCCGGTGCTGGTGAGGGCCCCTCGTTGTGGGGATGTTGGGAAGGCAGCAGGGCACAAGCGGATGCAGTACCCAGGGCTGGCTGCCCTCTTTGGCCACTCTCACTGGCCCCCCCTTTATGTAACTCGCTGCAGCCTCATGTTTATACAGCTCCACATTGAGGACTAGGTGCGTATCAAAACATTTTAAAATAACTCTGCCTTTTGTTAGCACCGCAGCTATCTTTAGAAAGAGATTTTATTTTATTTGAAAGCCCTCTCTGGGAGGTTTTGATGGAATAGATCCTCCACCTGCCAGCAGTTTAAAGGGACACGGGTACAGTTGAGATCTCCTTTCTTGGCTGGAAATGCTGTATTGATTATTGCTTATTGTTCTGATAAATCCCATCACAACCACCTCCTCATCCTTCTGAGATTTCCGCAGCTGGAAGTGGTTGTGTTTTGCTTAAGGTGTTGCTCGTGACCCACTTGTCCACTTGCCCCCTTCCAGTGCCGTGCTGAGCTGGCTCCGCAACTCCATCACCTCTGTGTCAGCAGCTGCCCCGGTCATCACGGCTGGTGGTTTTCCCAAACATGCTAAAATCAGGAGAAGGACAACCAGTACTGGTTTTTCTTGGTGAACCCAGGTCACAGTGATGGGCCACCACCTCTGCAGCCACTGCAGGGGCCCAGCACGCACCCTCCAATGAGCAGTGGTGTCCCCTGCTTCAGCTGTAACAGGAGGTGGAGGGGAAGGAGAGCTCTGCACTCAAGTGGAGTTAGCCTGTAAGGCGCCCCAAGCCAGGTGGGGGCCAGCTCTGCACCTTTTGGGCAGCCAAATTATCATGTGTCTCACCGGTTGTCCCATTAGCAGCCTGACTTCCCTTGCGGCACACTGGGAGAGGGATGTACAGGTCACCCACAACAGGCAGGGTGGCTGGGGTCGCTCTGAGGCTGCCACCCTGAGCCTTCACCCTTCCTCGAGAGGGCCAGCAGCAAGGGAGAGACCAAGCATCCAGCCTGAATGGTGGCTGAGCAGAGGCTCTGCCCTCCCTTTCTGCTTCTTGCGTCCTGCTCTCAAGTTTCCGTCTCTCTCCAGACTCTGATCTCGCCAACACTGAGCATGTCACCCCGTTCTTCTCCCCCAGGAGACAGGAGCAGTTCCAGACAAACCCTGACAGCTACAATGGGGCTGTGCGAGAGAATTACACCTGGTCCCAAGACTTCAGTGACCTGGAGATTAAAGTGCCTGTGCCCAAGCACATCGTAAAA
Source organism: Arenaria interpres (assembly GCA_013399435.1). Lineage (NCBI taxonomy): Eukaryota > Metazoa > Chordata > Aves > Charadriiformes > Scolopacidae > Arenaria > Arenaria interpres. The sequence goes on from VXAK01015725.1 coordinate 52,816, forward strand.
GGCAAACAGGTAAAGTGGTGTTAATGGTGTGTCTTTCAGCGTTTCCCTTTCCCTCGGGGTGCTTAGCTTTCCTGGGAAGCTCTGTTTGAAGCAGGAAGGCTCCTTGTCCTTCGTACTCAAGGAATGGGATGCAAACGTGCCTTTTTCTCTGGTGTTGGGTGTGTGGCTGGTGGGGACTGACGGTCCCAGCCTGGCCACGTTCGCATTGTGACTGCAGTGTCCTGTTGCTCCAGCCCCAGCAGGGTTCCCTGGCGCCACATGGCACTTTCTGCACTTTTTCTCTCCACTTCCACTGACTGCAAACTCGCATGCGGGTTTCTGAGCCTGCCTGGGAATGGGTGCTCCTTCCCTGTTGCTCTCTCCGGCTTGGAGTGTCTCCTGCAAGTGGGAGCTGCTGGAATGACTCCTCTGGCACTTGGGAACTGGAGCAGGCACAGCCCGTGTGAGACCTGACCTGCTCTGGGGGGAAGGGAGCTGGCACTGGGGTGCAGGTGAGCGGCTCCCTCTCCCTGACTGCCTGTGTGGGCATGGGGGGGTCTCACCTCCCTCCTTGGCTCAGGGAGGAACTTTTCTTCTCTGCTTCTGTCAACAAGCAGTCATGTTCTTTTTCCTTCGCCACTTCTGTTCTCTCCTGGCGAGGGACTTGAGAGGAGTGTGCCTGTGGCTGGCATTAGTTGGACCCAGAAGCGTGAGGTCTCCTGGCTTTCCCAAGTGCTGCCCTCCCCATGGCTAGTTCAGTATTTTTCCATTTGGGAAATCCATGCTCCCCCACCTCCCTTTCTCCTCTGCTTCCAGGGCGGCTGAAATGAGCACGCTTGGGTTTGTTCACTGGCTCCAGCCTACACAGCTCCTGATCATGCCAGAAGAGTGTAATTGGCAGCAGCAACCCAGACCGGAGGGGTGAGGGAGCAAACGGCTGCCACAGGGACAGCAGGAGGATCAGGAGATGCATCTCTCCCAGTGGGTCTGTAAAACAAACCCAGGCTGTTTCTTGGAATGATTTGGGGGCATCCAGACGGATGTTCATCCCACTGCATCATATTGTGGTCATGATGCCTCTCCCTGCCCAGGGAAGTGCCCTTTGTGCCAGGGGAGTTGTGTCCTCACCAAAAAAAAAAAAGAGCATCGGGCTTTGTCCACCCCATCTTTGCCACCCAGAGGCGTGGGGGTCTTGCAGGTGCCTATAGGAGCTGGGTCGGGACCTTTCCTCAACTCAAGACCGTGCTGTCGCTGCAGAAGAGCCCCTGCCTGACTGTGGGGTGATTATTGGGGTGATTATCAGGGCAGCTCCTTGCCATGCTGTTGCCTGTGGTGTGGCTCTGCCTGCCCTGGACCTGATTCCGGCCTGCACTGCCCTCTCGGGGCAACCAATTGTTGAGATGGACTTTCCTTATTCTTGCGAGGCGTCTCCTGGTATTTGGTTCGTACATCCCTCCTGGGGCTACTCTTGGCAACCAAGTGTTCACTTCGAAGTGATTCTTTAAATCCCTTCCAGCCTCAGGGGGTTAGAAGCAGATCGGCTGCGTGACAGGCCAAAGCAAGATGGATCAGAGCCATTTTAAAGCTTGATGAACTTTGGACGCCTTGTTGATGGGTTCCTGCAAAAGAGCAGCGTTCCCCTACATTCACCACACAGCTTCGTCTTTTTAAAAAATGATCAGGCTTTTGGCTTCTGCATGCCAAGGTGAGATTAAAAATTCCCCTGTTTGGTCCCCGGGTTCAGAGCGCACCCAGCTCTAATGCTGCTCAAAATCTTCCTTATGACACTTTTTTGGATTCAAGTTGTTGCTATGGCACATTTTCACTCAGGCGAGCTTAACGTTTCCTTGTATGGAGCTCCAAAAAAGTGTCCGTGGAGCAGGAATGGGCAATGGGGTAGGTGGGAGCATCTTCCTCTGCGGTCTCCACCTCTCTGATCTACTTACAGGCGCAACAGGGGCCCATGGATCCGAGCACTTCCCGAGCACTTAAATAGAGATAATGACAACAAGCCTCTCTTTTTGCCTGGCTCAGAGGAGATGAGCTAGATTCCTTCATAGGTTTGTGTTTGCTTGTTTGATTTGCGTGGGCGGGCGTGGGTGTTTTAGTGTGCACAGAAATTACTGTGGTGGAAAGCCACGGCAGAGAGCCGAGATCTGGATTTCCTTGGGAGTGCTGGCAAAGCCAGGTGTTTTGGGGGGCAGAGGTGCTCGTGGGGCGTGCGTGGTGGGGGCACAAGCAGCCTCGGAGCCTCCAGCGTTACCCTGCTGGTGGCTTCACTGCCAGGACAGCATGTTTCCCGGGGGATCGCTCGGCTCCCCCGAGCTGCTGTCTGTGCTGTCAAATCCCAGTTGTGCAGGCACTGTGTGTGTGCCTCGAGCACAGCGAGCACAGTGCGGTGAGGGAGGAGGTTGCGGGGGGTAGGAAGGGCAGCTCCCTGCAGAGCTCTGCTGCCCTCCCTGGCGGAGCAGGGGTGCCAAGCAGAGGTGGTTTTTCCACCAAGGCCCAAGAAGAAGCTGCTGCCCACATGCACCAAGCCCTGTGTTTTCTGGGCACCATCACACACACATATGAGTCCTCCCGGACATTTATCTCTGTGCAAGGAGCGTCAGGACTCTCCGGCAGTGCGTGCTTTGCTCCTGTCCCCTGTCACCGCTCCCAGTGAGATGCCATGCCAAGAGGGGTCTTTTTGTTGGCCGGAGGTAGAAGCGGGTGTTGTGATCGCCTCTCATGCTGGCTGGTTGCGCAGGGAAGTGGCTGGGATAAGGCTGCCAGGTTTGGATCTCTTCTTCCATTTGGGTTTCTCCACTCCCTCTCCTAATGCTCTCCTGGTCCCAGAGGCACCTTGAGCACGTCCCTCAGCCACCTTGGAATAAAACTCCTCTCACATTTGACTGTGGATCCTACAGCCATGATGCTGCCTCTGTGCCTTCCGTATCTCCATCTCCAACCTCCCTGTCCCTCCATGCCCCAAAGAGGCCATCCCAGAAGACGACTTGAGGGTCACCTTGCTTTCTTCCCTTTGTCCCTTTCTGGGCAGGCCCTGTGCCACACTGGGAGCGTGGCACTAGCAGCCCTGTCCTTGCGCCCGGGGACTAGGGCAGTCAGTGGTGGCGGAGAGGCCTCAGCCCTGGCTGGAGGAAGCTGCTCCGTGCTGCAGCCTCTCCGGAGATGTTTCCCATCCAGAAGGAGCTGCTTTTGCAGAGGCTGCCCGCAGCCACGTGCCGGGTGAAAGTCAGGCGTCCTCTCCCATCCAGCAGAGCCAGAGCTCACATCCCTTCCCTGATCCCCTGTGACCATGGTTCTGCTGCCAGCCAGAGCATCGGAACTCGGTCCCAGTGTCCCCTGTGATGTGTGTGCTGGGCCTCTGCTCCCGTGAAGCCCTGGCAGCTCCTCATCATGCCCAGCAGGTCTGGGGGCTTTATCTGGGTGGCACTGATCAGACGCAGCCGCGGTGCCTTCCCCGGCTGGAGCAGCTTTGCCTGTCTCTTGCCTGCGTGGAGCTAGTGAGCCACTGGAAATCTCCTAGGTAATGGATAATGTAATAACATTTCAAATGAGATCTGCAGAGCGGGAGGAAGATCTGGGGGAACTCTGGGAGAGAATGCAGGCAAATCTCACCGCAGTCTCCTCCTCTCGGGCCAGAGAACAGGGCTGCACCAGGGGCCACAAACTGCCCCTTCCCGGCCAGGTCCTCCCTTAGTTCCCTGGCCTGACTCGTGCTCTGCTGGCAGCAGCTCGGGGCTGAAGGGGAAAGCAAAGAGCATATGGTCTCTCCAGAGACCGAGGTACTGCATGCAGCGCAGTGAAGTCGCAGTATGCCTCTGTCTCCCCGGGGGAGAGCCATGTCACCTCCGCGGCAGGTCGGAGCAGGGTTCCCCATATGGCTGCTGTGGGCGGGAGCTGGCCCCGTTCCTGGGGACGGAGCTGCCTCGTTCCCTGTCCCCACGGCAGGGAGCAGGGCAGCCGTGCTGCAGCGGCCCTCCCGCACGTGGCCCCTCCTCGCACACCCGACGGGAGGCCTGGGCTGGGCCCAACGCTGGCTCTGGCGGCAGAAGTGAAGCCAAGGAACATGTTTTTGGTGCAGTACAGACAGGGGACGAGCTGCCGCAGCCCTTCCTGGTGTAGAAATCCCCGAATCACTCCGACTCAGCAGGGGAGTGCTCAGCTCCCAGGATCAGCCCCCCATTCCCAGCTCATCACAGTGATGGCCAGGCACCCACTGTGCTCCGAACAGCTCAGTCGCAGCAAGTGGGTGTCCAGCCTTTGAGCGCTGTATGGAGAAGGCTCGTGGCATTGCTCGTTTTCTCTGTGGGGAAACTGAGGCACAGGGCAGTCATAGTGGCAGAACCAACTGCCTCACATCCTTCCTAGGGCTCCGTCTTCTGGGTCCTGCTGCCTACTCTTCCCCGGAGAGGTTTCACTTCTCCTCCGAGCTGTTGCTGTTTGCTCTGAAATGACAGTGGGATTCCCACCTTCCTGCCACATGCAAGTCTGAAAGCTTTTCTCTCATCCCCAGCGAATGCACTTGACCCCACACCCCAACTAACACAGCAAGAGAGCAAGCAGGAACTTCCCTGATTATTTTCTCTCTCTCTGTGTCTCCAGGTGTCTGTGGATATCAGCAACAGCACAATTCGCGTGGCTGTGCTGGAGGGGAGCAGCCAACGTGTCCTCATGGAAGGGAAACTCACCCACAAAATCAACACTGAGAGTTCCCTCTGGAGCCTGGAGCCAGGAAAGTGTGTTTTGGTAAGGGTGATCCGTACTGGCTGTGTCTGCGCACCTTGGCTTGCAGCTCCTCTGGGCTTGACCTGGAAAACTGGAGCAACTGGGAGTTTGAGCCAGATCTGGACATGTCCAGCTTTCCCCATCCAATGTCCACCTTACTCTGCCCTTGCCCGTGTGCCATGCCTGTCTCCAGCTCCTCTAAGGTGCTTGCAAAGCAACACATCCATCAGGTTGGGCAAGAAGGTTCCATGTGTTACTGGGAGGTTTCCAGCCTCGCGACTGGTTTCTGGTGTGCTCCAGGTGTCTAGGCTGAGGGTGCGAGTTTTGCTCTCTCGGGGCTGTGTCTGCAGCTGGAGCTGTCCTGCGTGTTGTGTTGCTGCCTGTCAGCCTGGGTTCTCGAGTGTCAAACAGTTGCCAAACTCCAGTGCAAATTTTGAGGCCAGGATTGTGCTGGGAGTGGGGTTTTGCCACCTGTGGCCATCTTTGCCCTCTACTTTTCCAGCCAGGGGCTTTCCCAGAAGGTTCACAGACTCACAGAACTACATGGGGTTGGAAGGGACCTCTGGAGATCATCTAGTCCAACCCCCTGCCAGAGCAGGTCCTCCCAGAGCAGGTTGCACAGGAGTGTGTCCAGGCGGGTTTGGAATGTCTCCAGAGAAGGAGACTCCACCACGTCTCTGGGCAGCCTGTTCCAGGGCTCTGCTATCCTCAAAGTAAAGAAGTTCCTCTTCATGTTTAGATGGAACTTCTTATATTCAAGTTTGTGCCCATTTCCTCTTGTCCTTTCCCTGGGCACCACTGAAAAAAGACCAGCCCCATCCTCTTGACACCCAGCCTTTAAGTGTTTATAAGCATTGATCACATCCCCCCTCAGCCTTCTCTTCTCCAGACTAAAAAGACCCAAGTCCCTCAGCCTTTTCTTGTAAGGGAGATGCTCCAGGCCCCTCATCATCTTTGTAGCCTCTGCTGTACCCTCTCCAGCTGTTCCCTTTCCTTGAACTGGGAAGCCCAGAACTGGTCCCAGTGCTCCAGATGGGGCCTCCCCAGGGCAGAGTAGAGGGGCAGGAAGGCTGCCGTGAGCCCTGGGAGGGGGTGGCAGCTGCCCAGCTCTGGCAGTGGTTCCTGACCCTGGGCAGGCAGCACTGTCCCTGCAAGGGCTTCGAGCCTTGTGCCTGTGTCACGAGAGTGGCAGCAGAATGGCACCTGAAGCCAAGCCCCCGCAGTGGGAAATCAAGGGGGAATGTGCTTCCAGAGGCAGAAGCGCTGGAGGTGGTGCGCGGGGAGGCTGCGCGGGCACTGCCTGTCCACTGCAGGTCCCTATGGATGTGCCCTGGGATGACAGACCCAAAAGGGTGAGGTCCCTGCAAGAGAAAGGAGCTTCTCTGACTCTGTTAGGCTGTTGCAAGGATGTGAAAAAGGAGGTGGAGGCATCATTAACCTGCATTTTTTAAATGTTCTTAAGCTTCTTGAAAATGAGCTGATCTGGGAAGAGAAACAATCCTGGGAAGGAGTAAACCCATTCAAGAGGAGCTGGCCCAACAGGTGGCTGCTCCACAGCGTGCATGGGAGTCCCTGGTGGGTGTTCCCAGGATCAGCAAGGGAGGCAATGTCTGTTAAATATCCGGCGCCGGAGGAGGATGGGGACCGCGCGCGGGTGGAGTGAGACTGGGGGCCTCTGAAGCGTTTGTGGGCAGTGTGGGGAGTGGTCCCATTGCCTCCAACCCAGAGCTGGGTCTTGCCTTGAGTTAGCAGGAACACAGGGTTGTGAGGATCTCCAGCTGGCTGCTGACATATTGATGGTGGGATGAAATTTCGCTTGAAGAATGAATTGTAAGGTAACTGGAGCAGAGTGAGTAATTCTCACCCGAGAGCATCTCCTTTTTCCATGTGTGGAGTAGCCAAAAGTGGTTTGCGATTCCTCCCGATTCATTCATCAGGAGACACCCGGTGTGTGATAGTGAATTGCTTCATTCAGCACCTGGGAGGGGACAGGACAGGACAGGAGCCGTTTGGGCTGGGTTGGAGGGCAGTGGGGCACACGGACCCTTTCTGTACCTGAGTTTGCGCAGCTCCGAGTGAGCTCCAAATGCAGCGGTCAGGAGTGTCTTTGTCCCATGAGATGCCACAAGGTGCCACCTGGCTCCCCTCCCTGGCACCCACGTGGGGATGGGGATGCAGCTGAAACCTCACTCTCTCAGTGCCAGTGGTGGAGTTGTTGAGGAGATCCTGGCTGGCTGCCTCAGTTGCTACTTGTGGCACCTTGGTGGCTCTGCCCAGCGGAAAGCCTGTGCGTGCTCGTGTTTTCATGGTCTGTGAATTGAATCCCTGTGGGCAGAGCTTGTTCCCTGTGCCGGGGAGGTGAAATCTCTTCTGCTTGGTCTTGTACATCTGGCAAAATCTCAGTTCTGTGCAGAGAGGCTGTTGAGTCCCATGCGCTCTTGCAGGACAAGTCAAGCATTGTTAAGGTCCCTGCACTACCCAGGCTGCTGTTACAGCCACCTCTCATGTCCTCAGCTTCCCTGTCCCCTGCTTGGCTCCCGCCTGGGATGGCCATTCATAGGCTTTCACCGACTGCCTGCCTTCTCCCCCAGCTCCTATCGTAAGAAGGTTAATTTGCCTTATAACCCCTCCCAGCTCTGCTTTCCCCATGCTATCTGGTGTTCTTATCAATTTATCCTCGTCATCACACATTTGCTCACTCTCCAGCAGCCCCAGAGACCACTCTGCCTTTCCTCTCCTGCTCTGCAAGGTTCTCCTTGCTGGAGCCTCGGCTGAGCACCAATGTGTTTCCCATCCTGTCCTTTGCCACACCAGGGTTTGCACCACGACCTGGCCACAGCAGGAACCCCACAGGCTTCATTTCGAAGGGCAGTACTCTGCCGATGCCCATGATGCATGGCGAGGGCTCTCTCCACAGCTCCTCCTGCTCGGGATCGTGTCCCGGCATCGTGCCCCTGCCTGTGGTGCCACGCCAAAGCCCTGGTCCCGGGTATAATCCCTGTGCGCTCCCTTCGCTGTCACACAGGCTCGCTTGTCAAAAGTGAGATTAAAATAACTTCACACAAGCTGTTTTTAGAAATCTCCGCTGGGTGTTGTGCACAACACGTTTTGGGATTATTTTTGTTGTTGAGGATTTTTTCCCCCCTATTCCTTCTCTTTTTCTCCTCCTCTCTGGCATTTGTTATCCACGCTTGGGCTTTTGTCACCAAGTCCTGCCTTGAACAGCTATTACAGTCCTCAGCTTGTCATCTCGTGAGCCACGAGGCCAAGTTAATAATAATCTGTGGTGCTCTCCCTCTGCCCTGCCCTCCACACACTGCTGGAAATGTCACCTGCTGCCTCCTCTGTACCCCCTAAACGTCTCCTGCTGACTTTGGGGGCGATGGCTGCTATTGTCCCAGAAGGAAAGCAGGTATTTTCCAAGACCTGCTTATATCCCTTGGCAACATCTCTCCAGCTCCGACAAGGTATTTAGGATTAGGGAAGAAACCTCAATGATGCAGGCTAGCACTGACAACAAAGGGTTGTGACCTTCCCGGCAGGGCGTGGAGATGTGATGTGACACTGTGTCCCTGCCGATGATGCCTGTCACCCTCTTCACACACCACGGGAGGACCCTCCTGCCCACAGCTGTGCCTGCCGAGTGTCCCATCCCTCCCATGCCCATCTCTGCCTGCAGCGATGCTCCTTGCCATCCATCCTTGCCTGGCCCCTGTGCTTTGCCCAGCGCTCAGCATGGGAACAGCCCCTTCCCCATGACGTGATAGCTCATGCCACTGGCTTTGGGGACACAGGCGCTGGGGCACAAGGATGCTGCCAGCTTTGGAAACAGCAGGAGGGATGTCCCCCTGCACTATGGCTGTCGTTGCGGAAGCTGTTCCTGCCTCCCCTCAGCCTCAAAAGACTCAGCTGGGCTTTTACCCCTCTCAGCCGTGGGCGAAGGCTGTCCCTACAGCCCAGGAGGCACTTTGGGACCCACCAGCCTAAAAAGCAGAGCCAAAGTCTGACTGAGAGCCCAGGCACACTGCAGGGACCCCATCCTTCCTCTGGGAAACAGCCATTGTCATTTCTTGGACCCTGGAGGGTTCGTCTGAGGAACTGGTAATGGCAACTTCAAGTGCAGGCAAAGCTTTTGCCTTGTCTCGAAGCGAGTAGTGTAACCAGGTCACAACTTGTCCTTGCAGAAAAAATCCCTGCTCCCCCCTGGAGCTCTCCCTGGCCCCGAGGGAGCGTGGTGCTGTTGGTCGAGTGCCAGAGCCATCCTCTGCGGGTGGTTGAGGGACGGTGCTTGCAGGGCATCACCCTGCCCTGGCTGAGCCCAGAGATCTCGCACGGCCTCTCGGCCATCCCTTCCCTTGCCTTTCTTGCATTTGAGCACTCGGTGAGGCTCCAGCCACCTCTCCATCACGGCAGGCTCTCGTAGCCCAGTTGCCCAGCCAAGCTCTGGGCTGAATGAACAGAGACTATTGGCAGAAGCGTGTCCGAGGACCAACCTGAGCCTTTCCTCCCCATCTTGGAGGTCGGGCCTGTCCACAGTGAGGTCTTCAAACGCTGAGCACCACTTCAAACAATGAAACTCCAAGCTCAAGGTGATAGAGAGAGCTGTGCCCTGGCCCATGGGCATTTCAGAGGCTCACGTCGGAAAGCGGGGCTACCGCCTCAGAGCGAGTCCCATTTTAGCATCTCTCCCCCTGGAATGAAGGGGATGAGCAAATTCCCCTGGGTGCACAAAGTGGGCTGGAGAGGTTAATTAATTATTGTTTGCAAAGTGCTCAGTGCTGTGGTGATGTGCACCGCAGAAAAGCTGGTGAGGAAATTAATAATTCTGTCTTCCCATCAGGGTGGGAAACAGTATGCGGTAAATAACGCGCGGGCCATGCATGGGGTGGGGAGGAGGAGAGGATCCCTGGGCTGGCGCTCGTGGTGGCAGCTCCTCTGACTTTTGTCAGGGTGGTCTGCGGATGGGGGACATTTGAATCTCGTGGGGGTTCCCCACCTGCTCTGGTGCTCCATGGGGGTCCCCTGGGGTCTGCTGATGGTGGGGGACAGCGGTGGAGAGCCAGGGGAGGAGGAGGGTTTGGTAGGGAAGGAAGAAGGGATGGCTTTTCCTGCCCCTGGTGCTCTGGGATGGAGGTGAGGGGATGCCACGCAGTCCTCTGGTGTCTGTCCGTTCTTCTGCTGCCAGCCTGGCACTAAGTGGGGCCTCGCCGTGCCATGAGAGCATGGCTCACACCGAAGCCATCACCGGGGAAGCTCCCACTGCAACGGCAGCACCATGGGGACATTCCTCTTCTTTCAAACCCGGAGGAGCAGGAGCGAGCCAGGAGGGTGCTCCGGCATGCTGCAGGCTTGGGCTGGCCGGGCCAGCTGGCCCGCAGCTTGTCTTGTCTGACGAAGGGCTGACGTTCCTGGGGGAGCTTGCCGTTTCCCCCATGCCCACCCAGGGCTGGGAAGCCCCTGAGTAAACCCTCAGTGTCTCTTCCTCCCCTGGAAAGTGGAACTGTGCAATTAAGAGGAGAACAAGCACACCTGTCTAGCTGGAAAAGCTAACGCCTTCCCTGAGCTGGAATATTTTACTGACTCTGCTCTCCCAGAAGGATTAAGCCCCAGCCACCCCCTCCCGTATTAATTGGTTCCTTTTCCTTGCACTGCGGAGAGGCACCCGGCTCCATAACTTTAATGGCTGCCCGTGTTTTCCCCTCCGGAGCCGTTGAGCTTCCAGGGAGGTTTGGGTAAATTGTATTGTCTGCTTTTATTGATGATTTTGCAGAGGCCGACGAATGCCATAAATCTTCCTTGCTGCTGGGATTATTGCTAAAATAATACAGCAGAAAAGAGCCCACCCCTCCTGGCAAAAACCCAAAAGCAAGTTGAGGTATCCCGGTGTGGGATGCCCCACGGACACGCAGGCACCCAGCACAGCCCCTGCTGCCGCCTGGCTCCGTGCGAGGTGCTGGCTCCATGCCTGGCGGGCGGGCTTTGCTGGTGAGGATGGCAGTGGGAGGCGAGAGGATGTCCCCCCTCCTGGGGCCACTCCTCCATGGCTGCCCCACAAGCCGTGGTGCCACAGGAGGCAGGTGCCCCTGCTGAGCAGGGGCATCATGGAGCAGTGGGTGACATTTTTGCCCCCTTTGTCACCCATGCTGCCGCCTGTGGAGCGAGCACTGTGGGGAGCCAGGGGGAGGGCTCCTTCTGGGTTGGCAAAATGTGAAATTGCAGCAGGGCCATGCTAGGAGCCCTGGCCCCATGCTCTGTGGGACAGGGTCCCTGCATCTGACAGGTCCCAGAGCTCTCGGCTCCGGGGTGGCCACGGATGAGCCGTCTCGGCTCCCTGGGCCTGGTTCCATGTTGCTGCCACAGCATTGGCCTGGGGTGGCATCATGGCTGAGCTCACAGCATTGCTGCCTGGGAGGTGTGGGGTGGGCGGGGGGGTAACATCCCAGGGGTGGGATCGGGGCTCCTCTCCCTGCTCTCCTCTGACCCGCACCTCCTCCCCAGATCAACCTGAACAAAGGGGATGAGTACTGGTGGAACGCCATCCTGGAGGGCGAGGAGCAGATTGACATCGACAAGATCAACAAGGAGCGCTCCATGGCCACGGTCGACGAGGAGGAGCACGCCATGCTGGACCGCCTCACCTTTGACTACCACCAGAAGCTGCAGGGCAAGCCCCAGAGCCACGAGCTGGTAGGTGCTGGCCATCCAGAGCCCCCAGCCCAGCCATGTGCCCTCGAGCTCCTCCCTGGGTCCCATCTCCAGTAAAAGGGTGCAGCGTGGGGCAGCTCCATGGCTCTGCTTCATCTCCGAGCTCCACCTCACACAGTATCCCCCCCACATCTCCATCTGGGGGCATGAGGTTCTGCCAGTCCCTGGCTTTTGCCCGCATGCTCCTGTCTTCCCCTCCCCGAAACCTCAGGAAAGGCCTGTGAGCCGATTCCCTGGAATGACCCCGCTGTCCCCCGGCTCCCTCCACACTGGGATGAGCCCACGTGGGTCTGGGTTCAGGCCCTGTGCGCCGCCCGCCCTCTCCCATGCGTTGGGGGGCTGTGTGCCCTTGGGAACGGGCGCTGCCCTTGCACAGGGTGGGTGAAGGTGTGGGGTCAGCCCCAGCCTGACAGGAGCATGTGGCCTCTTGCAGAAGGTGCACGAGATGCTGAAGAAGGGCTGGGACACTGAGGGCTCCCCCTTCCGCGGCCAGAAGTTCGACCCCTCCATGTTCAACATCTCCCCCGGTGCTGTGCAGTTTTGACGGTGGCGAAAAAACCACCAGAAATGAAGCAGGGAGAGGAGAAACCCACCCGGGAACCTCGCACCCAGCACCCGGTGCCCGTGACCCGCTCGCCGATGGGATGCAGTGCTGGCATCCTTCACTGCCCTCACCGCCTGGCACCAGCACCGCACCGGGCTCGGCGGTTTGATGTACATGCGGGGAAACCTGGCGAATGCAGATTTACGTCCCATCACCAAGGCAACCTCAGTGGCTGGGACCCTTCTCCTCTCCTTGCCTCGCGCTGGTGACAGCGCGGTTGTTTTTCAGGAATAGACGGAGCTTGTTGGGTGACATAATTGTTATTTCTGGTGGCTGAGGATGCTTCTTTGCAGGTTTCTGGGGGTGCAGATCCCTCCCTGCCCTGGCACCGGGCAGCTTTGCCCCTCACAGGGAGCAGGGGGGCTGTCACCCACAACACCATGGCAGGGGGCAGGGGAGGGTCCCTGGCAGGGGGCTATGGGCCCAGCCCTCATGGCCACCCGGCCCCCCCACATTGCCCCAGAAATGTCTGGGCTTCCATGGCAGAGTGCCTGGGGGTCTGGGAGGGAGGAGGTGTGAGCCCTGCCTCCCTCCCAGGCCCAGCCCAGTGTTTGCAGCTTCCCGGCAGCCCCC
>VXAK01015726.1:530-12329 GCA_013399435.1 Arenaria interpres
GGCCCCTCATCATCTTGGTAGTCCTCTGGTGTACCTTCTCCAGCAGTTCCCTGTCCCTCTTGAACTGGGGAGCCCAGAACTGGTCCCAGTGCTCCAGTTGTGGCCTCCCCAGGGTAGAGCAGAGTGGCAGGATGACCTCCCTCTACCTGCTGGCCATGCTCTTCCTGATGCCCCCAGGAGACCATTGGCCTTCTTGGCCACAAGGGCACATTGCTGGCTCTTGGGCATCCTGTTGTCCACCAGGACTCCCAGGTTTTATTCCTGGGAGAATATTAACGGTATTTTAGTAAGAATCACCCAGACTAATGAAGGATGAACTTTGACAAAACTGAGTAAAGTTCACCGGAGATGGAACTAGAATTGGTTTAGCAACTGATACCCACCAACTGCCTGGAGATTGCCACCTGGGGCTGGGCCACACCAGATACACCAGCTGTAAGTTTCAGATGCAGCACACAACGATCCAACACCACCTCTCCCACCCTGAAAGAGTGTTATGACAGATGGAGTCCAAAAGTCACGGATTAAACGAACGCAATGGACATTTTAGAGGGATGGCCTCTAAAATGCCTGAAGGAATGACATCCGTGAGACAGGAAAAGCGGTGATTAATTGGAAAATGTAGGATCTGGGCATGATGTAGACGGTATAGAATAAGGGGTGGATAAATGTCCTGGTTGTAGCTGAGATACAGTTAAATTTCACAGGAAGCCGGGAGGGGGCACAGCCAGGCCAGCTGACCCAAACCAGCCAAAGGGATATTCCACACCATAAGACATCATGGGCTGTATTTAACTGGGGCAACTGGCTGGCGGGGGATGAGGGGCGCAGAGATTGCTGCTCAGGAAGGGGCTGAGCAACTGCACTGTGTATCACTCGCTTCGTATATTCTTTTATCAACATTACTATTTTTCTCTTCCTTTGCTGTTTTATTAAGCTGTCTTTATCCCAACCCGTGAGTTTTACCTCGTTCTTTGGATTCTCCTTCCCAACTCGCTGCGGGGAGGAAGGGGAGGAGTGAGTGAGCGGCCGCACGGTGCTTAGTTACCAGCTGGGACTAAATCACAACACACAGTTACAAAAAAAAAAAAACCTTCTAAAACACAGAGAAAACCCAGCCCGTCCTCATGCTTCTCACTGCACATCCTCTCAGGGCCATAACCTGCCCCTGAGCTATAACTCAGAGCACACAAGGAAACCTGGGGGCTCCCAAAGGCAGCCAGAGCACAGCAAATAAGCGTTGATTGCATTTTCAGTCTTAAAAATGCCCCTCACCGTGGCTCAAGGCCCATATTCATAAAAGCAGTATGAGTCATTACACAAGGCTAATGCCTTCTACCAAAAACCATCACAAAAATCTCTCTTCAAGTAAAGCCTTATAAATCACATCTGCGCTAAAGTCCAACGTGTTACAATAATTTCCTTGAGAACTGCACAGTAGGACATAGAAATTGAGTATTTCTTACTGCTAACCGCTCTTCTTTTGAATTTTTGGGACATCCTGGCATTGAGCAGGACCCACCAGACATCCAGCCCCTGCAAGAGCACTGGCCGGATCGGCTCCGGGATCCCTGACGTGACAGGGACAACAAGGGGCGGTGTTTGATACACACAGGCTGATGAAAGTGCCACGTTTTCAGGAACATGTGGCAATAAAAGCCTAAAAAGAATGAATAAATTGAGCCGAGGTGGCTAAACCAGCCTTCAAAGGCTCCACCTCCCCCAGGAAGGGGGGAAAAAGAAAGACCAGAGACAGACCTGAAAAAGGATATCAAAGCACGAGTGCGAGAAAACATGACAAATTAACAGAAAATGAACTCTCCTGTTCCACCATTTATTTTGGCACCAAAATAGTGGTTCTCAGTTCAACAGAAGACTCCCAGCCAGCACCTGCAGACGCTGCACTCAGGGGCTGTCCATGCTGCCTCTTAAATCCGCCCCAGTCTGTCTGTGACAATTCCACTCTTAAAAACGACTGGATTTAAAGCGTAATGGACTAAAAATCCAGGCAGACCCTGGCTACGAGCAGAGGTTATAACGCTCTGTCCGCGAGCTGCCTCAGCGCAGCCTCAGAGCTCAGCAGTTAAAAAAAAAATCAAGCTTTTTAAACTATCCCAAAGTGCCAAAGACACAAACTGGAGGCTTAGGAAAGGACTCCGAAGAGAACCTGCGTGGTTTGTCCATCCTGGAACGGGTGAACATGAGCCAGCAGTGTGCCCAGGTGGCCAAGAAGGCCAACAGCATCCAGGCATCCTGGCCTGTATCAGGAACAGTGTGGCCAGTAGGACTGGGGCAGTGGCTGTCCCCCTGTACTGGGCACTGGTGAGGCCCCACCTCGAGGGCTGTGTCCAGTTTTGGGCCCCTCACCACAAAAAGACATTGAGGGGCTGGAGCGGGTCCAGAGAAGGTCAACAGAGATGGTGAGGGGTCTGGAACACAAGCCTTGTGAGGAGAGGTTAAGAGAGCTGGGGGTGTTCAGCCTGGAGAAAAGGAAGCTGAGGGGAGACCTTCTTGCTCTCTCCAACTCCCTGACAGGAGGGTGTAGCCAAGGGGGGGTCGGTCTCTTGTCCCAAGGAACAGGTGATGGGACACGAGGAAACAACCTCAAGTTGCACCAGGGGAGGTTTAATTTAGATATTAGGAAAAATTGCTTCACTGGAAAGGTTATCAAGCCTTGGAATGGGCTGCCCAGGGCAGTGGTGGAGTCACCATCCCTGGAGGGGTTTAAAAGCCGGGCAGACGTGGTGCTGAGGGACATGGGTTAGTGATGGTTTTTGTCAGTGTTAGGTTGATGGTTGGACTCGATGATCTGAAAGGTCCCTTCTAACCTCGACAATTCTATGATTCTGTGATTCTAACTGTGATTTTTACAGTTGCATTCGTGTTTTACACTACTGTGCACAACTGGGTAGCTGCAGGCTGTGGGGCAGCAGCACTCAGACCCCAGTCCAGACCCTCTAAATGTTGTTAAGACCCTTTTGCTGCCGAAAAACAGGCTGTTACTATCATCTGGTCGTGACCTCACTGTGATGTTTGAGGGCTGGGCTTTTAAAGGAAAGATTTCCACAGGGAACAGCACTCTTACCACTTTCTGCTTGCTTTTTGGCTCGCGGGTTCGACGGTCTGACAGCCACGCTCTTTAGCATCTTGCTTTTCACTGGCTTCGTGACGCTCTCAGCAACAGGAACCTTTTTCACATCTGAGTTCTTCAGCGTCTTTGCTCTCTTGGTTTCCAAACCAGGATCGCTGGGAGCCGAGGTTTCCTTCTGAACAGGTTCAGCCTGCGCTTTGTGCACAAATTCTGCAGACAGGACCTCTGCACCTGGGACAGGGAAAAGGGAGGGCATTTCTTTTGACTTGAGACATATTCAGATTTAAAAAGGAGCAATTGCAAAATACCTAGTCAAGGAATGTGGAAGGACGGCTTTAGAAGTGATTGGCAGCAGCAGAGTAGTCTCCCATGACTTGATTTATGCATCTGATCTTACAAATGGGTTTGTTACTCATGTGAGTGATCAGGAAAATTAATTAATTAATTATTAAAAATTAAGCATCACTTCTTAAGCTCATTAAAAGCCTGTTTTCCTGACCTAAAATAGGTGTTCTCTGGGCATAAGTCACTCTAACTCCTGCCTGGCACACTTGTACCCTGAGGGTACTTATTTACCTCTCCAGAAAGCACCCAACAACTTCTCCCACATCCATCAGAACGACACCCAGCCCTGAGGCAACGTGCCCTGGGACAGAGCTTGATGGACTATGAATCAGAGCTGACTTGTGGCTCACAAGTGGGATTAGGGGAACTAGAACATCCGTCTGATGAGGGAGGGTTGAGGGACTTGGGTCTTTTTAGTCTGGAGAAGAGAAAACTGAGGGGGGATCTCATCAATGCTTATCAATACTTCAAGGGTGGGTGTCAGGAGGATGGGACCAGCCTTTTTTCAAGTGACAGGACAAGAGGTAATGGGCACAAACTTGAACTTAGGAAGTTCCTTCTAAGTATGAGGAGGAACTTCTTTATTTAAAGGATGGCAGAGCCCTGGAAGAGGCTGCCCAGAGACGTGGTGGGGTCTCCATCTCTGGAGACATTCAAAACCTTCCTGGATACAATCCTGTGCAACCTGCACTATGTGGACATGCGTTGGCAGGGGGATGGACTAGGTGATCTCCAGAGGTCCCTGCCAGCCCCATATCATTCTGTGATTCTGTTATCTAGGCGGCCTGTAACAACCATGGCTTTGACAACTGCTCCTTGTCTGAGCCATCGACAGCCCCGTGGGCAAGGCATGCACTAACTCTGACCTGGCTGATGTCCCTGTGCACCATCACCCGTGCAAGGCAACAGCATGGACCACTGCAGCGGGTTTCAGGCACCTTCGCTGAAATCCCCTGTCACAGCTTCTTCCCAGGTTGAAAGACAGAGCATGAAGACATCACAAACCTATTTGGATGCTCAGGAGGTGTCTCTTTGCTCTGGACACCAGGGGGGATGGTGAGAAACATGGCTTGTAGTGAACCCTAAGTATCCCAGCTGGATACCCTGGAGAAGCAGGAGAAACTCACTCCCATTTATATAACACTTACCTCTTTTCCTTCTGTGTGGAAACTGCAAATTGGCCAATTTAAGCATGGGCTCGTTGGAACTGGCCGTGAGCCCTGGCTTTTTAGGAAAAGAGAAAGTGATGTTGATTTTCTTCTTCTTCGTTGCTTTCCTGTTCCTGCCGCTGTCTCCCACGGGATGCATTTGCTTCTTGAGGGGTGACCACTTCTTCCTGGCGCTGGTCACAACGGCTTGGCTGGATTTGCTCCTGCTCTGCTGCACCCGTAGCTTGCTGGCCGAGTTGACGTCCTTTGTGGGTCCATCACCACCCTGGTCCAGCCCCACAGCTGGCTTTGAGTTTTCCCTTCTGAGTTTTCTTTCTGTCACTGTGTTGGGAGGAACAGGGTCCGGTGGCACAGCTGAAGAGACGTCCTCTTTACGACCAGCCTCTGAATCGCAACGAAGAGACTGAACAGCACCAGTCAAACATCCTAAGGCAGATGATGTTTCCAGGGTATAGCTGCTGGGATTGGAGAAATAACACTGCAGCTGGGAGAAGGACTGCTCCGAGGGTTTTTTGAAGGAATTAGTACATTCTTCCTCGGTTGGTGAGAAGAGAGAAGAAAGGGGAACTTTGCTGGTTTGGCCAGAGGCAGGCTGTGGACTTTGATCAAGCTTTGAGTATTCCTGGAGGTGCTGTTTGATACGTGTGCTGGTACTGACCGTGTCCCCCCACGAAGAACTGGCGGCTTTCTGTAAGGCATAGCGAAGTCCAGGCAAAACTGAGGCTATTTTTAATGAGATGTCACTGTTGTCACTATCTTCCCTTTTGTCTTTTGGATCGTGCTTTTCAACTGCAAAAGGAAAAAAATATAATTTTATTCATATTAAAAAAGGATTAAATTCCCCACATCAACTCACTGTCGCATGCTAAGAGAACATGAAAGCTATGAAAAAGCCCCAGAAGCTACAAAAAGCTACCCTCAGGGGCAACGTCCTGGTTTGATGGATGCTTGTAACTGCTAAGTATAAAAAAAGAATTGCATGTGGGAGTCAAAAGTGGATTAAACTAAGATGAAAGTCAGCTGTTCTACCCACTAGCCCCATTCTGCAGAAAATTATAGAGGGAGATTGCAGACATAGCGGTCTAAGTCCCTTCACTCCAGCAATTCTCGCTAAATCCACCATTTAGGACAGTCAGAGCTCTGAAAATACATGGGTTTTGTTGGTTGTTTTAAAATCTGTGTAAATTTACGGTTGTGCAGGCAGGGTGTTTAGACTAGAACCATTTTCAGATCAGTTGTGTTGTTTGTGTCCCTGTTCAGATGCAACTTCCAGCAGCTCCATCTCTACTTGCTGCCAGCGTGGCACTCTGGAGTGGGATAGGGAACACAGACTTACCCGAACAGACCTGGGGACCACGTAAATAACTAATATGAGGAGGGACTTCTTTACTTTAAGGGTGGCAGAGCCCTGGAACAGGCTGCCCAGAGAGATGGTGGAGTCTCTTTCTCTGGACACATTCAAAACTCGCCTGGACAAGTTCCTGTGCAATCTGCTCTGGGTGGACCTGCTTTGGCAGGAGAGTTGGACTGGATGATCTCCAGAGGTCCCTTCCAACCCCATGTGATTCTGTGATTCTATGAACCCCTGGGTGATTTTCTGGGGGGCTGATCTCACTGAAAACAGCCAGTGTTCCTGTTTTCAGCAGAACTAACGCACAGCGTACCTAAATACCATGTACAGTGCAGATTATCATAGATGTTTAGCTCCCAACAGGGATCAATATGAACTAATCCCAAGGCTTGAGTGTCACTGTGGAAGACGTCATGGTGGAATTAGGCTCTACTTGGTGTAGCAGCGTCCTCTCGGTGTCTGGAAAGGCCTGGAGAGCCGGTGTGATATGCAGAGCCTGTTAGCTGAGATCCCATTCACAGACTTATAGAAAGGTTTGGGTGGGAAGGGACCTTAAAGATCATCTAGTTCCAAACCCCCTGCCCTGGGCAGGGACACCTCCCACCAGACCAGGTTGCTCCAAGCCCCCTCCAACCTGGCCTTGAACCCCTCCAGGGATGGGGCAGCCACAGCTTCTCTGGCCAACCTGGGCCAGGCTCTCACCACCCTCACAGCAGAGAATTTCTTCCCAATATCTCATCTCAATCTCCCCTCTTGCAGTTTAAAACCATTAACCCTTGTCCTGTGGCTCCCCTCCCTGATCAAGAGTCCCTCCCCAGCTTTCCTGGAGCCCCTTGAGGGACTAGAAGTGGCTCTAAGGTCTCCCCAGAGCCTTCTCTTCTCCAGGATGAACACCCTCAACTCTCAGCCTGGCTTTCCACACAAGGCCGATTTATCTGGCTTCATCCACTGAAACCCAGCAGTCTGAGGTTGCCGTTTCGCGCCCGCAGGCTTGGCCCATCAGCACGTTATGCTCCGACTCCGAGGTTTCCTTTGGCTGCAGGGCCGGGCTGACAACCCCGCTGCCCTCCTCCCTCCCTTCTCTTCCCAGCAAGGCCAAGGTGTTTCTTCTTCCCTCCCAGACGTGTGATTTTCTCCCCCGGTTGGCCCTGCCTCCCACTGGCAATGCCGGTCCTTGTTGCTGGCGAGCCCAGGCATCCCCAAAAGCCAGCTTCCCAGCTTCCCGCCTCCTCTGCTGGCTCAGGAATGCTGGGCCTGGTTATGCCTGCCCGACATTCCTTCCGACGGCTGTCTGGACAGGAAGGGAACAGATTGAGAGGCCGCTTGTTTCAAAAACCGGGAAACATTATTCATGCTTCTGAGTCTGGGCCGAACGACTTCAAATGCATCCGTCCTTCAGCCTCCTTTTCTCTTTGCATCTCTCCCCCGCCATCTTCGGTGACCGTCCCCTTCTGTCCTGGGTTGAGCGACACAGGGGTCATTGCTCTTCCAATGCTGGGGAAAACTGTACTTTTAGAAGACTCTAGTCTCTGAATTGGTGAAAATATTTACTTTATAGCCAGCCAGGCTATGTGGGATTCAAGGTCTCAGTGTTTTTGAGCCCTGCCAGCTGCAGGGATGAGGAGGAGCAAGACCCGGGCATTTGACCCAGGATTATTTCATACCATGATCGTCACATTCAATATAAATTCGAAAGTTTGCCGCGTAGTTTCTCTCTCCCTTGATGGCGACGGTCCAGAGAGCTCCTTGCCCCCGTGCTGGACCCCTGAGCCCTTCTCTTCCTCCCGAAGCTGCAGCACTCGCCGTGTCCCACATTGGCTGTCCCTGCTGGAAGCGTGTAGCTTCCTGCGATAGAGTGGGCTGGGTATAATCCTTGTATATTTTATCTTGGTATCAGGATTAATACTGGTTCTTTGGTATTATTGTTAATTATTTAGTCTTATCTTCTTAAATCTATTTATATTTCAACCCTTATGTTTCCTTGCTTTCCCTGATTCCCCTTCCCGGCTGGGGAGGGGTCATTGGGTGATAGAATAATTGTCTTAATAACAATAAATTGTTATGGGTTTTCTCAAACCATAACACCTTTTCAATCCCAAATCCCTGCACAGCTCTGCTTATTTTCATAGAAAGGAGAAGCCCTGACGCAAAAAACGTTTCTAACCTCAGTGTGAAGAGAGGTCTCTGACCCAGGGGACAGCCAGGGCTGGCTGGGTCAACATCGCTCACAGAGGCAGAAAGGGACAGCACGTGCAGGAGTCCTGGCTGGCACCAGAGAGGAGACACCTGGAAGCCATCGACATTCAGACCGCGTCACATAACGTGGAGTGTTTGCTCAACGTAATCCTCTCCCTCTGCCTCTTCGCTTCGCTGCCAGCTACTCTCCGGCTGCCCAGGCTTTGCCTCCTCTTCAGCATCAACACCAGCCACAGGCAACGTCTGCTACGGCCCCAAACCTTCCTACAAACTGGCTGCTTGCACCATCTTTGCTCCAGGATGCTCCTCTCACCTGGTGCCCTCTCCTGTCTCCACCACCTTCTTCCCTCTTCAAGATAAATACCTCCTTGCACTGTTCCCCGTCTCCCGCAGCACACAGTGCTTGCAGTCAGCCTTGGAGGAATAGATCCCTCTGCTCTGGAGGGTCTTTTCTGCCTGTTGAAGGGCCAATCAGCAAGATCTCAATATCTGGGTGGTCAGTTCCCACCTCCAGTCTGGTCTTTAGGCGTTCTTTCCCTTCACCTCACCCAACTTCAGGAGTCACAGGAACCACCTGATCCCAGATTTGACCTGGCACTTCAGATCTTCAGTCTGCCTCAGGAGGAGCCTGGCTCTCTCTCCTCCTCCTCCTAGAAGAGGAGGAGAGAGAAAGTTGCCAGGCTAACACGGTCGGTACATCCTTAAAGTCAAGCATCAAAGATGTTCACACCCCGCACTGCCAAGATACCATCACGTCTTCACCCAACTTACAAGCCCACTTCATATGCAGATCCCGAAGGAGAAAGCTTATAGCTGGAAGTTAAACACCAAAAAGGACAAAGCGATCCATGCCCGGATGTGCTGGACCGTCCTGTCGGCTCTTCTGCCCATTTTATCTTCCAGGGAGGGGACACGGGCACGTCCCTGTGCAGCTTCGTCAGCAACGCCAGCCGTCGCTCACACTGAAATGCCAGGGTGTGCTGGCACAAACAGCCTCTTGGCTCATCCCCGGGGATGACTCAACATAAAAACAAGCCAGAAGTTAACGCAGGGCAAAAGGCCCCTGTTTATATTTTGCCTGGGGAATCTGCAAGGCTGGAAGCGTTCCTGGTGGAGCGGACGCGATGAGAGAAGCGCGGATGAAGCCGTCCAGGGGAGGCAGAGCAGTGACTTTCTGTACGTCCACCAGAAGAAACTTTGAATGTGAATATTTCCACGTCTTCAGTATAAAGCCAACAGAGAAAATCTGAGGCAAAAGCAACAGACGGTGAAGCTTGTTCTTATTTCCAGTTCTGCGGGTTCAAACTGTGCAATCTTTATTTTCTCTTATTGAGCACCTCTGTGTTTGTTCCACATGAAAAGAAGCACATTTTGGGGCTGCAAACAGCCTGGGTTCACCTCCTGGGTCTCAGAGCTGTGACTCACCTTTACGGCAGCAAAGCACAGCGGCTCTGCCCAACACCATCTCCCTCCCTCACCCGTCGAGCACCGTGACCGGTCGTCACGGCTCCTCTACCAGCAATTACAGATCCTGCAGCGGAGAAGTCCCGCAAAAGGCCTGATTCTCCAAATTCTTGCTGCTCTTTAGGGAGCAACACCCCTTTCTCCATCTCTCCTCACCCTGCCCACACCAGCAACAGCCTTTCACGGAGCTCATTTCACCTGTTGTCTCAGCAGAAAACAATCAACTTGGGCTGTTTTCCTGCTGGTTTAGCAAATCACATCAGCTCCGTGCAGGGTCCAGCAAATGCCATGTGTCGTTTCGCTCCCTGAGCAAAGCTCCAGAGCACACTCAGGGACACAAGCCAGGCTCTGCAGGAGTCAGACTCCTGTGCGCACACAAAAGACAGTTCAGGGAGAGGAAGCTGCTGAAAAGTGACCGAGAGGCAGAAAAGAAATTATTTCTTACTCACACCAACTTCTTGCAAAGGGGCAAGGATGTGCAGCGAAGGGGAGAGACGTGTGGACCTGGTTTAGCTCAGCTTGAAACCACAGAATCATAGAATGGTTTGGGTTGGAAGGGACCTTAAAGATCATCCAGTTCCAACCCCCCTGCCCTGGGCAGGGACACCTCCCACCAGACCAGGTTGCTCCAAGCCCCCTCCAACCTGGACTTGAACCCCTCCAGGGATGGGGCAGCCACAGCTTCTCTGGCCAACCTGGGTCAGGCTCTCACCACCCTCCCAGCAAAGAGTTTCTTCCTGAGATCATCTAAATCTACCCTCTTTTAATTTTACAATCATTACCCCTTGTCCTATTGCTACACCCCCTGATCAAGAGTCCCTCCTCGTGTCTCCTGTAGGCCCCCTTTCAGGGACTGGAAGGGGCTCCAAGGTCTCCCTGGAGCCTTCTCCAGGCTGAACCCCCTCAAGTCTCTCAGCCCCCCCTCCCAGCAGAGGGGCTCCAGCCCTCCCAGCATCTCCGTGGACTCCTCCCGCCCCGCTCCAACAGCTCCATGTCCTTNCGCTCCAACAGCTCCAGGTCCTTCTACTGTTGGTGGCCCCAGAACTGGAGGCAGCACTGCAGGGGGTCTCCCCAGAGCGGAGCAGAGGGGCAGAATCCCCCCCCTCACCCTGCTGGCCACGCTGCTGGGGATGCAGCCCAGGATGAGGGGGGCTTTCTGGGCTACCAGCGCATGTTGCCGATTCACGTTGAGCTTCTCATCCACCAACCAGCTCTGGTTGGCTTGTTCCCACCAGCTCACCCCAGCTCCTGCACAGCTAGAGAGTCGAGACCTTTCTCTCCTCTTTTAACACCCTACAGCTACAGCTGTAGGTGGTTCTGAGCAGAGAAATCAGTTTTGTAAGAGGAATGTATCCGTGAGGACCTTCTGGTGAAGATCTCACCCCCAAAACACAGTGTCCAAAGCCAGCAAAGGGAAACTCCCTACCTCTCAGGGACAGCGACCGGGACGAAGTGAACAAAAACAGGGCCAGGAGGCTGACAGGCTCCTTGGGGTCAAACCCTAGGAAAGAAAGCAACAGGTTTTGTTTAGACTGAGGGTGTCCATCCCTCCGTTTCTAAAACGGAGCAGGATGTTTAAGCACAGACATTGGTTTCTATGTAGCCATGGTCTCACCATCATCTCGTGCCAAGGCAGAGGACGTGAGGAGGATAAGGACTCCTTGGTCTTGTAAATATTTGATGATTGCCTACAACAAACACATACAAAGTTAGAGCAACCACTCCCTTTCCTCCTTAGCACGCTTTATATCACTCAGCACAACCGTGGACAAGCCTTGATTGCTGGTGAATGCGTGCCAACACCACCAGCTCATTCCCCACTGAGAAGGACACTGTTCCTTTCATGCCACTTGGGCCAACTGGGACCTGTAATCAAAAGCGTTCCATTTATGTTGTTATTCAGCTCTCAAATCCCTCCCATCTGGTTCCTCAAAAAATAAATGCGCTCAGCAAAACTAGCTGCAATTAATGAACGAGGTTAATAATTTTAGTGCTTTCAGTTCAAAAGCTCCTGTACATCTCAGCCAGGAACTGCTTTCCACAGCCCAAGGGGAAGGTTTTCCCAGCAGGGAAAGCAAAGCTGGACACCAGCATGTGATAAAACCGATTTTTCCAGCCTGACTGAAGTTCAGGCCATGCAGCTCATTTTTTAGCAGCATCAGTACCAATGAATACGTGGGGGG